>JANRMT010062815.1:27707485-27717803 GCA_026402145.1 Polypterus bichir lapradei
ATATTTTTTGGAATGTGATCGCGCAAGTCAGTACATCGAGCCCGCGTGCTATTGTGGTTTTGCTTGTGTGCTTCAGTAAGTTACCGTCCCCTCGCTCTTACTTTTTTACCGTTCATCTAATGAATACACTGAGTATGGCTTTACCAAAACAATCATTGATCGCGAATAAAGTATCCATTATTCATGAAGCTTCAATAGGTGAATAGGTGATCTGTCTTTCTGCGTTAACCGCATGCGTTTTCATACGTCTCAAACTAAGGGGATGCGAGGTTAAAATAAATCGAGAAGCGCGCGTACATACTTAGTGCATCCCCTCTCGGGAATCGAACCTCGGATGTGGGCGCTACAGTCGAATGCTTTAGTATCGCGCCACGGCGTGTGGTTTATCTATTTGAGCGTAGCAGTGTAATTCAGTTTTTGTTCAGCACTCTTTGGAACTGTTACTTTTTGTCTGCGCACTGCGTCAGTTCACGTGAGCTGCTGAATATGGTTTTATATGTCACTCGCTCGCTTCTAATTGTTTCGCTGCCTTCTTAATTATATAATGCATGTTTTCTAAAGCGCGTTTTGTAGCTCTTCCTGGCTTTCTACGTAATGCGTGATTACGTGAGAGGCGTGATGATGTCATACGAACTCCGCCCCTCCAGCTGAACTCCATTACAGTAAATGGAGAAAAACAGCTTCCAGTTATGACCATTACGCGTAGAATTTCGAAATGAAACCTGCCCAACTTTTGTAAGGAAGCTGTAAGGAATAAGCCTGCCAAATTTCAGCCTTCTACCTACACGGGAAGTTGGAGAATTAGTGATGAGTGAGTGAGTGAGTGAGTGAGGGCTTTGCCGTTTATTAGTATAGATTGGTGTGCACCAGATCCTGAAGATACAGATTCACATACAATAGCTATTTTTATTAAGCCACGCCAGTATATTGCATATGTTAAATAGCAAAGGGACAGCTGAATTGGGTATTTTTTTTATTTAATTGAATGTATCTTTAAGAGTCTATCAAATCAGTGGTGAAAAGATTGCCCAATTAGCTAAGCAGAAATCATGAATGTCAGAGTGAACATACTGAAAAGCATGGCCTGGTACCGCAGACCTAGGAACAGTCGGGTTAACATCATGTCAAAAAAACAAAATTACCAAAATGCTGTGCGTTTGAATTATGGATCTGCATATCTCCCTCATTCATTAGTCATGAATTCTGTCTTCGATTCAAATACAGTGATACCTTGGTATACGTTCGCTTTGGAATAAGTCCAACTTGGTATACGTTCTGTTTGGGCATGAAAAATTTTGCTTGGTATACGACCTTTGTTTGGAATATGATTCGCGTGCTACCCATGTTTACCTCTCTCTCAAGACAAAGGCATGACTGCCATGAGCAGTGAACAACCCGCGTGCTACCTGTTGTATATGATTGTTCAATGATGCTTTTGTCCATTGCTTTATGTTCGGGTGTTGATTGCTATGGTCTGCGTCTTTTGAGACGTATGACTGCCAGAGGGAGGGGTGTAGTTCAGAAGGCATGCTGTATGGAGAGTTGGTTAAACATGGTTCAAAATAAACCGCATTCAAAACGTTATTCTGAGTGGAGGAGTGTGGTTTAGAAGGCACGCTGTATGGAGAGTTGGTTAAACATGGTTCAAAATAAACATCATTCGAAACGTTATTCTGAGTGTGTCACTACTTCAGTCTAGAGAACCCTACATTACCCTTGTTTACCTCTCTCGAGACAAAGCCACAACTGCCCACGAGCATAAGTACGCCAGTTGCTAGCATTCAGTGAACAACCCGCGCTATAACTCACTGTGAATTTTCACGTGATTTTGTGTTTTTTTGCGTAAATTTGAATTGATGGTTGAAAAGTATGAAGGTGGTATGCGTATCTGGGACATGGCTGCTGCATACCATATGCCGAGAACAACGGTATCTATGATTGTGAAAAACAAAGATGTTATTAAAAAGTAAAGTGAGGTTAAATTTTTATTTATTTCATCTAATTGCTTTTGTATTTATGTATTTTAGTATTAAGCAGTGTTTAAATTATTTTATACAACCCCATCAATGTATAATATGCCAATAACAATAGGATTTCTTTTCATGGGAACAGATTAATCATTTTCCCATAATTTCTTATGGAAAAAAAATTCATTTGTTATACGTCCTGTTTGGTATAAGTCAAAGGGTCTGGAACGGATTAAGGACGTATACCGAGGTACCACTGTACACAGTATTTTGAGAGTTACATCTTTCCTATTGACATTCAACCTAAAGTTATCATGTGACTGTTAAAATATTAACTTATTTGTCACTTTATTTGTCAGAACTGCTGCACCTTTACGTACCGTCTCACCCTCTCAGGTCTGCAGACCAGATGCTTTTACGTGTTCCCAAGGCACGATGCAAATTCTGAGGTGATCGAGCTTTTTCAGTTGTAGCCCAAAAACTCTGGAACCATTTGCCAATGCATGTTAGGCAGGCTCCTTCACTAGCTGTTGTTTAAATCCTATTTAAAAGCATATTTTTACTCTCCGACTTTTAACCCAGTATGATATGTTGGCTATCTGTATACTTTTTATTAAAAATCTCTTCAGTTCTTATGTGTTTCTGTTTCATTTACCCTTTAGTTTTGTGTGTCTGATATGTTGGGTTTTCTTTTTTTTTTTTTTTTTTTTTATTGTACAGCACTTTGGTCAGCCTTGATGTTGTTTTAAAAGTGCTTTATAAATAAATAAACTAATACATATTTTGGCAAAATATGTACACATTGTTCACGTTTTGACCATGCTATAGTTATCATGTAGTTACTATTAATAATATTTTGGCAAAAAATGCACACATTGTATAATGGCCATGTGAATTATATAACACCAGTTATGAGAGACTTTTTTCCCCCATGGACATTTTTCACTTAATTTTCTATTGTTCAGAACTAGTTACCACCAGGTTCCGTTGAGTTTGGAATATTCAATATGTAATTTCTCCATGAAAACATGAGATTAAAATTTTTTCTTGGCCACAACTACAAAGTACATGGGGATACTTAAAATATAAAAAGTAGAGTATTCTTTTAAAAGTGCCTGATTTCATTTGAAAATGTGCAGTTCTTTTTATAAGATTAGTTATTTTTTTCTTGACTTACTCACCAGGTAACACATTTTAGACACTCTTCATCGCAGTTCAATAGGTATTGTGTATTACTGTTGTAATTAATAGGTTTGGGAAAATTATTTAAACTTACAACTTGTCGGTTGAAATGAAATAGCTGAGTGGCAGATTATTGGGATCATGACATGGTAGCTCCATTTCTGGAAGAGACAAAAAAATGGAAGAATTAGTTTGCTTCTGCAGCAAAGTTTATGTCTAAATTATTATGCTTTGCATGATTAAAGTTGTTTTGAAAACTTGCTTTTATTTTAGGCATTTTTAGTTAATTTTATCCGTGTCCCTATCTAAATCTCTTGCCTACCACTTGCTTAACCCTGCCCACCTGGAAAGAAAGTCTCATTACAAGACTAACATTAAAACCTTGCTGGGTTATCATTTTAAAGTCCCATATTTTAGCCAAGGATCCATAATAAAGCCTTGAAGGGTGGAATTAATAGATTTCTGTTGCCAGGGGTTGGCTTTTGAGATGGAGGACACCAATGTTGATTTAAAAAGAAGAGTCACATGTAGTAAAGGAGTTAGGTTGGATGGGAGTGAAAGAATGCAAGTCTGAGGAAAAGTTGAAAGACAGAAAGAGGGAGCAATCAGTACAACCATACAGGACTGGAGCAGGAAGAAGTGGTGTTGAAGTAAAATATGTTATTATCTGCAAGAAACTCCGACAGGGCACACTATGGTCAGGAACATAGAGCTGTTTCATGTAGCTTTATTAGCATGAAAGTTCCCTGAAGAAAGATGACTAAGTCAGCCTACGGATAACCTGACACGTGGTGCAGGAACCACACTTTAAGAGCCTCTGACATAGTGTAGATAATTGACTTCTACCAGTTACTCTGCCTATCATCTCATGAGATTGCTTTTATCTTGTTTTACAATCAGTGGAAAGCTATTCTTATCAAGGACACAGATGCACTTGGTTAGACGTGTGTCAGCTTCTAATAATAATGCTAAAGAGCCTTGTGCTTTATTAGGCTTCCCATCCCATAATACAGACAATTTAATCCAAGACATTTTATACAAGTGGTGTGTTGTCAGATGCTTGGCATGACATTTGCATTGCATTCAAGGCTTAGTCTTACTGCAGGAGTTGCCCATCTGTTCATAGAATGAGAGTGAGAGAGCTGTTTTATCCAGATTACTCAGCTTTAAGACAAATCACATCCAGTTGCTGACGTTTAACCTAGTTGTGGGGGGTGGAGCAGATATGGGTGGGGAGAGCTTGGCTAAATATCAAATAAGAGTGAAAAATTGAACCCTTGGGGTTCCCATTAAAAAGAGGCCATTTTTTTGTGATTGCTACATATGCACATAGTGGAATAATAAATTTTTGTTTGTAGTATCCATTTAGCATTTTTGACAATGACCAGCAAGAAAACGCTAAGCTTTTTAGTAAAATACATAGTTGGCAATTTGTTCTCTGCTTTGGTACAGAATTTGTCCTCTGCTTTGTTTATAATGTATGGAGGGCCTCAATGATGCTAAATAGATTTTTGACTTATGGTCTAACTGAAACATTTGCAGCTCTTGGTAAGATATCCAAATGTAAACCATAATCATAGAGGTGATGTACTGAAAAGTTTATGTAACTGTCATAGAACACTTCTGGCTTTCATCTTAGCAGATTGTGCACTGTATATGGAGAAAGGTAGCGGCAGTTGCTTTTAATGACAGATATTGGGGCATTTTCTGTAAAGAAATGAGGAAAGCAGTAACTCTAATCTTTCTTTTTCATCTATAGGTTTGATTGTACATTGAGCAATATTACAGTCCTTTTGATATACAGTCATGTGAAAAAAGTAGGACACCCTTTGAAAGCATGTGGTTTTTTGTAACATTTTTAATAAATGGTTATTTCATCTCCGTTTCAACAATACAGAGAGATTAAAGTAATCCAACTAAACAAAGAAAACTGAAGAAAAGTCTTTTCAAGATCTTCTGTAAATGTCATTCTACAAAAATGCCTATTCTAACTGAGGAAAAAGATAGGACACCCTCACATGTATTCCCTCTTAAATTGGCTCAGATCTCACACAGGTATATCACACCAGGTGCACATAATTAGTAGATCGTTACTCTGCATGTTGAATGAGGCTTGCCCTATTTAAACCTCAGACATTTAGTTTGGTGTGCTCCTGACTGTTGAAGTGAGAGTGAGCACCATGGTGAGAACAAAAGAGCTGTCAGAGGACTTCAGAAAAAAGATTGTAGCAGCCTATGAGTCTGGGAAGGGATTTAAAAAGATCTCAAAAGATTTTGAAATCAGCCATTCCACTGTCCGGAAGATAGTCTACAAGTGGAGGGCTTTCAAAACAACTGCCAACATGCCCAGGACTGGTCGCCCCAGCAAGTTCACCCCAAGAGCAGACCGCAAGATGCTAAAAGAGGTCTCCAAAAACCCTAAAGTGTCATCTCGAGAACTACAGCAGGCTCTGGCTACTGTTGATGTAGAAGTACATGCCTCTACAATCAGAAAGAGACTGTACAAGTTTAACTTGCATGGGAGGTGTGCAAGGAGGAAACCTTTGCTTTCCAAGAGAAACATCGAGGCCAGACTGACATTTGCCAGAGATAAAGTTGACAAAGACCAGGACTTCTGGAATAATGTTCTTTGGACAGATGAGTCCAAAATTGAATTATTTGGACACAACAGCAGAGGACATGTTTGGCGTAAACCAAACACAGCATTCCAAGAAAAGAACCTCATACCAACTGTGAAGCATGGAGGTGGAAGTGTCATGGTTTGGGGCTGCTTTGCTGCAGCAGGACCTGGTCAGCTCACCATCATAGAATCCACGATGAATTCTACTGTGTATCAGAAGGTGCTTGAAGAACATGTGAGACCATCAATTAGAAAATTAAAGCTGAAGCGGAACTGGACCATGCAACATGACAATGACCCAAAACATACTAGTAAATCAACCAAAGATTGGCTGAAAAAGAAGAAATGGAGAGTCCTGGAATGGCCAAGTCAAAGTCCAGATTTGAATCCCATTGAGATGCTGTGGGGTGACTTGAAAAGGGCTGTACGTGCAAGAAACCCCTCAAACATCTCACAGCTGAAAAAGTTCTGCATTGAGGAGTGGGGTAAAATTTCCTCAGACCGATGTCGAAGACTGGTAGATGGCTACAAGAACCGTCTCACTGCAGTTATTTCAGCCAAAGGAGGTAACACTCGCTATTAGGGGCAAGGGTGTCCTATCTTTTTCCTCAGTTAGAATAGGCATTTTTGTAGAATGACATTTACAGAAGATCTTGAAAAGACTTTTCTTCAGTTTTCTTTGTTTAGTTGGATTACTTTAATCTCTCTGTATTGTTGAAACGGAGATGAAATAACCATTTATTAAAAATGTTACAAAAAACCACATGCTTTCAAAGGGTGTCCTACTTTTTTCACATGACTGTATGTATCGTAATACAATACCATTCTCCATATTGTTAAAAGCAAGCTGCCACCAGATATGTTGTGGGGTTGCTTCAGCCTGTTCAGCTGCAACAGAAGGTACAACTAGCAAAATTTAAAATGGGAAAGCACCATTGCTTGTTTAAGTATGGTAATAGCAAGAAAGACCTCCTTTTGAATTTACCATAAGTACATACTGTATGTGTAACCTCCACACATAAATTAATCTAGCTGGTGTTTAAAAACGGACTCCAAGAGCTGTGAGGCAGGAGTGCTAGCCAATGCTCTATCCTGCTTCCTGAATGTAATTTCTTTTACAGAGTATTTAAGGGTTTTGCACATACAGTAGGTCCTTGAGGCCCGATTATAATTACAGTGTTTTGTTTCCATTCCTTTACTCACTTGTAATGCTTTCTCAGTTCAGAATTTTAAAGATAAATAGTATTTTACTTGAATCATGCAAATTTCAGCCTTTGAAAGTACTGGATTTCAAATTATTAAGTCAATTAGCTATCAATTTTCTGTTGTGATTCTCTTGGAACTCCTTACACATTTAATTTGAATTTTTTTTTTCTATTAGAGGAGAGCCAAGCAGGATTTCTATGGCCGATTCTAATTTCTGAAAAGTAAAAATAATCTAATCTTATTCTACCACTACTAGAACAAAACTCACAAATGAAACTGGGAAAGCAAGTATAGCTTTGAACTGAAGACCTGCTGAAGAAACTCATCCATCTATTCATCAATCCATTTTCATACCATTTAATCCAATTGCAAGGTCACAGGGGGTGGAAGCCAATCTTGGCAGCATTGAGCCCAGGGTAAGAGAAACTGTCACTTGACAGGTTCACAGTCAATAGCATTGATGTTTTATTATATATAAAATGTTATTCCATGGAAAGAGAAAATGTTATGATGATTTGAACTCAAAAACAGTGTTTATTTTACTGTGCATGAAATTGTTCCTAAATTACTTTTGATCTTGTTAATTGGTTTGGTCACCATTGCGTGTCATCTGGTAATTATTACTCCGTCCCTGAACCTGCTTTTAATACAGATTAGCAGGAAGTGGATTCAATGTAATTGGCATCAGACATTGTGCTTCTGCCTATCATTGGACAGATTGTTTATTTCAAATCTACAATCTTGCATTCTCTTTGGCATAGTAGATTTTTAATCAAATGAACACTTTTTTAATTTTGATGACAGTCTTTATTTAAACTATGAAGCATGAAGACATATTTCTTTACATTTTATGTGGTGCAAAAAACTCAACGCTTTAAAAAGAAGGATACTAAGAATTCATCTTGTTAAGGTTGTGCAGGTTTGTAAGGGGCTGTGTGTGCAGTGAAACAGCAAGAGCATCTGTGTAGAGAAGCCATGTCACAAGCTGAGAGAGCCAGATCTACAGGTAGCTAATGGCTATCTTCTTTTGCTGAACATGCATCCATCCATCCATTTTCCAAGCCGCTGAATCCGAACACAGGGTCAAGGGGGTCTGCTGGAGCCAATCCCAACCAACACAGGGCACAAGGCAGGAACCAATCCTGGGCAGGGTGCCAACCCACCGCAGGACACACACACAAACACACCCACACACCAAGCACACACTAGGGCCAATTTAGAATCTCCAATCCACCTAACCTGCATGTCTTTGGACTGTGGGAGGAAACTGGAGCGCCCGGAGGAAACCCACACAGACACGGGAAGAACATGCAAACTCCACGTAGGGAGGACCCGGCTAGCTGAACAGTAAAACTGTTTTCTTTTAATCCCAATGTCCTGGGTTTGTGTTTCACTTCTGTCATGAAAAGTGTGGGGGGCGAGGGGGTTAGGGGGGGAGATAGTGAGAGCATCACCAAGAGCAGATTCCTCACTTGTGTCTGGATTATTGTCCTGCATTAGGTTATAACAGAAAGCAGTTGTTCATTGTGTGTTTGTGTTTGGAACTGCAACGGTCCTTCACATTTCCTGTTATGAAAGTGATGGCAAGTTGTATTTGAACTACTGCTGATTTGCAATATTCTTTCTTTGAGTCCAGTTGTCTTGCTAAGTCATATTTTTTTGACTCCAGAGACAGCATGCTGTAAGTGGACACGTTATTAGAAACAATTATTCTATTAATAGCTCATTTGTCCTTAGAACACTCTATATCACATCCCACTGATACTCCAATGACTGGTGGGTCATGTCATTAAGCTGAATTAACTTTCTATGATGATTTCAGGAATAGCGTAGAATATCCTGTCCTAAAACATCTGCATATGAGTACACTTCTAAAAAGACCTGATGGCAGCATTATTCAGGCGTCCAGTGGCATCTAAATGTTGATGGTTCCATAAAGGACACTCTGCAATATTTAATCAGCAAATTGTACTTTTGCATCAAGGTAGAATGGATCTACTTTGACTTGTGGAGTTTTGCCATTTCCTAGTTCTCTTATAAACATTATTGAACAAGAATGAGGATTTGGGAAAGTAAGTGATATTTCCAATTTTCCACTGTCTAGTGTTTGGATTGCTTAGCCCACTGCTTCTGCATATTCTTTTTTTTTTTTTTTTTTGGCTGACAGAAGTTGAACTTTGTTGGGTTATTTAATGCTGTAAACGATCTATGATAAGGTATGTGAAGCTATGCTTTTGGATGTGATATGTCACTTTAGGTGCCATGTACTGTTTTACTTAGCTGTGTCATTATCATCTGTTTCCAACTACAGGATTACATTTGACTGTATGTTTTTGTAGTAGTTGTTCATTATCAGTAACACCTTTAACATTGTGATATATAAAGATATTGTCTTGCTTATTCTTCCTTTGGACTGCACATTCATAAATCTGCTGCTGCCTGCATACCTGCTTTAAATAACATCACCAAGTGGTTTCCCAGGAATTAATTTGAGAACTACTGGTTTAGGTAACTTTTTTACCAAAGAAAAAGTTTAAAATCATTTTGATTAGTTTTAGGAGTGAATTACTGTAAGATATTGATTAGGGATTAATATTGCTCTAAAGGAGTACAGTGAATATGCTTAAAGGTTACAGAGATTTATGAATTGGTTGGATGAATGTTCTTTACTTTGAAGTAAAAATGTCAGTGTCAAAGTATTAATAAATGTTGATGTATATAGCACTAGTATATTTGTATTATGAAACATGTTACACTTAACATAAAATATAATTCCAGCAGATTACATAGACAAACCTTAGTTTAGATTTTATATAACTATACAGCCATACTAAACTTTATGACTGATGCCACAGAGTTACATAATTGAATTGCATTCCCTAAAGCAGTGATTCCTAAACTTAGTCCAGGGAACCTTATGTGGCTGCAGTTTTTTGTTCTAATAATGGATAGTTTGACATCCATGGTGAAGCGACGGGCGCTGAGCAGGCTCCTGTCAATCATGGAGAATCCACTGCATCCACTGAACAGTGTCATCTCCAGACAGAGGAGCAGCTTCAGCGACAGACTGCTGTCACTGTCCTGCTCCACTGATAGACTGAGGAGATCGTTCCACCCCAACACCATGTGACTTTTCAATTCCACCCAGAGGGGGGTAAATATTTATATTATGCAAAGTTTTTGCCTGTTATACCTGCATTTTTATCACTCTTTAATTTAATATTGTTTTTTATCACTATGCTGCTGTTGGAGTATGTGAATTTCCCCTTGGGATTAATAAAGTATCTATCTGTCTGTCTATCTATCTATCTATCTATCTATCTATCTATCTATCTATCTATCT
>JANRMT010062815.1:27724851-27740763 GCA_026402145.1 Polypterus bichir lapradei
ATATATATATATATATATATATATATATATATATATATATATATATAATGTGTGTGTGTGTGTATGTTGTGACAATGACGCTATACCAGCGCTCAATCCGACACAGACGCAGAGGGCACACTGATAAAACAAATAAATGTTTTTATTTCTTTTTCTTTGCTTGTGGGCAATGCCTTCTATGTTCCCCACAGACACAACACAGTCCCACAAGCACAATACCATACAATTCTTCTTCTCTTTAATATCCATCCATCCATCCATCCATCCTCCACCACTTCTCTTTGGCAAATTTCGTCTCTCTCCTCTTGTTCCCAGAGTGGTGGCTGCTGGCTCCTTTTATAGCCCACCCGGAAATGCTCCAGGTGTTTGATGATCTATTTCTGGCTGCACTTCCGGGTGTGGCAGAAGAACTGCCCACACAGGTTCAGGAACAACTGCAGCACGCCCTGGCGGCACCCCTGGATCCCAACAGGGTTGTAGAGAATGCCATCTCCCATGGACGCCTGCGGGAATCCGAGGCACTACTGCCACCCATGGGGGCTGCCATCTAGTGTCCTGGGGGAGGTACTGTTCTGTTCATGCTTGTTCCCCCGGACTATACAAAGAAGAGGCGTCCCGGCCAGACAAGGGCCCTGGCTATTCGCCACAATGTACATATATGTATGAATATATATATGTGTATTTGTGTATGTGTATATATATCGTGAAGTGTGGTCTAGCCTCACGTGGGGAGGCAAAATGTGGGTGCAGGGGTGCCGGGGTGTATGACAAAGAGAGCAAGCTATTTTTAATCTGTCCTTTTAATCCTTACAATTGTATGTGCCAACATAACAATAGGCTTCATGGCAATAACTCCTGGAAAAATTGGAAATTAAGGTCAAAGCTATCTTATGTGATAATGTACTATCTGAAATTGAGGCTACAAAATGTCAACAAAAATTCAGAAGCAATTTCTCCATGACCAAAGAGTTAACTTTATGAGCTGGAATGTTAAAGGTCTTAATCAAGAATTAAAGAGGAAGAAAGTATTCTCTCACCTAACATGTCTAAACTCTAAAATAATGTTTTTACATGAGACCCACTTATTAAGCAAGGATCAGTTTTGATTGCACAGAGATTGGACTGGCCAAATACAGTAATCCCTCCTTGATCGCGGGGGTTGCGTTCCAGACCCCCCCGCGATAGGTGAAAATCCGCGAAGTAGAAACCATATGTTTGTATGGTTATTTTTATATATTTTAAGCCCTTATAAACTCTCCCACACTGTTTATAAACATTCCCCGCAGAGTTATACAGCATAATCCCTTTGTATTCTCTTAGATATTAGGTAAGATTCATTGAAATTATGTATATAAACACACTGTTTATATACAGTAAAACCTAAATATTATTTTAAAGATATTGAGTGTCTCTGATATCACATATGTTACAGCCATTACGATAGACAGGCCACCAGCAATAAATACGTACAATGCAAGAAAAATAGTATACAGTAAATGTGTGTACAGTGACACTAAACGTACGTACATGTACTAAGCACTGTAAGAAGAAAATTAATTATGGTTACTCACCAACAATGACACGATGACTTGTCCGATAACAATGAGTTTAATTTTACTGCACAACAAAGGAGAGCGTTACAGCCCTTGTAAAGGAGCCACTTCAGGCGATTGTGTAGCACTGCCGTTGTTCTTCTTCTGGCAGTCTTCAATCCAAATCCCTAAAGCAGATTCCATCCAGACTACTGCCTTATTACATCCACTTACAACTCGTTTTGCACCCTGGTTAAAAGGACACTGCGGGCGTAGATCTTATATTCCTTTCCTACTTTTTAAATAAAAAGAATCGTAGCCTTCAACAAATCCAAAACGTTTACCTTTTCGGCAATCGTTAACATCTTCTTCTTGCGCTTGGGCACGGCCCCTGAAGCAGTAGCAGATTGTTTTGGAGCCATAATGAAGGGCTTGACTATGCACAAAGATAAACACAAAAGAGCACAACTCTTTACACAGCGAAACACGTTGATGCTGAATGAGACTTCCTGGTTAACACTGCATTCAGCACGCAGGAACTCAACTGCGTGCTCTGATTGGTTAGCTTCTCAGTCAGGAGAACTTAACCTCGTGCTCTGATTGGTTAGCTTCTCAGCCACCCGCCAATAGTGTCCCTTGTATGAAATCAACTGAGCAAACCAACTGAGGAAGGATGTACAGGAAGTAAAACGACACATTGTCCACAGAACCCGCGAAGCAGCGAAAAATCCGCGTTATATATTTAGTTATGCTTTCATATAAAATCCGCGATAGAGTGAAGCCGCGAAAGTCGAAGCGCGATATAGCGAGGGATTACTGTATTCCACTCCAGCTATATAAAGAAAACTAGAGGTGTAGGAATTCTTATACATAGAACAATTTAATTTGTAGTATCAGATGTAGTATCTCATTCTGAAGGGCGATATATGATCATCACAAGTAATTTATTTAATTGTAAAGTGATTTTGATAAATATCTACGCACCCAATGTGGATGATAGGGACTTCATCCAAAACATATTTGCTTCCATTCCTAATGTGAACACTCATAAAATTATAATGGCTGATGACTTTAATTGTGTTTTAAATCCAGACGTGGATAGGTCTCCTACCACAGGGACGATGACAATACCACTGAAAAAACAATTAGACAGTTTGTAACTGATCACAACTTATCAGACCCATGGAGATTTCTAAACCCAAACTCAAGAGCATATACCTTTTTCTCACCAGTACATCACTGTTACTCAAGAATTGACTATTTCTTTATAGATAACAATTTCTTGCCTACAATTAAATTTTGCAAATACGACAACCCATGTCTCTTTGATCATGGAGCTCAAATCCATTTGCCCTACATATCTCGCAGCTGGCGTCTTAACCTACTGTTATTAGCAGGTGGGAACTGTACAGAGTTTATATCAAAGCCAATAGATTTTTTTTAGAGACCAATGCATCCTCGGGGGTCTCTGCTGGAATACTCTGGGAACTCTGAATTAAAATCTTGCAGTATTTCTTTATATTCCTTGCTTTGTATGCCTGTAAATACAAGTTATTGCCAATATACTAACAACCCAATTGTCCTTCATTCACTCAGAATAGGGAACCAATGTCAGATGTACTTCAAGATAGAGAAGATTTTATCTGTTGCACCTCTACACGATAACCACCTTTTTCCACCCTTTCAAACATACGCAGTTTTTAATGTTTGGAAAACATATGGGATTAAATCACTTAGAGACATGTACATAGATAATGTCTTGGTATTTTACAAACAGTTATGCTCCCAATTTATCTTTCCATCAACACAATTCTTTCACTACCTCCAAATTAGAAACTTCGCTAAACAACATCTGCCCAATTATCCTCACCTCCCACCTACTTCTATTCCGGAAGAAATATTGATCAGTCATATCATCAGTCTTGAGGACTCGGGCAACATTTCTGTAATATATAAAAACATTTTAAAGTCACTCCCTTTCAAACATCCCAGAGTACAGTAAGAAAGGATCTCATACTCAACAATTCAGAAAATGAATAGAAAGCAGCCATACACAGAATTCACTCTAGCTCCATATATGCAAAGAATACAATTATTCAACTTAAAATCTTTTATCAAGCACATCTGTCACATTTAAAATTGTCCAAAATGTTTCCATATAAGATCCACATGTGAACGTTGCAATTGAGCTCCTGCCTAATTAGGCCATATGTTTTGGGTATGCACCAAATTAACATCATTCTGGCCAAAATCTTTAAATGCCTTTCAGACATCCTTGGTGTCACAATCTCTCCTAATCCATTAACAGCTGTATTTGGTATACTTCCAGATGGGCTTAAAGTGGAGGACAAACAAATTGCAATTGCCTTTACTTCACTCTTGGCACTTAGACTTGTCTTCCTCAACTGGAAGAATCCTAACCCACCCCTTTAAGTTAGTGGGCAACTGATGTTGTACAGTAGACACCCGCGAAGTCACAGTTCAGAGTTCGCAGCCTCAGTCATTCGCGGACTTTTCCTTAGAACCTATCTAATACTTGTTAGTGGAAACCGCAAATATCCTCCGCAATTTTTATGGCTTTTATTGTGGCAATACTGAAGTAACTGTATTGGAAAACGCGGTTTGGGATGGTGAAAGTAGCCAATAGAATTTGAAACTGCAACTCCCAGCAGTCCCTGCAGTGGCTATGATTGATGTTCTGCTGAGGGTGCTGGGGCTGTTGGGGTCAAAGGATGTCAGCGCGGCTTTTTAAAAGGGGGCCGGTGACCAAAAGCAAAAAAAAAAGTTTTTGTAATTTGTGTTACAAGTTCCTGTCTGCCTGCCTTCTGTTGGGTTACCTGTACTTGTTCATTTTGTCCTGGATCGTTTTGTGCATCTGGATTGTCTGCCATCTGCCTGTGTACATGAGGACTGTAAGTGGATTCATAACTATCCTGCAGAGAAAGGAGCACTCCTGAACTCGTCCACTCGTCTTCACCATTTCAGAAACTAGCGGTAGGACTATCTTTACATTCCCATTCAACGTGCGGATCTCTGGACTATCTATTTTCATCATTACATTTCATCCGTTGTTGTTTTTCATGAACGTTTTTCATGATTTACTCTGTGTGTTTTGTTGTATTTAATGTGTAATTTCCTTAAGGGGAACAGGGGTGGTATCATTGTTTTCATTTATTTCATTTGTTTTCATTACATTCTTTATTTGCTGTTTGATTACCGGTTTGCTTGGTTTTTGTCTCTATTTGTGAGTGCATGCAGGTCGGGTCAAGGCTGGGTGCGTCCCTGGATTCTCCACCATAAAAATAAATAAATCGCCATCTTCTCGAGAGTGTGAATCTTAGCGGCACTGGACCGCTACGTTTTTCATTTATCCTTGCTGCTGATAGACTGTGATGCATCTACAGCTGAGTGTTCTTCAAAAAAAAAACCCTCTTAAAAAAACGCTGGTAGACTACCTTCACATTGCTCCCTTCCTTGCTAGGCTTACTTGCGACTGCTATGTCGCGTGATATGCTTCTCGCACAACGCTACGCATACTTAAAAGCCTGAACAGCACATGTAGTTTTTGGCTGATTGCTTTGTTTCTCTCTCCTACCCCAGACATCCTCTGCTCCTGTTGCGGGTCCCGCTCCCATTGTGCTACCTATGATGTTTGTCTATTCTTTTAATCGATAACTAATTGCATTCTGAGCTCGTTTTACTTCTGAAAGAGACTTGTTTGTTTAAAGTGTATGAATAAAATTCCTGTCTCTACAATCTCCTGTGATTCTGTGCAATTCTGTGACCCAAGCATGACACCCTGCAGCACTGCAGCCTGACTGTCTCTGGGACTGAGCCGCTGCACTATATAAGCCTGCCAGCATCAGTGCTTACCTCTGTGTGCTTGTGTGCAGCCAGTTCAAGTGCAGTTGGCTCGGTGATTTCATCCATGGCATCAGTTGCACTTTGTACGTATTATTCCAGCAGCAGTTTTTAAATAGTTTTTACAGTTCATTAGCAATGTGTAAAGTGATCAGTGTTGCAGTAATTGTGATGCTCTTTGCTTGAAAAAAGTGTTCCATTAAAATTTAACTTTTTCTTTGTGAATTGTGACGTTTACTTAAAGTGCAGCAAAAAAGTATTTGGTGTCCAGCAATGCATTAACCCCCAAGTATGTGGCAGTTTAAGAGTTAAAGCCCCAAGATGCCGCCGAAAGGCCCTGCACCTTCTGAGGCTTCTGGCAATGAAATTACAGTACATATAGCGTAACATCGGTATTTTAAATTCTAGCACTGCAGGAGACATAGCAGTACAGTACTGTGCAGTATACGGATTTACCTTTACATTCTTATTTTAGGTAATGTATTAAGTTGAGTTTGAAATTAAAGTGTTTTGGAGGCATATTTAGGGTTTAAACTATAAAAATAGGCATTTTTAACCACATCCAAAATTCGTGGTTTTTCACAATTCGTGGGTGCTCTAGGAACGTAACCCCTGCGAATTTTGGGGGGGCACTGTATACTATTTGAAATTGGAAAAAAATCTAATTCTTACTTAGAGGATGTGTGCAAATTTTTTTTAAAACCTGGCACAATCTGATCAATAACATTTTAGAATAAGCATTTAAATTGGAGAAATGGATTTTCTCCCCTTTTTTCCCCCCCTACTCTGTTTTAAGTTTTTTTTTTTTTTTAAGTTTTACTGTCTGTTGGCCTCTTTCTCATGGGTGGGGGTTGATTTGAACTTAGTTTTGTTAAGTTACACTTGCTTGTATGGAATGTTACTTGTTTTTAATTAATTCAATAAAACATTAAAAAAATGAGTCACAATTTTGTGTAAAAGCATGTGTTTGCAATGTTAAGGAAAACTGGTGTCCCAGAGGAAACCCACATGAACACAAGAAGAAAGTTCACACAGTGGGCACTCATGGTAGGAAATCAGTTAATTTTAATGTAGACTGCATATATTTATGATCCCAGAATGCTGTTAAAATTTACAAATACATTTAAAATAACATGCAATGACTGGTAATACTGAATGCAAAGTATGCATAAAAATGCATACATATAGTATATTGCTTTATGGTTTAGTTTTGTTAATTAGGGCCCAAGTGCTGTGGAGTGATAGAGATACTCATTTATTTTCAAATCCAAAACTTATGACAGTGATTTATAATTACTGAGACAAAAATGATGAAGTGTTTTGGTTATGAAACAGTATAATCAAAGCTTTTCAGGTCTCAAAGGCTGAAATCAGTGGAATACAAGTTACCCAAATGTTCAGACAGACTCTTCATAATTTACTAACAAATGAATACATTATATCCCTCTCTCCATATTAGCCTTTTTGAGTTTGCTCACCCCAGAAATGAGGCTGTCATTAAGGCAGAGAAGGTTGGTCCTTTATATTCTATTTAGGACAGTAGTATTACTTTAGAGGTTAAGAATAACGTGCATGCATAGAAACAGCTTATCAGATTGTGGATTGTGGAATGTTGTGTACCAACATCCAAATACGGTCTTGTTGGACATCCCATTCCAAAACCATGGGAATTAATATAGGGTTGGTCCCGCTTTTTCAGCTATAACAGCCGCCACTCTACTAGAAAGGCTTTCCATAAGATTTTGGAGTATATCTGTGAGAATTTGTGCCCATTCAGGAAAAATGGTGGTGTGCTTTTCACTACTTCAGCCTCTTCTTCGTATTGTGCATAATGATATTAGGCTTGTGTACAGCTTCTCAGCTGTGGAAACTCAATTTTATTAAACTACCAATACACAGTTTTTGTGCTGAATTTGATTTCAGAGGCAGTTTGGAACTCTGTTGTGAGGGATTCAACAAAGGATATGTGATTTTTATATGCTTATGGTATTTAGCACTATTTGAGTTTGTGTGATCTACCACTTTGTGGCTGAGCAGTTGTTGCTCCTAAATGCCTCCACTTCACTGTAGTAACGGAGTTGATGGGGAAGATCCAGTAGAGTAGAAATTTAATGTCCTGACTTGTGGCATAGGTGCTATCCTTTGACAGTGGTCAAATTTAAGGTCACTGTGCTTTTTGGTATGACCCATTCTATTGCTGGTGGAGATTACATGGTTATGTGCTTGATTTCATGCACCTGATAACAATGGGTGTGGTCGAATCACCTGAACTCAACAGTTTGGAGGAGTGTTCCCATACGTTTGGTCATATAGTGTAGTTTCTGAAGTTCTGAGTTATTGAAGGAGAAATGTTTCCAAACGCGTGTCAGTTGTTTAATGCCATAGTTAACTCTTGGTTGTAAAGGAGTATGCTGTTCAAGTAGCCATCTTTTGTAGTATCAATTACAAAAAATAGTTCTCTCATTAGCATTATATTTATTAGTGAGTTTGTGTTTTTAGATGAAAAAAAATGCTGAAGCCTTTATTTTGCCTCAGTTAAAAGTCTTGTGAGATCAATTAGTGTTTTCTCTATGGGGACCTTAATAGCATACAAGTAAGTTTACAGTCTTGCATCAGTACTAGAGTGTTGTACCGTGTTAGCCATTATGGATGTAGTGAGAAGTCAGGCCATATGGCACTTTTATTTGCTAACTAAAAAGATTACAATATGCAAGCTTTCGAGGCAACTCAGTCCCCTTCTTCAGGCAAGATGTAATACAAAAACTGGATTTCCCTGTGTTTATATAGACACCAGGATAGATACAACATTGGAAAACCTTTAAGTGAGACATTTTAAATGTAAAAAATTAATAGACCTCTTCTGGCTAAGATTCATTACGCAAGGGAGGAGAACAATGTATAGACAAGAACTTTGGATAGGATAACTGTCCAAGAAATCTAGAAAACGATTAAATTATGAGCAAGTGCAAATGAAACAAAAAGTAGCACATGTGGTTACCAGAAAGAACTTGAAACTACAACTGGCAAATTTTGATATCTAGTATCATCAGAAAGAAATCAAAAGTAAACAAAATCCAATCATCCATCCATTTTCTAACATGTTTCATTATCAAATGACAACAAAGTAACATAATAAAGAAGGGTAGCATTCATAAAAGCACTTTATACAAGGCAGGAGAAATTAATCCTGGTTGGAGCTTGAGTCCATTGCAGTGCATATTAGTCACACATCCATACTCACTCTCACAGGAAAAATTCATATATTTTTGGGGAGAACTATCATGGCTAGCTGTCTAAACAGTGTCCTTATTAGCACAATGAAATGGAGGAACTCTTTAAAATTTCTAAATATATGGAAAGAAGGGATTCCAGCTTCAATTTGAATGTCACAATAGGCACTGCCTCATAATCAGGTGTATGAAGACATAGAAAGCAGGGACAATAACCCTGAATGAGCATGTGATTAGAATTACATAATGGAATTTTGAAACCGCAACAAGGCCAGCGTGGATCAGTAGTGACTATGTAACAAGTTTATGTAGTGTGAACAACATACTGAAATATTCTTGACTGTAGAAACACGCTGCTTTCTAATGTCCTACTTTAAAATTTGTAGAATGTATTCTGGAGTTCATTGATCATAGAATGCCCTATTTTTTATCTGTTGCTGCAGTTGAGATACTTGCATAATGTGTTACAGGCTGCTGTTTTAGTACTTTGATTCCCTGAAATTGACTGGTTTATTACATAGATACCTTTACTTATTAGTGCTGTAATTTTACTTTCAATAAGCATAAGTGAAATACATGTAGTAGATTGGCTAAAATAAAAGTATGGGGGGCTGAACTCTTCGTCTTACCCATCCTGCATAAAGTATTTAGTGTGAATAAATTCATGATGACCTACTTTTTGTGTTGATATTGCATGCTATGCTTTTCTTCTGTGGGTGTTTAAGTACTGCATACTTTCTTCCATACCAAACTGTATCACTTAATGCTGTTGCGAAAAAAATGAGATTCCTCACATTTGTAAATGTTTGTTCTAGTGGCTATTTTTACACTAAAGTGTAGGCAGTTATGACATGCTTCACTCTCCAGAGAAAATCTGCTTTAGAAATCTATGAACTGACAGTCTTACGGAATATTTAGAAAATCCTTTGTCTTGTATTAATGGAAGTGTATTTGTGGATTGTTTTATGTACCATCTTATGCAGGGTTGTCTTTTCCTGAATCCCCCTGCCCACACCCCTTTGGTTGAACTGCTGGACAATCTCTCTTTATGTCCTGCTTAATGGCCCTTATAGTGTGGTGGTATGCAAGGCAAAAGGTTTAAACAAATGAACGCTTTAGTTTAATGTTCATTTTTATGAGTTAAATTTATATTAATGCACAGCTCAAAGATAATGGCAAGCAACCTGAAGTTAAATGCTTTGTAATGCTTCAGAGTCCCTGCCTCCCCAGCTATCATCACCCTTGACATCTTACACTGAGATTTGCCATTTAACTTTTGCCATTCATTTTCTTCATGTCTTTGATTGTGTTGTTAAATCTTCTCTTTTTTCATTTTTGTGTTTTACAGTTGATGGTCTGTGCTTCCTGATCAATTTTGGAGCCTCCCCCTCCTCTCCCTCTCCTCCTTTTCCCTTCTCACCCTGTACCTCTTGTATTGGCTTTGAGTGCCTGAGAAGTCTGAGCTGCACCTTCCTTTTGGACTACTACCTTGTCCTATCTTACCCTTCATTTCAACATGGAAGTTGGCATGCGAGTTGTACGTGGCGTGGATTGGAAATGGAACAACCAAGATGATGGTGAAGGCCATGTCGGGACTGTGGTGGAGATTGGCCGGCAGGGAAGTACCACTACACCAGACAAAACAGTGGTTGTACAATGGGATAGTGGCACCCGAACAAACTACCGCACTGGTTACCAGGGTGCTTTTGACCTGCTCCTCTATGACAATGCACAGATCGGTATGTGGCTTAGGGAAGGGTGGGTGGCTTGACAAGCTAAGCAAGGTCTTTGATTTGGCTCCTGAAGTAAAAGTAATAAAGCAGAATGTAATCAGTGTTCATAGAAGAATTTTGACAGTGAAAATAAAATATATTTTAGGTTTTTCTGAAATTTAATAAAATAAAGTACTGGATATGGCATCTCCTGTTTACCACATTTAAAGTTTAACTTAATTATGTATAACTTTTCTTCCACTTTTTATTTTATTTTTTTATTTGTATTAATATTTAATCTTGAATTCCTATCTTACCCTTCATTTCAACATGGAAGTTGGCATTCGAGTTGTATGTGGCGTGGACTGGTTCCAGTGGTTCCAGTATCTGTACGCAGTTGGAGTGATGATTGATAGTTAACTTCTAAGCATTGAACTAAGTTGCAACTTTTCAGATCTTAAACTCTGAAACAGGTTATCTGAAGCATTTGGTGACTTTTTTGGTTAATAAGAAGTGATGATACCAGTATACCTATTGTGACAGGGTCCGCTGTCGTCCCCTTGAACCCTCGGACCAGACGCCAGACACCAGATAAAAGTCCAATCATTTTCTTTATTTGGACAAAACAGTGCACAAAGCATCCTCCACTCCACAATACTCATAAACTAATAAACAATACAATTCTCAATAAGCAATACTACAAACAATCCTCCACTCTCCCAGGTGCTTTGTCCCCTGCCACCCGACTCAGCTCACCCGTCTGGGGTCTCTCACAGTCTCTTATAGTCCTTGACCCGGAAGTGCTTCTGAACCCTCTGTCCATGTGACTTCCTAGCACTTCCGAGTCAGATCAAAACTCTTCTTTTTCATCACGGAAGTATGTCATTTCCTCTGTTGCTGTGACTAAGACGTACTTCCGGGTTATAGGTAAGATAAAGTCTCTGGGCCTCCCTGCAGCGGCCCCTGGTGGCCCCGACGTTATCCAGCAGGGCTGTACAGGAAAACTCCAATGTCCGTGATGCTCTGTTGTAATTTGGGGCAACTCCACGCCGCAGGGAGGGCTCCATCTGGCGGCCTGGGGGGTATTGGCTGGGATGAATGGCCGGCCATATCCCACACTATGTTATAGATATTTTCATTTTCTTTAAGAGTGATGCTGGAGAATTTTCTGGCAGGTGTATTCTGCCATTGTATCTTTTCTTTGTTGAAAAGACATGAGTTAACTAAGACAGTGAGAAGGAAACTGTTTTATAAGGGAACTGCCACAAAGATCTAGGAAAACATGAGATTGATTAGCTTAAGAAAAGAAAAAAAAATAAAACACATGAACACTTTGTATAGCTGAATGAAGGTGTATACAGTATGTAGAAAAATAATTTACCCTTGCAAGGCTACTGATACTGCTGTATCAAGTGAAATTACCAGCAGAGGGTGCTGTTGTGACTTGTTTAAATTGGACAAGCCAATGCACAGAGTTGCTGGGACTGCCAATGTCTGAGAGACCAATAAGATGGCAAATAATTGCTTTCTGTGCTAGTGACTGAAGGCATACTGGGGAGCAAAAGGCCGAGATTAAATTCTTTGGACATTAGTCATTAACTTCTATCATTGCAGCATCACAAATAATTAGAAAGGATTATAAGTAGTACCAGGATTTTGTACCGTGTTAGCCATTATGGATGTAGCAATAAGTCAAGAAAAATGACACATCTTGCCTGAAAAAGGGGCCTGAGTTGCCTCGAAAACTTGCAAATTGTAATCTTTTTAGTAAGTCAGTAAAAGGTGTCATTTTGCTTGACATCTCACTACCTTTTCTATTGGAACAAATTATTTCATACAGTTAGGTCCATAAATATTTGGACAGAGACAACTTTTTTCTAATTTTGGTTCTGTACATTACCACAGTGAATTTTAAATGAAACAACTCAGATGCAGTTGAAGTGTAGACTTTCAGCTTTAATTCAGTTTGTTGAACAAAAAGATTGCATAAAAATGTGAGGCAACTAAAGCATTTTTTAACACAATCCCTTTATTTCAGGGGCTCAAAAGTAATTGGACAAATTAAATAACTGGAAATAAAATGTTCATTTCTAATACTTGGTTGAAAACCCTTTGCTAGCAATGACAGCCTGAAGTCTTGAACTCATGGACATCACCAGATGCTGGGTTTCCTCCTTTTTAATGCTCTGCCAGGCCTTTACTGCAGTGGCTTTCAGTTGCTGTTTGTTTGTGGGCCTTTCTGTCCGAAGTTTAGTCTTCAACAAGTGAAATGCATACTCAATTGGGTCAGGTGACTGACTTGGCCATTCAAGAATTTTCCACTTCTTTGCTTTAATAAACTCCTGGGTTGCTTTGGCTGTATGTTTTGGGTCATTGTCCATCTGTATCATGAAACGCCGCCCAATCAATTTGACTGCATTTAGCTGGATTTGAGCAGACAAGTATGTCTCTGAACACCTCAGAATTCATTTGGCTGCTTCTGTCCTGTGTCACATCATCAATAAACACTAGTGTCCCAGTACCACTGGCAGCCATGCACGCCCAAGCCATCACACTGCCTACAGAAGGGGTTTCTCTTCACCATGGAAATGATTCTGTGATCATCCACCTCTGTTGTCTTCCGTGGACGTCCAGGTCTTTTTGCGTTGCTGAGTTCACCAGTGCTTGCTTTCTTTCTCAGGATGTACCAAACTATAGACTTTGCCACTTGTAATATTGTAGCAATTTCTTGGATGGGTTTTTTCTGTTCTTGCAGCTTAAGGATGGCTTCTTTCACCTGCATGGAGAGCTCCTTTGACCGCATGTTGTCTGTTCACAGCAAAATCTTTCACATGCAAGCACCACACCTCGAATCAACTCCAGGCCTTTTATCTGCTTAATTGATAATGACATAACGACAGACTTGCCCACACCTGCCCATGAAATAGCCTTTGAGTCAATTGTCCAATTACTTTTTAGCCCCTGAAATGAAGGGATTGTGTTAACAAATGCTTTGGTTGCCTCACATTTTTATGCAATCTTTTTGTTTAACCCACTGAATTAAAGCTGAAATTCTACACTTCAACTGCATCTGAGTTGTTTCATTTAAAATTCATTGTGGTAATGTACAGAACCAAAATTAGAAACAAGTTGTCTCTGTCCAAATATTTATGGTCCTAACTGTAAATGTAAAAGATTGATTTCTAGACAATTCATACCCATAGTGAATTCACTATCAAGCATGAGAAACATCTTGATTTTTCTGTCTTTTAACAAACTGTTTATGATTCTCCAGGTGTTCGCCATTCCAACATTATCTGTGATAGCTGCAAGAAGCATGGCATCATGGGAATGAGATGGAAGTGCAAAGTCTGCTTTGATTATGACTTATGCACTCAGTGCTACATGAACAACAAGCATGACCTGTCCCACACCTTTGAGCGCTATGAAACCGCACACTCCCAACCGTAAGTACCTCTGTGATAACACTGGTAAATACCATACACTCTTTCTTCTTTATTTTAATATTGAGTGTGAAAAGGAGAATTAGGACGTTTCTAGAATGTGAGATATTAAGGCACTCATAATGGCACTACAGTAGTACCTACACCATATGGTTTCATGATCTAGAAGATGTATGCATATCTTGGTTCAAGCATGCAGGGCATTCTGTATTAATTCTGTGTGAGGTGCATGTACTGTTGGTGGGGACCGTGCTGTATAAGAGATCTGATATGTTACCTTTCCCAGTTCTTTTCTGACAGGAGATTTTATTGATGTAAGACATGTGAAATTAATGTTCACACTTCACTTAACTCCATAACTGTGGGGTTTGGGCTACAGTTATAAGAAATATTGAAGTTGATGAATCTTTTCAGTATAAAACTAGTAAGAAATTGTATGCATGGCATAACATTTATATCCAGTGAGTGATTTAGTTAACTGTTTTGAAAAGTGGAGCTTTTTTTCCTAGTGACTTCATAAAATAATTGACTATCACATTTTGCTTATTAAGTATTTATAAAAGTGAGTCATATTCAGAAATAAACAACAATAACAGAAAAACTTAGAGCTAGATACCACAAAACTAACATTACTTATTAACACAAAATTATCAAAAAAGAAAATATTACTCAGATCATCCAACTTAAAACAAAATTAGTATTTGCAGAATATCCCAAATAGGTTTGTGGGACTGAAATAGCTTTCATAGACAGTGGGTCCAACAGAAGTGATGAAAAAAATGGTATCAGTTGGTGTACTATTGTTAATTATTGGTTGTGAACTGTGTACAGCTAATTATTGGCTGTGAAGTATCTACTGCTATTTGGAGTTCAGATTTCTTAAACATGATGTTTTTGAAAATAGTATCTGGTGGAGATTTAAAATCTCTGAAATCTCAAGGTAAAAATGTTGGCTGAAATGGCCCATGATGAATAGCAGGTCATTTTAGTACTTTGACAATAAATTATAGTATCAGAGAAAATGTAATCTTTATGATCTGCAGGTAGCACATCTGTGAAATTGTTTTTTGTATAACAGAAATCAGAGTTTATTTATTGTATGCATTATGTGACACCAAACCGTAGCTACGGTGCATCCATCCATCCATTATCCAACCCGCTATATCCTAACTGCAGGGTCACGGGAGTCTGCTGGAGCCAATCTCAGCCAACACAGGGTGCAAGGCAGGAAATAAACCCTGGGCAGGGCGCCAGCCCACTGCAGAGCTACGGTGCATGTTTCATTAATTTCTACATAAGTTGCTTTTGTTTTTTACTTTTATGGTCGCAAACATCATGCAACGTATCCAGTATGATTTTAAGAAACAGGAGAATTAAGCTTCTGAGTTTTGCACAACCAAAAGTAAGCATGACCCTTCAGTGTTTTTCCTGTTTTGCTGTCAGGAGTGGCTATCGGACAAGTAAAAGACTAAAATCTACAAAAATACAAGTTGAAGTAACCAGTAAATCTGAACCAGTTAACAAATCTCTAATTAAAGTTTCTCGGGACGTTTTTCAGTTTTAGTAAAGGAAATTTTTGAAATTTAAAAAATGTGTACAGTGTACTATATTTAAGGTACTGTATTTCAATAAAATTGATCATTCCCAACACATGTTTTGAAGAATTAGTGTACTAAATTTAAACAGAATTCGTATACTGAGAGCTAGCTGAGTTGTTTCACATGAACAGACAGACAGACTGATGGACAGATAGAGAAACATAGCAGTAGGTGCATTTCTGCTAAAACTATAAAACATTATATAAAACTTTAAGTAAAGAGTGACATTATAGGAGTGTCCTGAATTATTAAAGAAGTTGGAAATTGCATTCTGCTTTTCTGTCCTGATGGTAGCACTTCAGTTAATCAAATGATCTAGTGCACCTTATTAGTAACACCTGGGGTAACCTCTTTAGTAACACCTCTTCTCAGCTACTATGGAAGTGGTAACTGTGTTTGCTTTGTCATATATGTGTTCCTTTTATGGTCTTATTTTTTTGGTGAATAAGTAATGACAAAACATGGCACAATATTCTCCAACCCACTCAGTACTTTTCAGGTTTGCATGGGGTGCAATGTAAAAAGCAACTGTGGAC
>JANRMT010062815.1:27758086-27785843 GCA_026402145.1 Polypterus bichir lapradei
ATATATATATATATATATAGCAAAATACCTGCACTTCGCAGCGGAGAAGTAGTGTGTTAAAGAAGCAATGAAAAAGAAAAGGAAACATTTTGAAAATAACGTAACATGATTGTCAATGTAATTGTTTTGTCACTGTTATGAGTGATGAGTGTTGCTGTCATATATATATATATATGTGGATGTATGTGTATATATGTATGTATATATGTGTGTGTGTATATATATGTATATGTATATATATCTACATATACACATACATATACATACACACACAAATACATATATATATACATACACACACATATATATAAACATATATATACATACTGTACATATCTACATATATACATACACACACACACACACACACAACTATCGTATATGTTGAAGTTCTATTTAAATTTTAAATAGAAGGAATTTTTATTTAGTCGACAGAATATTATTCCGGAATAAATCAACTCAAACCTTAAATAACTTATAATATTTTGCTCTCCATAAAAATATATCCTGTCTAAATTATACAAGTTTGAAATAAAGTAAATGTTAAAAGAACAAACATTCAAATTTATTTACTCTTATGTAATTTTATATAAAAAATAAACTTAAATTTTAAATATCCCAAAAGATTTTGCTCTCCATAAAAATATATCCTGTCAAAATTATACAAATTCAAATATGAACATGCTGCATAACAAAACCTGGAAATATAAATAAAATGTGTTCTTTTTAGCAATAACAAATCAAATCATTCAGTTGTCTTTGCTCTTATGTCATTTTATCAGATTTGGAAGCCTGGCATCTTTTTTTGGCAACAAGTTCGTTTATGTTTGGTGTGAGGTTCTGTGTTGTGGAGATTCTTAGGATGGACTGCAGGTGCTCATCAGTGAGGCGACTCCTGTGTGCTGTTTTGTTAGTCTTCATGACTGAGAAGAGCTTCTCACACAGATATGTGCTACCAAACATGCACAAGGTTCGAGCCGCATGTAGACGGAGCTGGAGCATTTGTGCGGGAATGGAGTGAATAAACTGTGCGGGCCGTGCAGTATCGTACTTTGCCTTCAGTGTGCCATTACACTGCAGCTCAATCACCTCCATCTGAATCTGCACAGGTGCAGTTTCCACCTCGACAGCAAATGGGTTGCGAAACAACTCAAAATTCTTTTTTTGTTCTTCAAAGTCACCAAAGCGCCGTGCGAACTCCGTGCGCAGTGCGCTCAGTTTATGAACAAAGTGCGTATTTGGGAACACCGTAGTGTCGACTTGGTTCAACATTACTTGGCAACAGGGAAAGTGGGGCAAGTTGCACTGGTGCATTTGTGTCTCCTATAAAAGTAGCTTCACTTGAAATCACTTTGTGATTTTGCACGGGTAAAAACGTCTGCTGAAGTGTCAGATTCTTCTTTAACTCTTCTGCTTTCTGTATCTTGTGCATTGCATTGAGGTCTTTCAGGTTATCTTGATGTTTTGTCTCATAGTGCCATCTTAGATTAAATTCTGTAATTACACCCACATTTGCTCCAGAAATGAGACACACGGGTTTACCGGCATTGTCAGTAAACATATACTCAGCCTCCCATCGGTTTTTAAAGGCTCTATGTTCAGAATCACCTTTTCTCTTCGGCATCGTGTGGGCTAGCTTCGCAATAACTTGCAGCATCATAAGCTAGACTTGATTAACGCGGTAAGTGTTCGGCAAGGCAGCTGAAGCGCTGCATTATGGGATCTGTAGTTTATTGTGTTACCAGCGCTTCATATCCCCGGGCCATTAATAACAATAATACAGTATATAAAATGATCTCGCGGGCCGGATATAATTACACGCCGGGCCGGATGTGGCCTTCGGGCCTTGAGTTTGACACATATGGACTAAATAGAACTTGAAAAGATATATTTTTTCAAATGTGATCGCGCAATTCAGATAGAGTTGACGCGTACTACAGTACATCGAGCCCGCGTGCTATTGTGGTTTTGCCTGCGTGCCTCAATAAGTCACCCTCCCCTCGCTCTTACTTTTTTACCGTTCATCTAATGAATACACTGAGTATGGCTTTACCAAAACAATCATTGATGGCGAATAAAGTATCCATTATTCGAGTATGTAGATCGGGGTATATATATACATATATATATACCCGCGTATCGCAGCGGAGAAGTAGTGTGTTAAAGAAGCTATGAAAAAGAAAAGGGAACATTTTAAAAATAACGTAACATGACTGTCAATATGCAGTAATTGTTTTGTGAGTGTTACTGAGTGTTGCTGTCATCAAGGATTTGATTATCATTATTTCTTTCAATCAGGTTCGTATTTGTAGGATGTGTTGTGTTCAAGTTACATTCCGTGTTTGTCAATCGTTGTAAAGATGACAGGTTTCATTCATCGATTCGTTTCTTACTGCATCAATAAACAGCTCATCTTCTTCTTTATCTGAGACCTGACACACTGCATGCACGGGTTTTTTTTTTTACACTGTCTTCCTTTAGCGGGACATTGACTTTTTCCACCGTGTGCTTTGTTTCCGCAGTAGCTGCACTTATGAATATTCTTGTATGTATCAGACACTTCATAATTTTTTGCTGCCTTTTCAATTGTGTAATTTGGTTTTTGTTCAGCGCTCTTTGGAACTGTTGCTTTTTGTCTGTGCACTACGTCAGTTCACGTGAGCCGCTCGGTGTACATGCATCGAAGTTTCCCAGCTGTGCTGGTGCCATGTCGTGCCATGTCCATGGCTGTATCTAATGTTACCTAAGTCCCGGCACTTAAAACTTTCTCTCGCAGTTTCGCTGAGTTTGTGCCAAACACCACCCTGACCATCTCATCTTCCTCTGCATAAGCACAGTCCTTCACCCGTGAATATTTACCCGTGGCAGTGTTTCTATTGGATTGCCGCTGACTGGCAGGCACTAAATTACAAACACCAGCGGCAGCCTGTTTATGAACTTAATTTAAACTTTAGGTTTCCACCGTGCTTTTTTCCGAAGTAGCAGCACTCATGAATATGGTTGTATATGTCAGTCGCTCGCTTCTTATTGTTTCGCTGCCTTCTCAATTATATAATGCATGTTTTCTTCAGCGCTTTTTGGAGCTCTTCCTGGTTTTCTAGGTACTGCGTGATTACGTGGGAGGCGTGATGATGTCACATGAAACTCCGCCCCCCCACGGCTTTCGAGCTCAACTCCATTACAGTAAATGGAGAAAAACAGCTTCCAATTATGACCATTACGCGTAGAATTTCGAAATGAAACCTGTCCAACTTTTGTAAGTAAGCTGTAAGGAATGAACCTGCCAAATTTCAGCCTTCCACCCAGATGGAAGTTGTTGAATTAGTGATGAGTGAGTGAGTGAGTCAGTGAGGGCTTTGCCTTTTATTAGTATAGATACAGTGGAACCTCGGTTTGCGAGCATAATTCGTTCCGGAAACGTGCTCGCAATCCAAAGCACTCGTATATCAAAGCGAATTTCACCGTAAGAAATAATGGAAACTCAGATGATTCGTTCCACAACCTAAAACTATTCATATAAAAATGATTAATACAAAATATAATGTAAAAATACATAAAACAAATTAACCTGTACTTTACCTTTAAAAAGAATCATGGCTGGTGTGAGTGAGTTTCTAAACTCATGTGGGATTCCACCCAACAGGACGACACGCAGAAGAGTGTCCCAAAGCAATCGCAGTCCCCCAGCGCTGTAGCAGTTCGCCGTATAAGTGCATTTAAAAAGATCACAGACATGCTATAAGCGCCTGCCGTCAATGGGTGATACAAGGAACATTATAAAGATCCCGCTACAATAAATGACAGCGTTGTTGCTGTTTCAAGCTGAAGGCGGCTGATGTTGTTAAAGTACTGAGACTCAGTTTCGTGTTTTGGGGCGCAAGATGGGGACTCGCACTTCACAGCACACACGTGTGCGCGCACACACACACACACACTCACAATGCTGTAGTAAACAGTATACGCTCGTACGGATGTTAACTATCTGAGTAAGGTACACAGACTCAGACGGAGAATAGGAGACAATTGCCCTCAAGAGAAGAGAGAGAGAGAGAGACGCGCTGTGCGCGAGCAAGAGAGATAAGGAGAGAGAGAGAGAGGCGAGTGCGAGCGAGCGAGCGAGATAAGACGAGAGAGAGAGACGGGCTGTGCGAGCAAGAGAGATAAGGAGAGACGCGCTGTGCGAGCAAGAGAGATAAGGAGAGAGAGAGAGGCGAGATAAGGAGAGAGAGAGAGAGACTGCTGTGCGAGCAAGAGAGATAAGGAGAGAGAGAGAGAGAAGAACCATCAGCTCAGTTGTGATCACATGACACTCAGCAGACAAAGTGCACCCATACTGCTCGTATTGCAAGAAATCGCTCGTTTATCAAGTCAAAATTTATTAAAAAATTTTGCTTGTCTTGCAAAACACTCGTAAACCAAGTTACTCGTAAACCGAGGTTCCACTGTACTTTGTTTTTAGACTTACAAAAGAGTCTCCATATGGACATTTTTTGGTGACTAAAACAAGACTAATAAAATATGACAAAAACTACAATTTAATTGATAAAAATAAAAATTAAATAAGAACCAAAACTAAAAATACCTTAAAATTAGAAAAACACTGCTAAAAGAAGTTGCTTTTCTATAATAGCTTCAGTAACAGATAAATCATTACAAAGTGTTTTTACGGAAAAAGACACCTTATTGAATTGTATTACCCACTTGTAATCAATATTTAAATATGACAGGGTTCTTAATTTAATGATTTAGGAACTGTTTAATTGTGATGATTACAAAAATGATTACCCCTCTGTAATTTAGAAATTAAAGAAAAAATCCCTTCATTTTATGCATTACAGTGATTAAAAATTATGTAATTAAAGGCTTAGTATCAGTTCTGTGTGTTAAGTATGAAACACAAATTGTAGTCACTGCCCCTTGGTTTTTATTAGGTTAATGTTTACTATTAGTATTTGTGTAATGATTGTATGCAAAAATATATCTGGTAGTGATCAGCCGATTTTCACATGACAGTATTTCCTTGTCATATTTGTACTTAATTTTCAAGCATATCTTAAACACATTATCCTAGAATACCATATTTTAAACACAACAAAGTCACCTAATTTGAACTGCAAAATGTGTCTGCAGTGCTTTCCTAAAATAACTAAAATATTGACAGCACTTATACATGTACAGTCAAATTCTACATAGGTTACAATGACATTACATTAGGGGGGCAAAATAATTGTGTAGTGTATCTTTTTAAATGCTGTCTTTGTTTTTAATTATTAGCAAGATTCTGCTTGTTTTTGAATTGTCCAGAGAAGCATCATTTTATTTTGTGGCTTTCATCATACTGTACTTGTAATGTTCTTAAAATAATACACACAACTGAACAGTGATTTTACGCCATTATTTCAATTTATTAAGTATATTATTGTAGGCTGCCCATATTTAAAGATATTGCTGGAACCCAGAACCCACAGCACAAGTGTCCAGGCACAAGGTGAAAAAAATAAGCATTTAGGAGATGAAATCTTTTGATCAAGACAAGGGAAAGGAAGGACCTTGGTGGGTGGTGTACAGTAATCCCTCCTCGATCGCGTGGGTTGCATTCCAGAACCCCCCGCGATAGGTGAAAATCCGCAAAGTAGAAACCATATGTTTATATGGTTATTTTTATATATTTTAAGCCCTTATAAACTCTCCCACACTGTTTATAAATATTCCCTGCACATTTATACAGCATAAACACTTTGAAATTCATAATTTCATTGAAATTATGTATGTAAACACACTGTTTATATACAGTAAAACCTAAATATTATTTTAAAGATATCGAGCGTCTCTGATATTACATATGTTATAGACATTATGACAGACAGGCCACCAGCAATAAATACGTACAATGCAAGAAAAATTGTATACAGTAAATGTGTGTACAGTGACACTAAATGTACGTACATGTACTAAGTAATGTAAGTAGAAAATTAATTATGGTTACTCACCAACAATGACACGACGACTTGTCCGATAACGATGAGTTTAATTTTACTGCACAACAAAGGAGAGCGTTACAGCCCTTCTAAAGGAGCCTCTTTAGGCGACTGTGTAGCACCGCCATTCTTCCAGCAGTCTTCAATCCAAATCCCTAAAGCAGATTCCATCCGGACTACTGCCTTATTACCTCCACTTACAACTTGTTTTGCGCCCTGGTTAAAAGGACACTGCGGCCGTAGATCTTATATTCTTTTCCTCCTTTTTAAATAAAAAGAATCGTGGACTCATTGATGGCATCCTACAGCGGTGTAGCTTTTCCCTTCCTTCTACATATCCAAAACGTTTACCTTTTCGGCAATTGTTAACGCCTTCCGCTGGCGCTTGGGCACGGCCCCTGAAGCAGTAGCAGGGGCAGATCGTTTTGGAGCCATAATAAAGGGCTTGACTTTGCACAAAGATAAACACAAAAGAGCACAAAAGTTAACTCTTTACACAGCAAAACACGTTGATGCTGAATGAGCGAGATAAGACTTCCTGGTTAACGCCGTGGAATCGAATTTGGCTCTCCGTCGCGGAGCCAATCAGCACACAGGAACTTAACTGCATGCTCTGACTGGTTAGCTTCTCAGCCATCCGCCAATAGCGTCCCTTGTATGAAATCAACTGGGCAAACCAACTGAGGATGCATGTACCGGAAGTAAAACGACCCATTGTCCGCAGAACCCGCAAAGCAGCGAAAAATCCGCGTTATATATTTAGATATGCTTACATATAAAATCTGCGATAGAGTGAAGTCGCGAAAGTCGAAGCGCGATATAGCGAGGGATTATTGTATATGGAGTTCTTCAGTAAAGTGATGACCTTTTCCTGTATATACGTGTGGCCCTGAAACAGTAATGTAGCTGAAAATAACCAAATGTACAATGCATAGAGAGGTCACCACTGGGCAACCACTGGTATTGAAATGCTGCCTATATCCCACAAATGAATTTAAATGGGGATTTTTTTTGTGATATATATATATATATATATATATATATATATATATATATATATATATATATATATATATATATTATATGTATGTATGTAGAAAATCAGTGATGAAAATAAAATTGAGTGTTTTAATATGGTCCATTTAACTCAATGTGTGGTTTCTAGTAGAAATGTTTAGGAAGGTTTATGTGGGACTGACAGATTTTGCATTCTGCAGTTTTTGTCTTTCTTTAAGGTAGTTTTAGGAATACAGTGGAGCTACAAATTCACTTTGACTTGAGATTATCATGTTTACTGATTGGTAGTTGCATGCTTTACATGTGTTATGGTGTTTTTGCTAAAATATGCTGAATGTATATATTGTCTCTCTCTCTGTCATTTTATATCCTATCGTTCAAATTAGGAAAGGCCTACAGTATAAGGCAGAACAACAACAACAACAACAACAACAACATTTATTTATATAGCACATTTTCATACAAACAGTAGCTCAAAGTGCTTTACATAATAAAGAATAGAAAAATAAAAGACACAATAAGAAAACAAAATAGATCAACATTAATTAACATCGAATAAGAGTAAGGTCCAATGGCCAGGGGGGACAGAAAAAAAAAAAAAAAAAACTCCAGACGGCTGGAGAAAAAAAATAAAATCTGTAGGGATTCCAGACCATGAGACCGCCCAGTCCCCTCTGGGCATTCTACCTAACATAGATGAAACAGTCCTCTTTGGATTTAGGGTTCTCAAGGAAGGGCTTGATGATGATGATGGTCACATAGAATTCTGCCTTTTAATCCATCCATCATTGTTGGAGCATCATGAAGCTTTGAGTAGGTGGAGGTGGTGCAGGCCACCACCACAAAGAAACCGGAAAAAGAAACAGAAAAGAGAGTAGGGGTCAGTACGGATTTTAGAGCCACCCTGAATAGTTATTATGAGGAAATTGAACATATAGAGTATCAGGATTAAGTTAAATTAAGTTAAATTGAAGTTATAGAAAGGTCATGTTAAAGTAATGTGTTTTCAGCAGTGTTTTAAAGTGCTCTACTGTATTAGCCTGGCGAATTCCTATTGGCAGGCTATTCCAGATTTTAGGTGCATAGCAGCAGAAGGCCGCCTCTCTAACAGAAGGCTTTGCTTTCCTCACAATAGATACCTTATAATCCTTATAATTAAGTTTAATGTTACTGTATGTACTACTCTGCAGTGGGCTTCATATTTATATTTCCATTTCTTATTATTAAATAGTTCTATTTTAAAGTAAGTGTTGTGGCAGATGGCCGGGGTCCTGCCCAGTCTGGACGCCTGGAGGGTCCAGGAGTGGAGCAATACCTTCCCTGGGCCACAAGAGGGCAGCCGTCCTGGTCTGCGTGGGGTCCACGGGACCAGAGCTTGGAAGCTCAACCTGGTTAGGGCCCGTGGTCACCTCCTGGAGGTGCCCAGATACTTATGGAGCCCTAGAAGGCAGCGCTTCCTCCACACCAGGAAGTGCTGCCAGACCAGGGATGGTGTACGCCCGGAGTGCTTCCGGGTGCAAGGGTAGCACTTCCGCCACAGTGGGGAGTGTTCCGGAAGTCTGTCATCGAGCACCTGGAGCACATCCGGGGAAGATATAAAAGAGGCCGCCTTACTCCATTTCAGGAGCTGGAGTCGGGTGAAAGTGGACAGAGCTTGCCTGGGATGAGTTGGAGACGAGAGGATAGGAAGAAGAAAGGACTGCAATTGGGGATTACTGCAGTGGGGCTTAGGTGTGTAAATAGGGGTGTTCAATTAAAACGTGTGTGTTTTTAAGACGTTCTGTGTGTGCCAGATCCGAGCCTTTCCACACTGTGTACAGAACTGTAAATCTTTGTTATAAGCTAGGAATACTTAGCATTGAAACACTACATTCGAAGTCAGGAAAGAGTTGACTAAAGAGAGAGAAAATAACTAAATACGGACTTTCCATTAGGCTAACTTAATTTCGTGTTAATTCATTGGGTTATCTAGAAGTTCTGCAATTAACTTTTTCCCCAAATGATTTGCCCTATGCTCTGGTTGTGGACAGTTAATCTTTTTCAGCATGCTGTTGCAGTTTAAGTTGATTACTTACTTTGAAAAACAAAACATGGTACTTTCTTAGCACTGTCGTCATTTCTGCCAGATTGGTTTGTAATGAAATCCATGCTGACACTCTCCGAGGCAGTACGTGCATATTTTCTGTGTGGAGGTGTGACATATGTATGGCTGATTAGGCCTAAGGGCTTTCTTAGTTTCCTTGTGCCATATGCCTGACCATATGTTCTGTGCAATAAGCCCGGAAAGTTGATGTATTCTTCTGCAGTCATGTCCTTTGACTGGTGTTTAATAGTTCTTAACTTGCTTTTTCCCTCCTCATGACTATGATCATTCAAATGGCAGATTACAGACTTCAAAAGGGTACGGTCTAAATCTATTTTGCGTATGTGTTTATGTGTTCGCAGTTTTATATATTCATGTTTTGTTATATTTTGGCAACAATGAAAGAGGTCGTCTAAGAGCTTTTCACTATATCAAATTATGACGCATGTATATGCATATGCTGTTTATATTTTAATTTGTTAATGCAATATAATGTCATTTATTATGAAAGGGGGATATGCATGCAATGCAAAAAGCAGATACTTTGATTGCCAAGTCAGTCTGTCCACCTGTCTGTCCATATAAAAACAGCTCAATTCACAATGGACCGGTTTTGTTGTGCTTTGGCACACTTATTTTTCAAGACAGTTTCTCAGGAAAATTTAGTTTTCATTGAGACATTTCAAATACAGCAGCTGTACAAATTTTTGAAATTTCAAAATCCATCCATCTACCATCCAACCCGCTATATCCTAACTACAGGGCACGGGGGTCTACTGGAGCCAATCCTAGCCAACACGGGGAACAAGGCAGAAAACAAACCCTAGGCAGGGTGCCAGCCCACCGCAGGGTGCACACACACACACACACACGCACACCAAGCACACACTAGGGATAATTTAGAATTGCCAATGCATCTAACCTGCATGTCTTTGGACTGTAGGAGGAAACCCACGCAGACACGGGGAGAACATGCAAACTCCATGCAGGGAGGACCTGGGTAGCGAACCTGGGTCTCCTAACTGCAAGGCAGCAATGCTACCCACTGTGCCACTTGAATTTCAAAATGTCTCTTTGAAAGCATTTTCAAACATGTCTGTTTTAAAACAGAGATCCACTCTGTGTGACTCCAATTACAGATTAATTCACTGTTTCAAATTTACTTTGAGAAAAGTTACTTCAACAGTCACATCTTAGTCAAATGCTTAGGAAGAGAGCTGCTGAGCCATCACTAGCCTATCTGGGTTATGTTTTTAACTGCATGATTTTGTAAAGTTCATTTAAAATCCTTTTATTTAATGTAGCTTACATGTTATTAAATTCTGTTATCACTGTTATTTTTAATATGAATCACTTTTTGAAGTAATTAAACAAATGTAAGACGCTCCAACTTTGAAATCGGCTAAGTATGTTCCTGAATGGACCGGAATGTTAAGCCATTTGTACATTTTCTCAACAGACTCCATAATAAAAGTAGGGATTTTTCAGTTATGATACATGGGACTCACATCAGTGCTTTGTTTAAAATAGCTAGAATCAATGCCATATAAGATAAACCCTTGGATTTGGAGTGGCGCTATATAGCGATAATTAAAACCAGTATGTTTCTTCTGTATAATACGTATTCAGGGCATGTTGAGGAACTGAATAAAGTGAATCACACAGCAGTATGTATTATTTAGCAAGGTAATCTAAAGACTCTTCAGATTTTTGGTAACAGAGCAGTTGGTTAAATTAAATTAAAATTTGTTTTAAGTAACAAAAGGGAAAAATAAAAATGGTGTACAAACTGAAATGATACCACACCTTCAGAATGTCCCATCTAACTATATGCTCCCCATCCTTCTGCTCTTGCTTTTTGTTTCTGTGGATGTCAAGATATGAAATAAGTTAATCATTTTCCAGTTGGAATTTTTTTTATTTGTCACTGACCTGGCTTTGTACTGTACCAACATATCTCACTACAAACTATTTCAAATTGTATTTATGCCAGTGGCTTTGTCTAATATTTAGGGTGAGTATGTTTATAGATATAACTCAGAAATCAAACTAACTTCAGGAAGACTGCAGGTTGTATCATATGTATGATACTGCTTTGTGCATAGAATTATAAAATATCTTTGCCGATAAAAGAAATAAATTCCATTGGTTGCCAATAATCTATTGCAGTTCCATTTTCATTATCCAACACAATTACCATTATAGATACTCAATGCCTAGAGGATATTTGCCGGTCTACAAATGCAGTTATAAGTAAACACAAAACACTTTTTAGTGTATGACAGTGTGGGTATAAACATTCATTTCTTCTTTAATTTTTGTAATCTTTAATATTTTAATGATTATCATGACAGCATATTGTACTTATATTAATTAATTATCAAACCAGCATAAACTAGTTCAGGGCTGCAGAGGTTACACAGGGCCAATTTAGAATCACTAATTAACAGGGTTATGGAAACAAAAATGAAATCATTGACAGAAAAGCTCACAGAGACATGCGTTCAGACTCCACACAGATGTTGACTGGGTTAGGGATTTCAGCCATGTCTCTAGGAGCTGTGAGGAAAAAACACACTACAAAAAAGACATAGCTGCACTTGAATGCAGTAATGAAGTTTATCCCAGGTCACAGGGATTGACACCTGTTTAGCAGAGGAGTAGGGGAAGCTATGTGGGGACCTTATTCTAGTCTTTAAAATTCTCAAAGGCATTGATTAGGTGGATCCAGCAGAATTTTTTCAGTTAAACAATGAATTACTTAGTGAAGAACACCAATGGAAATTAAGGAAAAGTGCATTTAAAACTGAGCAAGGAAACACCTCTTTACACAAGTAGTTTTGGGACTTTGGAACAAGCTACAAAGTCATGTAGTTGGGGGTGTGAGCACTTTGACAGGCTTTAAAAGTATCTAGATGAGATATTCAGATAACCTACATTTTAGTTAAACAAACAAACTTGATGGAAGGAACTCTTTTTATTTGTTAGACTACTTATGTTTTTGCTACTGTGCAAGTTTTTCCCTAATTTAATACACAGTAATGCAGTAAAAGTAATTTTTAGAAAGATAAGCTAAAGCCATGTTGCAACAAATAAGAAAGCAAAAAAAAAAATTCAAAAATAAACTTTTGGAAAATAAACCTTTAGTGACCCATAGTCCTTCTGAAACAAAAGCATGATAGAGGTCAATTACTGTAACTACTTTAGATATTTTGTAGTATACAACAGTAAATATTATATATGATTTCAACTTACCGTATATACTCGTGTATAAGTAGGTACTTGAAACCCAAAAAATCGATCATATACTGACTTACACGCCCATTCAAAAATATGACAATTTTTTTGAAATTTTATCAATTTTATTGCCATCATTCAATATAAAACAATCAATTTTTACATAAAGTAAAAATAAGAATAAGTCGACCCCACCCCGATTTTTTTTTTTTTTTTTTTTTTTTTTTTTTTTACATATTTTACATCTTCTTGCTCCCTCCAATCTCGCATAAGTTTCTCAGACACATCGAATTTTATTGCAGCAGCGCAGTTACCAAATTTTTTCGCCACTTCAATGACTTTTAATTTAAAACCAGCTTCATATTTTCTTTTGATTGAATGCTCCATCGTAGATAAGGGATGCTCTTACCATAAAAGGAGTATTAGGGTGTGAGATGCAAAAAACACGAAACAGTGCAAACGTCGCTTTAGAATAGTTTGGGTATTACGGTGTGGTCAAATAGTCACAATACATAGAAAAAAAGGCAGTGTGCTCCGTGGTTACTCTCTGAGGTGGGCGTTAGCATATCATAATCTCTTCGACCAATAGCGTGAGTTTTCCGCTTTCAATTTATACGACTGACATTATAAAATACTGGAACTTATATGGTAAAATCAAGCCCCAACTTATCCGTGGGAGAACTTAAACGCGAGTATATATGGTAGATTTCATAGTAGTAGATTTTTTTTTCTGTTATAGGTAATGAAAGAGAAAGAAAATACTTTGTAACAGCGCTTTGTAAAGACTGACTAAATGAAAGGAAAAGAAAACTTTTATAACTATAGTACCTTATGCTGAAATAACAAGTATGTAGTTATGAGCTCAATTTAGAGTCCTGTGGGGCCGCTCTTCTACTGACAGGTAGAACTTTTCATTGTTTGGGGGCCATGTAGCTGCAGTATCTGCCAACTTTAATAGTTTTCTTTATTCTAGGACTAGAAAGAAGACCTGTAATTTTTGATCAAAGTATATGATCTCCAATATTTAATAATTTTGTAATTTAGGAGGAAATAAATAATTTTAGCTACATAAATCAGTAGTAGAAATGTGTTATTAGATATAAAATGAATTGAATTATGTGGTCTTTCTTATAGTTTTCATTATAATATTTAATCCAGAGTTCTGACGTAACCCAAGGTTAATTAACAGTAACAGTTAACAATAGTTTAAGCAACCTAACAAGAAAACATTACAGTAGTGAGTTTTGTTCAATAAATAATTATCCATATGAGCTTATTTATATCATAAAATTGATCTCTACATGAATGGTTGAGTCTTTGTAACATTATGTATAAATATATATATGTATCATTATCCAGGTGTTGTTTTGTGATTGTAACATGAAGTTTGTTAGCCCTGAAGGGCAAAACACAAACAAAATGTGAAAGCATAAAACAAAGAATGAAAACAAACAGACACTTTCCTTATTTCACTTCTGGTACCTCTCTTTATCAGCTGATCTCTCTTCCTCCTGCAATGTTTGTGTTTATCTTGTGTCTTCTCTTAATACCACACTACTTAATCTTTTGATAAAAAATTGTATTTTTAAAGTCCATTCTGGGGTTCCAGTTCAAGCTCTAGAATTACTTGTATGTTCAGGAGCAACCGTATAACTGCAGCAAAATAAGTAGGCTAGAGCTCCACCTAGTAGTTCCTGGTGTTCCTAGATGTTGCTGACCGTTGTGTTGGCCTTAAAGAGTCAGGTTCAAACGAAGGTATTTTAGAACCTGCACAATCTTAGTCTATTTCCATGCATTTCCTCTTGGAACTAAACACTCTCCAGCAGCCAGGAGGAGAATTTCGTTGTGCTCACTTTCTGTCAGTCAGTTGTACATAATTTGAAGCTCATGCATTTCATTGTATTAAGACACATGACCACTGTCACAGAGATAGAATATTAATTTTTCCTTTCCCATTTGTCAGGCAATTATTACATGTGGGGAATATTTTCCCCTGTTTACCTATGAACTAAGCACAATACATCAGAAGCCATGCATAATACAATAAACAAAAAATAAAAAAAGTGAAATGTATTTTGTGTTTATCTTTTGGAAATTAAACATATTTAAAAAGCTGTATGACCAAATTTAATGTCACAAAAACAGAAAAATCTTGATTTCATAAATTGTTATATAATTCCACATTGCACTCTGTTGCACATGCCATGATCCGCTGTGGCAACCCCTAACAGGAACAGCTGAAAAAAGAAGAAGAAATTTAACAAAATAAAATTAGTTGGTTCTATAAAGTCACATAATTGAGTGTGTACAGTAGTGGCCAAAAGTTTTGGCAGTGACACAAATGTTGTGTTTTGCAAACTTTCCTGCTTCAGCAGATTATTTTTTATGTTTATATTGTATACTGAAGAACAATTATAAACATTTCATAAGTTTCAAAGGCCTTTATTGGCAAATACATCAAATTTATGTAAAGAGTCAATATTTACATTGTTGAACCTTCTTCTTCATAACTTAAGCAATTTGCTTTGGCATGCTGGATATCAGCTTTTGGGCCAAATCCTGACTTATGGTGATCCATTCTTGCCTTTTTAGTGCTTGGAGTTGGTCACAATTTGTGGGCTTCTGCTTGGCCACCCACTTTTTGAGAATTGGCCACAGGTTCGCAATGGGATTAAGATCTGGGGAGTTTCCTGGCCACAGGTCCAAACTTGCACTTCGTTATCACTTTTGCCTTGTGTCGTGGTACTCCATTATGCTGGGAAATGTATAGATCATAACCAAATTGTGCCTGAATTGTTGAGAGACATTGCTCTTGGAGGACGTTTTGATACCATTCTTTATTTATGGCAGTGTTCTTGGGCAGAATTGTGAGTGGGCCTATTCCCTTGGATGAGAAGCAGCCCCATACATGGATTATTTCAGGATGCTTCACTGTTGACACGACACATGACTCTTATATCCACTCTTTTCTTTTTTCGAACAATTGATTTTCCAGATGTCCCAAACAGTTGGAAGGATGGTTCATCCGAAAAAAACAACTTTGCAACAGTCTTTTGTTGTCCAGTTTTTGTGCTTCCTGCAGAATTTCAGAAGTGTCTACTTTGCTGCCCTTCTTGACACAAGGCCATTGTCCAAAGGTCTTCGCCTCACTGTGCGTGCAGATGCACTCACACCCACCTGCAGCCAATACTGAGCAAGTTCTGCGCTGGTGGCAACACAATTCTGTAGCTGACACCTTAGGAGGGGATGGTCCTGGCGCTTGCTGGACACTTTTAGCTGATCATTTTGTTCCAGGGCCAAAATAAGTAAAAATGTTTTTGTTTGTGATAAAGTTATCTTTTTATGCTAATAAAGCTCTTTGCAATGAATTAATATGCAACTGAACACTCTGCACAATATAAAAACAATGTGAATTGCTGCCACTAATTTTGCAAAACGCAACATTTGTGTCTCTGTCAAAACTTTTGGCCACCACTGTATGTTAGTCTTGACTGGTTGTGGATTTTCTTTTATTTAAATTTTACTTTTCTGTTCTCTTACTGTTTGCTCCTCAATAAGTGTTTTATTTTTTAACAAAGGTGCAATTTTTGGTAGATTTGGCATCAGTGGAGTAATTTGGGTAATTAGTATCATTAATAGAGCACCCACTATGAAGTATTTTTATTAAATCCAAAATTAATGGAAAGAACACACAGATTTACATTCTGTGCTTGAAATTGCACATTATATAAGATAATTATTGCAAGTGAATATGAAAAGAACCTGTGTCTGGACTGCAGACTGTAAAAACAGGTCTTCAGTTGGTGTCAAGTTTAATTTATCACTTTGATCAGTTGTTGTAGATTAATAAGGGTGAATGGTGTATGTTTTATAATGAAATACACAACCTTTTCTGTTTATAATATGAAAGGCCTAGTTTTGCTACCCATTACTTCTAATAGGTCTTGTTTCCAGCAGCTTACAGAACTTTTAATAAATCTTTGTGTGCTCTGTCTACAGCAGCAGCTGTTGTGTTTGCCTTAAAGAGTAGGAGGAGTTGGGCACATTTGTTATTTTCATCCTTTACCTGCGGTCGCTTAAGGCTAAAAGAAGAGACTGTTAGCCAGGGATTAGGCATAAGCAAAGGAGTTTATACACACATGTTGCCATCAGGGTTGTCAGATCACTTCGTTCTCCCTTTGGATAATGCTTCCTCAACTTGAAAGCACTGGAAATGTATTCTGAGTAGCCCCTCCATTATAACTTGTAAAGAGGAAAGGCTCCGTATATTGGGCTGAGACTTAGAAAGGATATCTATATATATATTTTGCCTCCAAATCTCCAAAATTAAGAATATGGATTTTTTTGTGTTTACTTAGCATTTTTAGTTTTTATTGTTACACTGTTGCTTACTTTTAAACTTATATACATCAAAAACAATGAACATCTATCGGAACTGAAGCAAAATGAAAATTTAAATTTTGTATTTTTCATGGAATGATGGGAATTGGAGGATCCTTTGCTCAGTCATCAGATCAGATCTTTACAATAAGGTAGGTACAGTATGTATGCTATCTTTTGAGGTGCTACTATTTTCTGGGTTCTGTGAGCATTTAGGTTTAAATTTCAAATAAAATGTGTAAAGTAGTGGGCACTCTCAAATCATGAAAAAATTGTGACTATAAAGTTGAATAAAAAAAATCGATAATGAAAGAACACTTTAAATCCAGAAGAGCTACGTTTACTTTTGGGATGACATTGTAGTGCAGTTGTTAGCACTTCTGCCTCATAGCTTTATCATCCTTGATTGACATCAGTATATATCAGTATCATATAAAACTTTAATTGTCCTAATCTCTGGTTGTAGTGGCACATTGGTTAGTACTGCTTTAGCATCATGGGTTTGAATAGCACATATTCACTGTTTCTGTGGGAGGTTTTCTTGGGTTTTCTTGTTTTCCTTTCACATATCAGAGACATGCTGATTGGATTCATTGGAGTTTCTAACTTGAAAGAGTAGGGGACGTGAGTGTACTTAGTGATAGACTAAGTGTTTTGTCCCCAAAACTCAAATGTTTATAACAATGGCAACCAATCTACTTAACCACCATACAATGTAGTTTCAGGCTGCTTACTTAAGCTTCCTCAGTGATGCTTATTTTTACATTACAACCCTCTTTACTGAAATGTCTTCAGTTTCTCAAATGACAAAGTTAAACCCTGCACTACCACACATTTGCTGGACACCTGCAAATTAGAAATAAATCTAAATATTAGAAGAAAGCAGTTTGGAATAATATCAGTAGAAACAGGCGTTAGATTTGAAATAAAAGCTGTATTAAACACAATATTTATTTCTACTTTATTTGAAAGGTGTTTACAAACAAGCATTTCTCAAGTAGCTTTTTTCCTCAGTGTTTAAACATCACATTGACAACTGTTATTTTTGTGTCATTTGAACGAGTGCTGTGCTAATCAAATCTAATCAGACCACAGTCTGTTTTAATATCGGTGACAGTTCTTTGCATCTGTGAACTGTTGAACTTTTCCTGACCCAAGGTACATGCTCTAGAGGCATGAGATAAAGTAAGTACATCCCATCAAATTTTTTTTTTTCCTTTTTAACATATAGTATGTGGTCATTATCAAAATTTGATCTTCATTTAAAATGTACCTTTAGAAGCTAATGTACTGTTATTGAAAAGAGAAAACATTGACAATTTTACTTTGCAATAATTTAATCAACAAAAAATGAACGGGAATGCTATAGCAGGGGTCACCAATTCCGGTCCTGGAGGACCACCGTGGCTGCAGGTTTTCATTCTAACCCTTTTCTTAATGAGTGACCTGTTTTTGCTGCTAATTGACTTCTTTTGAATTCATTGTAATTGACTTGCTCTTAAAGACTCAGGCCCCTTAACTGTTTCTTTTTCCTTAATTAGCAGCCAAACAGTAATGAGATACCAAATGAACCAAAACAACTGGTGACCATCATACAATATCTGATAATAAAGAAAGATGAAGGTCTCAGGAATGTTGATCTGCTCGGGTCCGCAAAACATTTGAACTGTGCCCTTAGAAAAGAGAAAATCAGCAGTTTCAGAAATGTATGCTATTACACAATGAGAGCAGCAACAAGCCACAGAATTAAAGAATGGGTTTAATTAACAAGAAGAATTGGCACCTCATTAAGCAAGTGTTTGCAATGAAATTGGTTGGAGTTTGAGGCCCTGACTTAGTGGGTCTTCTCTTGGCTTCCTCATTTCATATTTCATTTCTTTTTGAGTGCCATTTAAGGAAAGGAATAAGCAATTCAGAGGAACAATGAAGAAATTCAGGGGAACAAATCTTAAAAGAGAAGTAAATTAAAATGAATTCACAAGAAGTTAATTAGCAGCACAAACAGGGCACTCATTTAAAAAAAGGGTAAGAATGAAAACCTGCAGCCACAGTGGTCCTGTGCTACAGTGTTTCCGCCTGAGGAAAAAGTAAGTATACCCATGGCTCTAGTAGCTGCTGTTTTTCCCATTGCCAGAAACATCCTTTAATAAATGTTTCTTATAACTGTCTTCTAATTTCAGCCATTGACATTTCATCCAGAGTTTCAGCTGATGTTTAAGTGGTATTTTGAGTGTACAACCTCTTTCAAATCTTGAGGAGATTCAAATCTGGGCTTTGATTTGATTATTCCAGAAGCCTTCATTTCTTTTCTTTTTTTCCCCCATTTTTTTTCAGCATTGGTTGGTGGATTTACCAGTGTATTTGTGGCTATTTTCATGTTGCAAAGTCCACTTTTGGTTGATCTTCAGGTTTCTGATGGGTGGTCTCACATTATCGCCAAACACCTCCTGGCACATTGAAGAGCTCATGAGCTGCCTAGGTCATGATGCAACAAAGCAGCTCCAAACCATAATATTTAAAACACCATGCTTTTACAGTTGCTAAAAGGGTCTTTACTCAATTGCAATGATTGGATTATGCAAAACATGTCTTCTGGTACTGTGACCAAATAACACATATCTTTGGCTTGTCTGTCCAGAGCACTTTGTTGCAGAAGTTCTGGTCTTTGCCTAGGTGTTCATGGTCAAACTTAAGTTTTGCCCTGATGTTCTTTCTTGAGAGCAAAGGTTTCATCTTGGCAATCCTCCCATGTATACAGTATATAATTTATGCAGCCTCTTTCTAATGGTCAACTCTTGCACTTTGACATCAGCAGTGGCAAGAGCCACTTGTTGGCCCTGTAATGAAATTCAGAAGTTCTTGGAGACTTCTTTCAGTATATTGCACTCTACTATTTGGCTGAGTTTGCTGGAGTGGCCTGGCCTGGACAAGTTGGCAGTTCTGTGGTTGAATTTTAATTGTTTAGAAATCTTCTTAAATCTCTTCCCATACTCATAGGCATCTATAACCTTGTTTCTGAAGGCCTCGGAGAGCTGTTTTAAACTAGGCATGGTGATAATTGACACTTCAGCAGCAAAGAGCAAGCCAAACTAAACGTCTGAGGTTTAAATAAGAACAGTTCTTTCAAGATTCTCTCTAATGATGTTCTAATCATTTGCACCTGATCTGGTACATCTGATTCTAATTCTAGGTATTTGAGGTAGTAATAAATGTAGGGGTTTACTTATTTTTTCCACACATGAAATTTGAATTTATATTTCTACTTCTGGGCACCGCACTGTAGTTACAGAAGCTCTCTCCCCCTTTTTTTGTTTTTTTTTACTAAAAATTACCGTATTAATGTTTTAAATGTAATTAATACATTTTATTAATTAGTAATCTTAGGATTTGACTTCTGGCTTGTTACCATACATTTTGTAGTGAATTTTTAAACTAAACTGAAGATGCTGCTGTCAGTGCAGACCTGTGCACTAGCATCGCTCAACTGGCTCTCAGACAAAACTTGAAAACTGTTACATGGTTAGTATAAAAGATCAAATGACTGCCCTACATCTATAACATCTGAGAAGAGGTTGTGAGGACTGTTAAGTGGGATGTATTAAATATTCCCATATTCATCTAGTAGCACCTAAAGAACCCCTTTACACCATATCGGAAAACTATTTGTCTAAAAATAAAAAGGGCAAATATCCGGAGCAAGGATAAAAATTATAAGCCCGTCTGGAGATGGAAGAGGCGAAAGGCGAAGGTCTGGAACAGGGATGAAAGTAATATGAAAAGGATTCAGATATGGTCTGACATCATATAATGAGGAATGCTCATTTGCTTTTATTTAAGTTGTTTGAATGGTTATAGCGGATAGCGAGTTACAGCTATTTTAGGTACTGTAGAAAACCAGCTTACATATCTTATTTCAGATGCTGTTTTATTGCTGGGCGGGTTTCATACAACTGGAAAAAGTGGGAGGAGGACTAGAGTTTTTTGTGAATGTGCAACGGTGAAAAAGCGAGCATAGTACAATTACAAATGAAATGTGTGATCAAGACATTGAAATGCAGAATGAGTTTGTCCATGTCACTGCCCAGGAAAGTAAGTTACATCATCCTGGCTGACTCAGCATGTGATTAGTGGTCTGTGGCACTGGGCAGGGTTCAAATAAATAATCAACTCTTGAAGTTCAGGCTCCAATCAAGTGCGCTCCGTTCAGGGGATGGTTGGGGTGACTGGCTGATCGTGTAAACGTGTGTGAATGCGAGTGTCAGTCAGATGCCTAATTCTTAGCTTGGAGGCAGCAGTGTATTGCACCTGCACATAAGTAGGCAAGCCAATATAAGAGGAGCCTGCATGGTTAACGAAGAGAGACAGAGATGTGAAAACAGAGATGGATAAAGAGCCGGGGGCTAAAGGAAGGAATGAAGAAATGGCAGAGATGGCAGGAGGTGGAAAAGCTAGTGTGCAGTGGAGCAGAGGCAGGCAGCCAGGTGGAAGAGCCCTGAGGAGGAGCGTATAGCTGATGCTCGAGGGGGCTGAGAAGGGTTGCTGTGGCTGAGCAATTTTAGGGAGATGGACTCCTGCATAAAGATGAGGAGGGGTGGTGAGGGTTGCAGAAGGGAGGCTTGGCATGGCGCCTTGTCGGTGCCTTAGATTGCAACAGGGACCTGAGCCTGGACACAGACCATCACAAAGCCACAGAAATTATTCACTTTGTATCTTTTGTGATGAATCATTCTGAATGCTGGTGACTTCAAACAAGTAATGTCTATTATGCATGTTCCATTCGTGGACACTACAAGCTGAACATATTAATGAATTTAAGTATAAACCTGTGGTACAATCTGAACAGATCTGACCTCACCTTACTACCACCTACAAGCCTGTTATTGACAGCAGTAGCTTTCTGTTATCTAAGACAAAGTTTTTATGTGTATTATGGGGTTGTTGTCTGTTTTTTATTTTACTTATTCTGTTAAATGTTGATTTCCACTTGGGGACAGTTTAAGTTGTCTGTCTGTCTATCTGTCTTAAGTTATAGAGTGAGCTACAAAGTGTAAATATGGCATGATGCTTGTAATATTGTATCAGTTGTATACATAGATACTGGTTAAATGATGATTAAATATTGATATGTCCATATATGCTAAAAGAGAACAAAACATATCATTGGGTATACTTTCTTTTTCACATGACTGTAACATTTTAGTGTCTAACACTGGTTTTCACACTAGAAATAACCAAAGCCTATGAAAAAACTCATAAATCCGTCCCACCTTAAATCCCTTTGCACCACTCCGTCAGGGTCTTTTGACTTTTAAATGTGTCGATAAGCAGCAAGCCTGCTATCACATCCCCCCACCACCGCACAAAGTTTTCTCAGCTCAAATCTGTTTACCTGCGTGTCAGTTGTTTAGATTTGTATAGAGTGAGAAGTCAAGCAAAATGACACCTTTTATAAGTACATGTACTAAAACATGACAAACGTTTCTGTTTTAACAATGCGTTTACATATATTGTTGTAGACACAGAACACACATGAAATGCACGTGTTAAAACATGACAAACGTTTCTGTTTTAACAATGCGTTTACATATATTGTTGTAGACACAGAACACACATGAAATGCACGTGTTCCAAATAACGATATAATATTTATAAAAGGTGTCATTTTGCTTGACTTCTCACTCTATACAACTCTAAACAACTGACAAGCAGGTAAACAGATTTGAGCTGAGAAAACCTTGTGTGTTGTTGGGGGGATGTGATGGCAGGCTGCTTGCTGCTTATCGACACATTTAAAAGACAAAAAATATTGATGGAGAGGTGCGAAGGGAGTTAAGGTGGGACGGATTTACAAATTTTTTCGTAGGCGTTGGTAATTCTAAGTTAATGAGTTTCCATGTTTTTCCAAATCTGCTTTACAGGATACTTGGGAACACCTCAAATATTCACAAGGGCTCTTAAATATTTATCATTCAATCTCATAACTTTTCTGATCAAAGGGTTCTTGCAAGAAGTCTGTTTTGTGGTGTAAATGTATCCAGGATAGGCACTTTAACCATTGAGGTTCTTTTTATATTGATTGACAAGTCAATACTGGAAATGCCTAAACTGTTAGTCTTGATGCGCACACAAGTCCTGCAAAACTTACCTATTTCATCACTAACTCATAACAGATACTCTCAAATACAAAGCAAGAATATCTCAACCATGGCCGGGGCCAGCTACCCCAAGTTCAATACCTTCCCAGGGGCTAGAAGCCACCCCACTCTTGAGAAATCCTTGCCAGGATTTGCTTATGTATCGATCCATCTTCAAATTGCTTCCCCTGAAAGGGCTACACTTGAGAATACACTAGCAAAAGCCAGAAACTGATGCTCCTGTCGGGTTTTTGTATCTCGATGGCTACCTTTCAAAGGCCTACACAATCTTAACAGAAGCCCAGGGCTAATCACTACCCATGACAGTATGTACAGGGGTGGTCTCTAGGTGGCAAAGTCTCACTGAGATGTCTTCTCTTGGGCAGTTGTTTTTCTCTCTCCCCCTCTCTCTCTCCTCCTCATGTTTCTTTTAAAATCATTTGTATTTATAGTGTTTTGCTGGTTGCTATATGCAAAATATTGCATCAGTCCAAAAAAACTGGGACAACTGATGTGTTCCCATTGTCTGGTTGATTGCTATTTAAGTTTAACATTTTTGAAACATGTTCATTTTAGAGTTCCAAGCCTACATTCACTTATTCTTACAACCATACGCATAGGTCCCTTTAACTAAGCTTAAACATTGTAAGTTAATGGACCCTTGGTGGCACTATGCCCACCTTTCTCACCACAGACAGTTACAGACACTGTTTAAAAGCACCAAGAAGTACAGGGTGGGCCATTTATATGGATACACCTTAATAAAATGGGAATGGTTGGTGATATTAACTTCCTGTTTGTGGCACATTAGTATATGTGACGGGGAAAACTTTTCAAGATGGGTGGTGACCATGGTGGCCATTTTGAAGTCGGCCATTTTGGATCCAACTTTTGTTTTTTCAATAGGAAGAGGGTCATGTGACACATCAAACTTATTGGGAATTTCACAAGAAAAACAATGGTGTGCTTGTTTTTTTTTTTTTTATTTTATTAATTTTATTACAATCCATACAAAGCAATCAAGTTTTTACAAAGAGAAAAATTAAGAACAGATCGATCTCCACCCCTGAGAGAGAGAGCAAGCCAAACGGCGTTAAATTTAAGGCTTGTAAACATACCTAAATTAATAAATTCTCTGTGCCTTATGAACTTATTTTAAAATATTACTGATTAGATCCTGCCATGTTTTGAAGAAAGTCTGTACGGATCCTCTAACTGAGTATTTGATTTTTTCCAACTTCAAATAATATAACACATCGGTTTCCCACTGACTTAAAAGAGGAGAGTTTGGGTTCTTCCAGTTTATGAGAATAAGTCTACGTGCCAAAAGTGTAGTGAATACAATCACAATTTGTTTGTCTTCCTCCGCTTTAAACCCATCTGGAAGAACACCAAACACAGCTGTTAATGGGTTTGGAGGGATTGTGAGTCCAAGGCTATCTGAAAGGTAATTAAAAATGTTTGTCCAGAATAATGTTAATTTGGTGCAGGACCAGAACATGTGACCTAGTGAGGCTGGGACTTGGTTGCAACGTTCGCAGGTTGGATCATGCCCTGGGAACATTTTGGAGAGTTTTAGTCAAGACAGATGTGCTCGATATATAATTTTGAGTTGTATAATTGTATGCTTTGCGCATATGGAGCTCGAGTGAATTCTCTGCATTGCTAGTTTCCACTCCTTTTCTGATATATTAATTGAAAGATCTTTTTCCCAGTGTCTTCTTGGATCTTTGAAAGGGAGGGATTGTAAAATGATTTTATATATTGCAGAGATGAAGTCTAAGTCCTTGAGATTGAGCAATATTTTTTCCAGCATGGATGAGGGTGCAAGATGAGGAAAATCTGGAAGGTTTTGTTTAACAAAGTTTCTGATTTGAAGATAGTGAAAGAAATGTGTAGCTGGAATGTTAACTTTGGAATGTAATTGTTCATAGGATGCAAACACGTTGTCTATATAAAGATCTCTAAGCAAGTTAATTCCAAATTTTTTCCAAATATTAAAAACTGCATATGTTTGTGAAGGTTGAAAGAGGTGGTTCTCTTGCAGGGGTGCCACAGATAGAAGCTTCTCCGTCTTAAAATGCTTTCTACATTGGTTCCAGATTCTAAGTGAGTGGAGCACAATTGGGTTATTAGTGTATTGCCGATAACATGTGTTTATTGGAGCACAGAGCAAGGAATACAAAGAAGTACTGCAGGAATTTAATTCTATTGCGGACCAAGCCTGTGTATGTTCTTCTATTTGTGTCCAGGTTCTTATCGCCTGTATATTTGCTGCCCAGTAATAAAACTGGAAGTTAGGTAGAGCCATGCCGCCTTCTGCCTTTTGTCTTTGTAAGGTCGCTCTTTTGATGCGTGGATGTTTTGAATTCCAAATAAATGAGGTTATTGTCGAATCTAATAGCCTAAAAAATTATTTATTAATGTATATTGGGATGTTTTGAAAAAGAAAAAGGAGTTTAGGAAGAATATTCATCTTAACAGTGTTAATTCTTCCAGCTAGTGTGAGATGAAGGGTTGACCATCTATGCAAGTCTTGTTTAATTTTTTCCATGCAAACGGCGAAATTTTGTTGATATAGAGCTTTATGTTTACTTGTGATGTTTACCCCTAGGTATTTAAACTGTTCTGCAATGATAAAAGGTAGGGTATCTAATCTAATATTATATGCTTGAGAGTTCACTGGAAAGAGTACACTTTTATTCAGATTAATTCTGAGACCAGAGATCTTTTGAAATTCTGTGAGTGCTGCTAAGACTGCAGGTACAGAATTTTCTGGGTCTGATATATACAGTACCATGTCATCTGCATATAATGAGATTTTCTGTTCCAGTCCTTCTCTGCTAATCCCCTTTATCTGATCAGTATTTCGACAATGTATTGCTAGTGGTTCAATGGCAATCGCAAACAGCAGCGGTGACAAGGGGCATCCTTGTCTAGTGTCACGTTCTAGTTTAAAGTAGTCTGAGCAAATGTTGTTGATGCAAACTGAAGCTTCTGGGTTAGTATACAGTAATTTAATCCATGCACAGATGTTTGGGCCAAACCCAAACTTCTCCAATATAGTAAAAAGGTATTTCCATTCAATCATGTCGAATGCTTTTTCTGCATCCAATGATAATAATATTTCTGGGGTGTTTGATTTAGTTGGTGAGTATATTACATTAAACAGGCGTCGAAGATTAGAAGATAAGTGCCGGCCCCTAATAAATCCAGTTTGGTCTTGTGATATTACAGAGGGGAGCACTTTCTCCATCCTTCTGGCTAAGATTTTAGAGAGTATTTTAACGTCGTTATTCAGAAGTGAAATTGGTCTGTATGATGCACATTGTAATAAGTCCTTATTTTGTTTTGGAAAGACAGTGATTAGTGCTTGGCGAAAGGTTTGTGGAAGAGATTGGTTATCTCTGGCTTCTGTAAATGTTGCTAATAAGAGGGGAGCTAGCTGAGCGGAGAATTTCTTGTAAAATTCTGCAGGGTAACCATCAGGGCCTGCTGCTTTCCTGCCTTGGAGTGATTTTATAGCATCTAGTAATTCTGATAACGTCAGAGGTTTATCAAGTTCCTCCGCACTAAAAGCGTCTATTTGTGGTATCTGTAATGTATCCAGAAATGCATTAGATTGTGTATTGTCTTCCTTAAACTCAGTAGTATATAGGGATTTATAGTAGTCTCTGAAAGTGTGCATTATATTTTGGTGTTCGACGATTTTATCTCCTTTCATACTAGTGATTACCGAGATTGCGTTGCGCACTCCTTGCTTGTGAATTTGTTGAGCTAAAAGCTTATTAGCTTTCTCCCCATGTTCATAGTAATGATGTCTGGATTTGTAAATTAGTTGTTCAGTTTCTTTAGTTGTCAAGAGGTTTAATTCTGAATGTAGAGCCTGCCTTCTCCTATGTAGAGTCTCGCTTGGTATTCTGGCATGTTCTTCATCTATTTTAGTAATTTCGCTTTTTATCTCTGCTATTTTCTTGGCCTCGGATTTATTTCTGTGGGAAAGATATGAGATAATCTGTCCTCTTAAGAAGGCCTTAAGAGTTTCCCAGAGTATCCCTGCAGAGATCTCGGGGGATGTATTTGTCTCTAGAAAGAATTTGATTTGTTTGGATATAAATTCAGTACAATTCTCATCAGCTAATAGAAGCGGGTTGAGGCGCCATCTGCGGGGTGAGTGCATGGGGCTTAGTAATTTTAGCTCCAAGATCATAGGTGCATGGTCAGAAATAACAATAGCATCGTATTTGCAAGATTTAATCTTAGGCAAGAAGTTATTGTCTATAAAGAAGTAATCGATCCTTGATTAACAATGATGTACTGGTGAGTAGAAAGAATATGTTCTTGAATTTGGGTTTAAAAACCTCCAGGAGTCTGATAAATTGTGATCAGTTATAAACTTTGTAATTATTTTTGCAGTGTTAGATGCCGTTCCCCCTGTGGAGGAAGTCCTATCTAAAAGTGGATTTATAACACAATTAAAATCCCCAGCCATTATAACATTATGAGCGTTCAGATTGGGAATGGATGCCAATAAATTTTGTATAAATTCCTTATCATCAACATTAGGTGCATAAACATTTATCAAGATCATTTTACAGTTAGATAAGTCTCCCATAACCATTACATATCTCCCTTCAGGATCCAATACTACATCTGATGCTACAAATGGAACAGTTCTATGTATGAGAATTCCCACACCTCTAGTTTTCTTCGTAAAGCTAGAATGGAACATTTGGCCAGTCCAGTCTTTTTGCAGCCGGAACTGATCCTTGCTTATTAAGTGAGTTTCCTGTAAAAATACTATTTTAGCATTTAGACCTGTTAGGTGAGAGAGTACTTTCTTTCTCTTTAATTCGTGATTCAGGCCTTTAACATTCCAGCTTACGAAGTTAACTGTCCCATCATGGAGACACTGATTCTGAGTTTTT
>JANRMT010062815.1:27800843-27821639 GCA_026402145.1 Polypterus bichir lapradei
TGTTTTTACCATTCCTACCAAAGATATTTCTGTCAACTAAATAAAAAATCCTTCTATTTAAAATTTAAATAGAACTTGAACAAATATGATAGTTCATAATATCCACGCAGACTTGCACGTAAGAGCGGGAGTTATCCGTTTTAACAAGCAGCGTATTGCACTGATAGGAAATAGCTGTGTGTGTATATATGTAGATATGTATGTATATGTATATATATGTTTATATATGTGTGTGTGTATGTGTATATATATATGTATTTGTGTATATATATGTGTGTGTATGTATGTATGTATGTGTGTATGTATATGTATGTGTATATATGTAGATATATATATATGTATGTATATATGTGTGTGTGTATATATATGTGTATATGTATAGATATGTATATATATATGTTTATGTGTGTGTGTGTAAATATATATATATATATATATATATACACATATATATGACAGCAACACTCATCACTCACAACAGTGACAAAACAATTACATTGACAATCATGTTACGTTATTTTCAAAATGTTTCCTTTTCTTTTTCATTGCTTCTTTAACACATTACTTCTCCGCTGCGAAGCGCGGGTATTCTGCTAGTATATATATATATCTATACTAATAAAAGGCAAAGCCCTCACTGACTGACTGACTGACTCACTCACTCACTCACTGACTCATCACTAATTCTCCAACTTCCCGTGTAGGTAGAAGGCTGAAATTTGGCAGGCTTATTCCTTACAGCTCACTTACAAAAGTTAAGCAGGTTTCATTTCGAAATTCTACACGTAACTGTCGACAACGTCCGCCATGTTGAACTTTCTTATTTATGGCACCATCTTCACGAAATTTGGTAGGCGGATTCCCTGCGCTAACCGAAACCGATGTATGTACTTATTTCGATGGTATGACGCCACTGTCGGCCGCCATATTGAACTTTCCAATGTCACTAATTTTCCAACTTCCCATGTAGGTAGAAGGCTGACCCCATCTTCACGAAATTTGGTAGGTGGCTTTCCTGCGCTAACCAAAACCGATGTACGTACTTATTTCGGTGGTATGACGCCACTGTCGGCGGCCATATTGAACTTTCCAATGTCACTAATTTTCACAATGTCCGCCATGTTGAACTTTCTTATTCATGGCCCCATCTTCACGAAATTTGGTAGGTGGCTTCCCTGCGCTAACCGAAACCAATGTACATACTTATTTCGGTGGTATGACGCCACTGTCAGCCGCCATATTGAACTTTCCAACGTCACTAATTCTCCAACTTCCCCTGTAGGTAGAAGGCTGAAATTTGGTACTTATTTCGGTGATATGATGCCACTGTCGGCCGTCATATTGAACTTATCAACGGTCTTTGTTACTTATGGGCCCATCTTTAAGAAATTTGGTACGCGGGTTCCCAACGCTAACTGAATCCTACTTACGTACATATATACGTCCATAGCCTGCAGCTCGGTCACCATGTGAGGCGGCGTTGGGTCCCCCATCCCAACGCCTCCCACGTTGTTGGCTGCCTGCCTATATAAGGCCGTCTGTCGCTCCAGTCTCTACATTCCCTTCCTTGCTTCGCCACAGTATTCACGTCTCCCTGCTGATAACTACAGCCTTTTTATTTATTCCACGGCTTCTCAGCTGTTTTATTGTTCATTTATTACTATTATAGTTATTGTGTAGGTATTTTAGACTTACTTTACATTGTTCAGGTACCCATTTCCTTTATCATTCCAACCGTATCCCCATTAACATGTCTATCGAGGTGATCACCATCGATCAAAGAACTGTCACTTACCAAGTGGTTTCCATGCCTGGAGATGGCACCTGCCTTTTCCATTCTCTTTGTTACATATTGCACGGCCATATCAGGCTCACTCTTGATATCCGGAGGAACATTGTGTCTTATGTATTGAATGACTGGGACAGGTTCAATGTGTGGACTGATGACGGTACAGGAGATAATTATACTACACAGGAGCACTAGAAGAGTGAAATGCTTAAGTGTACCGAAATGGCCAAATATTTTACACCTTTGGACAACCGCCAATGCCTCTTAAACATCTTAGATTCACAGGTGACGATTTCAGTAGTGGACACTTTGATGTTTAGAAATGTTTAAACTCTCAAAAGCTGGATGTGAAGTTATCAATCAAACTGGTTGTATACTTACAACGCTTGACAGATGCCGAATGTCTCTTACTAGTAATTATTGGTTTATTTTCCCTCAGTTTAAAAAGGTTTAATTTTCTTCTTAATAAAAATTTTAAGGCAGTACTTCGCTGCTGCGAAGCGTGGGTATTTTGCTAATATATATATATACACTCACCTAAAGGATTATTAGGAACACCTTTTCAGTTTCTCATTAATGCAGTTATCTAATCAACCAATCACATGGCAGTTGCTTCAATGCATTTAGGGGTGTGGTCCTGGTCAAGACAATCTCCTGAACTCCAAACTGAATGTCAGAATGGGAGAGAAAGGTGATTTAAGCAATTTTGAGCGTGGCATGGTTGTTGGTGCCAGATGGGCCGGTCTGAGTATTTCACAATCTGCTCAGTTACTGGGATTTTCACGCACAACCATTTCTAGGGTTTACAAAGAATGGTGTGAAAAGGGAAAAACATCCAGTATGCAGCAGTCCTGTGGGCGAAAATGCCTTTTTGATGCTAGAGGTCAGAGGAGAATGGCCGACTGATTCAAGCTGATAGAAGAGCAACTTTGACTGAAATAACCACTCGTTACAACCGAGGTATGCAGCAAAGCATTTGTGAAGCCACAACACGCACAATCTTGAGGCGGATGGGCTACAACAGCAGAAGACCCCACCGGGTACCACTCATCTCCACTACAATAGGAAAAAGAGGCTACAATTTGCACGAGCTCACCAAAATTGGACAGTTGAAGACTGGAAAAATGTTGCCTGGTCTAAAGAGTCTCGATTTCTGTTGAGACATTCAAATGGTAGAGTCAGAATTTGGCGTAAACAGAATGAGAACATGGATCCATCATGCCTTGTTACCACTGTGCAGGCTGGTGGTGGTGGTGTAATGGTGTGGGGGATGTTTTCTTGGCACACTTTAGGCCCCTTAGTGCCAGTTGGGCATCGTTTAAATGTTATGGGCTACCTGAGCATTGTTTCTGACCCTGTCCATCCCTTCATGACCACCATGTACCTATCGTCTGATGGCTACTTCCAGCAGGATAATGCACCATGTCACAAAGCTCGAATCATTTCAAATTGGTTTCTTGAACATGACAATGAGTTCACTGTACTAAAATGGCCCCCACAGTCACCAGATCTCAACCCAATAGAGCATCTTTGGGATGTGGTGGAACGGGAGCTTCGTGCCCTGGATGTGCATCCCACATATCTCCATCAACTGCAAGATGCTATCCTATCAATATGGGCCAACATTTCTAAAGAATGCTTCCAGCACCTTGTTGAATCAATGCCACGTAGAATTAAGGCAGTTCTGAAGGCAAAAGGGGGTCAAACACCGTATTAGTATGGTGTTCCTAATAATCCTTTAGGTGAGTGTATATATATATATATATATATATATATATATATATATATTTATACAGTATATGACAGCAACACTCATATCAATGACAAAACAATTACATTAACAATCATGTTACGTTATTTTTAAAATTTTTCCTTTTCTTTTTCATAACTTCTTTAACACACTACTTCTCCGCTGTGAAGGGCGGGTATTCTGCTAGTTTTATTAATAAAATCGACAACATTAGTGCTTCTTTGTTCAGTGCCTTTTCCTCTGATCGTGTAAAGATTTATCCCATCAGTCTAACATTTACTGCTTTTTCGAGTTTTACTGCTATAAAATAAGGAATACATTTTTAATTTGGTGTAAAAAATTAGGGCCACCACCTGCATTTTTAACCCACTCCCTACTTCCATCCTAAAAATGATCTCCATTTGCCCCCATTATCACTGTCATTGTCAAGACCATAGTTGCAAAACTGAGTTTTGCAGAATTGTTTATAATAGTTTTTTTTCTTGCTCTCTTCTTGATGAAGTCTAGCATGTATTGTCTTCTCTTCCCAGTACATAATTATGTTTAATTATGGTGAAATGACTGTCACCTTTGTGCCATTTATGATTAATTTGTCATTTCTGTAAACCTGGAGCTTTCAAAGCACAGAGCTTTAAATACTTATGCAAACAATAAATTTTGAGTTTTTCTTCTTCAGATGAATGTCTTCAAAAATATGTTTTTTTAACTTTGGAAATGCATTGTTCACATTAAAAAAAACTGAATGGATAAATATGCGTACAAATCTTTTGTCATGCAGAGAATTATGATGCCGTTTGGAGGGATTGAATAGTTCTGCATGCCATATATATATATTTCCAAAGACAATGGACCTGTTTCTGTTTGCGATGTTTGTTTGTTTTTTTTTTTTTTGTTTTTTTTTTTGTTTTTTTTAAATACCAGGGCCTAATTTAAATTCCTGCTTTTCCTAGTGACTGACCATGGCTTTTTTTGATGGTCATTACAAAACACAATTTTACAGGAAACTATATTGTTTTGAATCGAAACTGGAATTTAGTAGGAACCATTGGAATTTTTGGCATAAATATAATTTTCACCCTGTAGCAGATCCTGTAAAATTGGTAGCTTCAACAGATTTCAATGTAACGGTTTTATCTGTAATCTTGTACCATTACAAGGTTTTTGGGAGGTTAGATCAAAAGCAGTACTGTACATATTGAATCGTGGTTTACCTTAACTTCACATTTACATGACACATGCACTGAATTGAATGGTTTAAAGGAGGTGTACGATTATGACAATGTTAGTAATTGTGAATTATTGCTTTGGTATTATAATTGCAATTATTAATTTCTATTAACAATACAATGAAAAATGCACGTTATCTTTCCAACTGCATATCCTGTATTGTTTTACACACAGTACATACAGTGCCACCATCATTGTTCAGGGAAACAATGAAAACATTACCATGAAATTGTTGAATGGTGGATTAGTTGAAAAATAAAAAAAATTATGTTTACTAATAAAAAAAAAGTTTTTATTTGTTGCAATAAAGACAGGTAATTAATAGTTATCTGACGTCACATTACTGGGACTTGGTCCTGCTTGCTTAGCTTTCATGCTGGACTAGTGCGTTTGAATTTTAAATGGCAGCATAAATGTTTACTTGCAGTGATTTAAACAATCTGGTTAAAAATTCCACTGTCATCTCTCCTATACACCTCCATGCTTCCATAGGTATGTCATCTGGACCAACGGCCTTTCCAATTTTCATCCTCTTCATAGCTGTCCTTACTTCATCCTTGCTAATCCATTGCACTTCCTGATTCACTATCTCCACATCATCCAACCTCTTCTCTCTCTCATTCTCTTCATTCATCAGCCTCTCAAAGTACTCTTTCCATCTGCTCAACACACTCTCCTCGCTTGAGTACGTTTCCATCTTTATCCTTTATCACCCTAACCTGCTGCACATCTTTCCCAGCTCGGTTCCTCTGTCTAGCCAAAGGTACATGTCCTTTTCTCCCTCCTTAGTGTCCAACCTCTCATACAGCTCATCATACGCCTTTTCATTAGCCTTCGCCACCTCTCTCTTCACCTTGCGCCTTACCTCCTTGTACTCTTGTCTACTTTCTGCATCTCTCTGACTGTGCCACTTCTTCTTTGTCATCCTCTTTCTCTATATACTCTCCTGTATTTCCTCATTCCACCACCAGGTTACCTTTTCCTCCTTCCTCTTTCCAGATATCACACCAGGCACCCTTCTTGCTGTCACCCTTATTACATCTGCCGTAGTTTCCCAGCTGTCTGGTAACTCTTCACTGCCACCTAGTGCCTGCCTCACCTGCTCCCTAAACTCAACCTTGCAGTCTTCCTTTTTCAACTTCCAACATTTGATCCTTGGCTCTGCCCTCACTCTCTTCCTCTTCTTGATCTCCAACGTCATCCTACAGACCGCCATCCTATGCTACTTAACTACACTTTCCCCTGCCGCCACTTTGCAGTCTTCAGTCTCCTTCAGATCAACTCTTCTGCATAGGATGTAAACTACCTGTGTGCATCTTCCTCCACTCTTGTATGTAACCCTATGTTCCTCCCTCTTCTTAAAATACGTATTCACCACAGCCATGTCCATCCTTTTGGCAAAATCCACTATCCTCTGACCTTCTTCATTCCTCTCCTTGACACCATACCTACCCATCACCTCCTCATCTCCTCTGTTCCCTTCACCAACATGCCTATTGAAATCAGCTCCAATCACAATGTTCTGTCCCTTGGGTACACTGTTCATCACTTCATCCAATTCACTCCAAAAATCTTCTTTCTCACCCTTTGCACACTCAACTTGCGGTGCATATGCACTAATAACATTCATCATCACACCTCCAATTTCCAGCTTCATAATCATTACTCTGCCTGACACTCTTTTCACCTCTAAAGCACTCTTGACATACTGTTCCTTTAGAATAACTCCTACTCCATTTCTCCTCCCATCCACACCATGATAGAACAATTTGCATCCACCTCCAATCCACCTGGCCTTACTCCCCTTCCATTTAGTCTCTTGCACGCACAATATATCAACCTTCCTTCTCTCCATCATATCTGCTAACTCTCTCCCCTTACCAGTCATACTACCAACATTCAAAGTTCCTACCCTCAGTTCCACTCTCTTTAGTTTCCTCCTCTCCTCCTGCTTCCGGACACGTCTCCTCCCACTTCTTCTCCTTCTCCTTCTTCGGCCAACTGTAGCCCAGTTTCCACCAGCACCCTGTTGGCTAACAGTACTGGTGGCGGTTGTTGTTAACCCGGGGCTTGACCGATCCGGTATGAAAATTTGTATTGTTGTCCGCATATTGATTTGGCAAAATTTTACACCGGATGCCCTTCCTGACGTAAACCCTCCCCATTTATTCGGGCTTGGGACTGGCACGAAGAAACACACTGGTTTGTGCATATCCTGTGGCTGGGTTAAAAGACCCTCTACAGTACATTTTTGAAAATCTAAGTTTAATATTTTTTGAAAACTGTTGCAGACAGAAAAGAAATCTATTCACATTTTTTAAAAAGACATTGTCTGGGATCAGACTCCAAAAAATGATTTTGCCATTTAGTATGTAGTTAGCCCTGTGATGCGAGTATCTCTGTATATTTAAAGCAGTACTTAAGATGGATATACATAAGGGTCGGTAACCTGTTAAACCAATATATTAACGTAAAGAGCATATAGAGGAGAGCAGCAGATTATTTTATCGCAACAGAATTTCCTTGGCTATTCCATAGGGAATTTCAGCACCATTAGCTAAGATCCAATGACGGAGCCAAGAAGTACTGCGGGCTTCCGTCCTCATGCCTCCGAAGTACTTTCGGGTCATAATGACAGTAGGAGTCCCCAGGCTCCTTGGGAGAGCCCCTTGGCGGCACCCACGGCACCCAACAGGGCTGAAGAACCAGACTCCATGTCCCATGATGCCCTGAGAGAATCCGGGGAACCATTTCCGTCCAGCAGAGCTGCCATCTAGAATCCCGGGGGATGTAGTGCCCTGAAAAGGCTGCTCTTCCTCCTTCTTTTTGTTGAGGGACGTCCCGGCCAGACTGAAACGCCGGCCATCCATCAAAGTTCCCCACCCTTCGCTGAGCACAGTGGGGCACAACGTCCAGCCCCGCGAGGGTTGTCTTCCTCCAGGAGGTATCATTTACTGTGGCTGGTCCGTGGCTCCGTCCTGCAAAACAATCACTGGAGAACCGGAGGGAGACACTGTACAAATGCTTCACTTCCTCCCCGGTTCTCCATGGACAATTTCACCACATATGGCCCGGCTGGCGGCATTCATGACACAACCACATCCCCCTGGATATTCTGGCCCTGCGAGACTGAAAGCAGGCTGGATCTGTCACCTCTGCCCCTCTGTCAGCAGAGGTCGTATTGTCTCTCTGCCCTCACGGAGAGCGTCTTTCAAATATACTGTATATACTGTATGTGAGCTTGCAGCTCCACCTTCTGTATTATCAGGAGGTCCCTGTTTTTTTCCCAGGACCTCCTTTTTAATCTGGGGTTTACTTACAGTCTGGGTCTCTCTAGATTTTTTCCACTCTTTACCCTAATATGCTTTCATATAACACTCGGACAGTGGGCTACGACTCACCTTTTCACGGAGACTTTGATATCTGATGACTTCTTTTATTTCAGGCACTGTGCAACTTTTTGAACTTGAACTTGAACTTTTGAGTTTCTCCACCACTCAATCAGCTTTCTTTTGTTGTTTATACCACTGCTTAAATCAACAAATAGTGCATTTATCCTTGCGCCCACTTGGTATTCACTGAAATTCTTCTTTTTTCCACCGTGCTTTTTCCATTGTCTTTTCACAGAATGTTAAATTTAAGATGCTATTTATATTGATTTGCATATTCAAAGAGTCGGGGTGAGGCGGCAGGCGCATGCACGTGCATTACATTTCATGCTGACCAGGATTTGTATATCAGAAGAACCTGGAAGTTGGCGTACACACAGATTTATGCATCTGGAATTGTTTGTGTGTACGCACATTTCTGTTTTTGTCTGTACTCCATGTTTTAGTGTGAATTCTACGGATGGCATTATACATGAGACCCCAGATATATATTTTTTTAACCTGTTTATTGACTTCTTGAGTATAAATAAATGGACTACAGATGATTTATGAATATCTGAATAGTCCTATAAACCTTATTTGCAGATTTATTTTTATATTCTTTTATTTTTTGACATATTTAATTTGAAATTCATTTAGCATGTTATGTTTTCAGTATATAAAATACATTATGTATATTTTTTTGCATATTATCTAAATTTTAAATTGTATGCTATTTACAGACATGTTCTTTATAGATATAATTTTGTACATGCTAGTACAGTATTAACTTTTTACATTCACTTCACAACATTAAGTACTATGGTTTTATGCCCACATATGAAAGAAAAACATGTTATGTTGGTTGGTGGTTCTAAATTGGCTTAGTGTGGGTGTGCGCATCAGTGTGACCTGAAATGAGCTGGTTTCCTGCCTTGTGCTCAGTGCTGCTAGGGGTTGAATCCTCTGTCTACTACCTTAATTAGAGAATTGATGTACTGAAAATGAATGAGATAGATACATTTTACTAAATTAATGGTTTCTAAAAGAAAATTTTTAAATAATTGTCACTTTTTATATATTTGAACTTGCACATTTTAATTCTGTTAGGTTGCTTTTTGCTGTGCAAACATTTTTAGGCAGAGATTCTTAGCTTTCACCATATTGTGACTCAAAAAATGTTAAGAACCATAGCACTAGATAGTATATAAGATGCACTTTTTGAAACAGTTATTGAAGTGAGAAAATTAAAAACCTGAAAAAGCTCAGACAGTGCAGCATTGTAATTAAGGAGATGAAGTGCAAAGTCTACAGTTTCAGACTCTGAATGTTCAGGGTTATGCCTGCTTATTGAAAGATGCTATAATAAAAGAAACAGCATAATTTGTTCACACCAGTATTCATTAGAAAACTATAAATTATATAGTCAGCTCCATCAATTATGCATTCAGTATATGAAAAAGTGTAAAAGCTGTGAAAAATTATACATAAAAGGAACCACACATGCAATGAGTGATATTTTGTGCTTAAACAATTGGGTAAGCCTCTTGCTTTTATTGTCAAACAGACTTTTAGAACAAAATAAAGGTTTCCTTTAGTAACATAATAAGGCAGATTTTAAAAATATTGCCACCCCAAATGTCAGTATTTGGCTGTGCCTCCCATAATGAGAATGAGAACATTTGTGGACCACCTTTCCATGCTAAACATTTCCTTGGGGTTTCTCTTGTTAACTGCTCTCTTCAATTGAGACCACAGATTTTCAATTGGGTTCAGATCTGGAGACTGAGAGGACCATTTCTAAAACCTTGATTCTGTGTTTCTGCAACCAGTTCTTTGTTGATTTTGATGTATGCTTCGGATCATTGTCTTGTTGGATGACCCAACCATGGCCCAGTTTCAGATGTCTTGCAGAAGCAACCAGTTTTTTTGCTAAATGTTCTGGTATTTAATGGAATTCAGTCCATTAACATTAGCCTCTGAACCACTGAAAGCAAAACAGCACCAAAACATCAATGAGACAGCACCCTATTTTACAGTGGGTATGAGGTGCCCTGCTTTGTATGCAGTTTTATTTTTTCACTGAACTTGGCGATGATTTACATAGCCAAAAAGTTCAATTTTTGCCTTGTCTGACCACAACATACGATTCCAGTTGTATCTCCAATGTTGCTTGGGAAAGTTGAGACACTGGGATTTGTGGCTTGGACTCAGAAGAGGCTTCTTTCATGCTATTCATTCATAAAGCTTCTAGTCATGGAGGTGAAATCTCACAGTTGAATTTAAAGCAGTGAATCCCTAAGATTCAACTAAAATTTGCAGTTGTGAAACTGTGGTCTTTGGGCTCCTTTTTGCTTCTCTTAGCATCCTCCTCATTGTGCATGGGGACAATATGCAGATGTGTCACTTCCTGGCAAATTTTCAACACTTTCATGCTTTCAAAGTTCTTTATTACGGGCCTGATATTTTTTGTAGCCATTCCTCACTGTATGCAGAGCAACAACTATTTTTCTCATTTGAGTTGAGAGTGCTTTGGTTTTACCCATGTTGATGGATGACAAAAGGATTTTACCTATGTGTTACCTCATATTTATACCCCAGTGAAAGTGAAAATGGTTCTTAGTCGCCAAAAGTTCCCAGACATTAAAAGCAACATCAAGAAACATTTTTTCCCAAAGATGCAAATTTATTTGCTCTTATTTATAGTATTCTTCAAGGGTGCCAGTAATTTTGCCAGATACATTTTTGAAAAGATAAACTATTCTGAACATATAACAACACTATTGCAGGAATTGTTTTTATTAAATAAATAGTCTACAGTTTCTCTAACCACTTGAGGAATTTTATGATAATTGTATGTATTATCTGGATTATGTTAATGATTTTATTTTTTTCTGTGCCAATATTTCTGGAGTTGACTCTATTACCTGTAATTCCTTTTATGTGCCCAGGTAAATACTTTTGCAGTGGGAGATCTGGTGCGGGTTCTAGATGACATGGACAATGTAAAGAGATTACAAGTTGGACATGGCGAATGGACGGACAGTATGGCACCTGTAAGTAAAATTTCAAAGTTATGGATATCACCTTTCTGCCAACAGATTTTAGCAGTGTGAACATACCAGTATATTTTTGCTGTTAATAAAGATTATTAATTTTTTTTATTTCTTTTATCATGTTGTTAGATGACGTGTGACATGCACCTTACATGAAAGGTATTAACTAACTGCTTAGGTTCTTTATTTACATTAAGGATAGTAAGAAATGTTTTAACCACCTATATAACTGTTACCTATAATAATCTCTTACCTATTTTACTGTTCGAGGTGCACCCAGTGTGTTTCAGCCTTGGTAACTCTATGCTAGGCTGCTCATTGTCTGGGGCTGTCTATACTTTCAAAAATTTATTTCAACCCAGTTTACCAATAATAGGGGGCTTCACAACAAAGGCATCCCCTTGTTGTCTTAAGAGACCACAGTTAGACAAGGAATGCACAATTTAACTTCTTGGTCCACTAGTAGCAGATAGACAAATAGACTGGCTTTAAGCTTTCACTCACAAACTGCATTTATTTGCATCAAAATCAATAACATGAAGTACAAAATAATGCATAATATCGCACAACCTGGGTAGGTGAAATCTTTATGCAGTCCCATTAGCAATAGCAAGGCACTGGGGAACATTCCCAAGTGGGTCATTTTCTTAGTTGTTAATTATATCTTCTCTATCAAAAATGAAGAAGAGATTTCTTTTTAGAGAAGTGACAAGACACTCTTAAAGTGTCAGTTATTTTAATAGACGGCAGCTTCTTGCCCAATGAGCACATAAACCAGACATCTTGGCTCAATTATGGACAGGCTTTTATAATCTACTAGCAGGGCATGCTTGACACTTTACAATTTCTCAAACCACATTCAAAGTATTTAAAAAAAAAAATAATAAAGAAAAATTTTGCAAAGCAACATAATCACTCAAAGTTAAAAGCAACAAACACATCCCAACCCAGCTCACGGTAGTTCCCTGAGACTCAAACCTCATAACCTAAACTATGCAAACACTCTTGAAATGCAGCTTTGCATTCTAAGTATCCCATCAGATATTGCAGTACTGTTCAGCTTGACCAGGCTCAGGTTAAAGGCCTGTCACCTTACATTTGTCAGCTAAAAAGTATTCCACACATGAGATCCCACGTGTATGGATGTCATTGTCGGTTTTCTCTTGTTGCACTGGTTTTCTCCCACATGCAGACAATGGATGGATGAATGACAGTCATTGAACAAGTGAATATGGCATAAATAAATAAAAGTTAGTAGTTGAGGAAATAGTCAAAAATAAAGGCCTTAAGGTCAAAATGTGCAATAAATAAATAAATGTAAATTTTTTAGGCCAGCCATATACAGAGGTATGTAGCAAGGTAAAGACATTCAAGTAAGTTCAGCAAAGACATTCAAGTAAGACATATGACAATTAATAACCCTGAAAGCCTATAGACAGGAATAGCCATAAAAAAGTCTTACACTGATGGATAGACACCAAAGAAGAGATGGACCACTTGCTTTTCACGGAGTCTCTTGGAATCATTAAGATGCTTCAAGACATATTCATCAAAATGTTTGGATGCAGATGGTGCAGAACAGATTTAAAAGGTGTTTTACTCTTGGGAAAGAGCTTTACTTTCAATATGCACACTGGTGAAATCACATGATGGTGTGATAATTAGTTGCAGGGAACAAGGTATAGCTGTTTTACAGGTTACATATGCAAGAAGGGATGAGAGGCAGAGGTAATAACTGATCCTAACTAAAGCATGCAATCTGAGGAATGTAGTGACTGAGGAAAAGGTGAAGGTCATGAGCAGGAAAGATTATACATACCAGCAATTACACAAATGCAGTGGCTTCTTGTCGGTGGCAGACATTTGCAGTTGGCATACATTTGAATGGCTGCACTCGGGTCCCAGTCCAGGTGGTTTATTGTGTGGTGGGTGTGGCAACGCGCTGTCACTGCATACTTCCAACTTTATGAAGGCCCACACCCAAGTATGTTTCTTATGTCACAGACACACTATCAGAAGCAGTGTTTGTAATGCCTTCTTTGTTACATAGAGTAAATGTGTGAAGTTTATTTCTAAGGTGCACTGCATCTTAAAAAGAGTAAGTCAGTCTGTTCACTTATTTTTTTTGGCAGGTCTTGGGACAGATGGGTAAAGTGCTGAAGGTTTATGCAGATGGAGATTTAAGAGTGGCTTTTGGGGGACAGACTTGGACATTCAACCCAGCCTGTCTCATGGCACAGCCAGTAGAAGTGGACGCTAACCTCATGACGACAGATAACCCAGAGGAATCAGGAAGTAAGAAAAATGAGGATACGAAATAGGAAGAAAGAGAAAGCTGCTGTAATGTCCATGTAAAACGTATATTTCCACCATTGCTCTGTCTAAATCTACTCACAGGGTCAGCTGCTGAGTCATGTCTTATGAGTCTCCCTTTTTTATTTAGGGTCAATGTATGCTTTTCTACCTAATTTTTTTCACTTTTACTTTATTAAAGGAATGAAAAAAGCCTTTGTCTCTCACACTTATCCTTTTCTCTTGCTTTTTCTCATGTGATTACATACTAACCTTTCTCCCAGTTACTGCTGTTTGAACCTTTAAATGAAAGATATGCCAATTTTTACATGACCATGCTTTGCTTGTCTTCCATTACTCTCATGTTCTTTCTCTTTTCAGCCAGGGATTCATAACTTCCTTTCATTAATCATTTGTGGCAACGCAGAGATGACCAACAAGCCTAACATATAATTTTCCTTACGGGCCAATTTTAATGTTTTCTTTTGTTTCTGGTTTTCAGGTACAGTGGTTTCTGTTCTGGAGAAGCTGTTGTCGCAGACCACTGACCAAGACAACCCAGGGCGCCTTGTGATTGAGGCAGCACACGGAAACTGTAGTAAAATCCGAGATCTAGTTCAAAAGTATCCTGATAAGGTAAGTGCACAAGTAAAAGCTCACACCTTACTTGAAATCAGCTTTCATTGGCATCCTTCATTGGATTTTCACTGTTGGGCACTGCTGTGTTTTCCTGTAGATGTTGGTGTCATTGGGCGCTTCTAAAGCTCATTCATCAAGACAAGTTAATGGGAGTTACCAGTTAGGTAAAAAGGAAAAACTTGCTGGAATATCCATGTAAAACATACTTTTCCACCACATCTGTTTCTAAAGGTGGAGGGGGAACCAACACTTAGTCCATTTATACTTTGACCTTTGTTGTTTTTTTGACTGTTTGAGCTCATGTGCCTGGGGTACAATGGCATTTCCTGCTATTCACATTTCATACTTTAAAATTGAAAACAACAAAAGTCTTCTTTGTCAACATGGGGCATATTCAATCCACCTTCTGCTTCTTGTAGGTTGATGTAAAGAATCAGGGAAAAACAGCTCTTCAGGTTGCCGCACATCAAGGCCACATTGAGGTTGTGAAGATACTCCTGCAAAGCAATGCTAACATAGAAATTAAAGATGAGGATGGAGACACCTGTCTACATTACACAGCTTTTGGGTACGGAGAGCTTCAAAGAGATGGTGTTGTTATTTGTGCAAATGTACTTTTTCATGTGTTACTTGGCAAGCAATAGTACTTTAGTGTTCAATTATTCCAGTAAGGTATTTTCTAATGTCTCATTTATACTGAATGTCTGTTTCTGTGCTCATGCAGTTTTGCAGTATCACGAAACACATTGTTTTCTAACCCATATCTGATGTGAAACAGTTTACTATGTAGTACTCCTCTAAGGTCTACTAAGCTTCCTGCAAATGGCTCCACTTACAGTGGCCTTTAAATAAATGTTGAAATTAGAATTAAACAATGGCTTTTATAAAACTTAAATTGTCAAAATTAAAATAAGCAAAAATGAATATAAACAGAATAAATGAAGCATGTTATTATTTTGTTTTTAACTTCTGTGTTTCAAATTCAAATGTAGAATGGCAGAAGGTAAACGGAGTCTATTCTGGCAGAATTAGGCACAAGGCAGTAAGCGCCTCTCAGTTTGGTACCAGTCCATTGTACCAAGGTATATTCAAGTCACAGTTCCACACTCATTCTCACTAAATAGGAATGTAGAGTACTCTTAAGAATATAGATGCACATACTCAGATAATTACTGGACTGGGAATGAAACTTAGTCAATATTAAACTTACATTCTGAAAGACCACACTGGCAGTAGGTTATTCATGTTTATGTATACATACCATACAACACATACTACGGAAGCCGAGAGAGGACGTGCAATATCGTTATTTTTTTTTTTTTAATTTTTAATTTTAATTTTAATTTTATCAAGATCTCGAGAAAATGGAATAATTTTATCGATATCTCGATAAAACAAAAGATCTTGTTTTCTCGAAATTATGAAATAATTGTATTTAACATTTAATGTTTAGCTTATTGAAGCCACGTCCTGTTTGAAATGGCAGAAGAGCAGAACTGTATTGATCAGTGCGTCACATTTTTGTTCAATCAAGGGCTGGTGCAGGCTGAAATATGTTTATGCCTTAGTTTAGAATATAATAATGTTAGTGTCCGTCATTTAAGAAGACGGTTAACATGGCTTCAGCTGTATAGGCGTTGCAATCTAAGCGAGCATGATGCCAGGAGCAAAGGTTAAGCTTCGTTTTCTCGAGATCATGATAAAATTATTCCGTTATCACAAGAAAACAAATTTTCCTTTTCTCGACATGTTGATAAAATTATTTCGTTATCTTGTGAAAACAAAGTTCATTTTCTCAAGATCTCAATAAAATTAGTCTGTTATCTCGAGGTGACAATTTAAAAAAATAACGATATTGCACGTCCTCTCTCAGCTTCCGTAACATACTGTTTGTCTTGTTACAATATTTGTTCTTGCGATTGGCTCTTCAGCAACCTTACAACCTTGTACTGTCCCTGAATCTACTGGTGCCAATTGCTATGTACCATTTGTTAGTGGAGTGAGAAAAGTGGCTGTGCAGGAAACCTTTAAATATTCTATTTGCCTTTCTGAGGCAGGGTGTGCTATACGTGTTCTGAATAAACGTCAGCTGGGTTCTGCTTATGTTCTATGTCATCTTCAATAACGTGCTGTGCTTTACATTCTTGAGCTGACCCTTATGTTCTATGTCATCTTCAATAACGTGCTGTGCTTTACATTCTTGAGCTGACCAAGTGCCAAAACTAGGATGTGATGCAGCCAGAGAGAGTAAACTCTATTGTGCATCTTTAATAGTTTGTGAGAATAAATGGAGAAATTCACACTGTCTTCAGATGTCTGGGGAAGTACAGGTGTGGGTGATTGTTTTTGACAAGAGATGAAATGTGTTGCATTCACTTCAGGTCAACAAATGATCAGCTAAGTTGACCCCATTTGCTTTTATGTGTTTATTGTACAATATCGGTTTTGATACGAGGGGCGTTCAATTATAAACAGTAATTTCCATGCTCTGTTCTTATAAAGAGTGCAAGGTAGACATGACACATTGTCGTTAGTCGTGCTAGGTGCTCTTTCCTCCCTTCCTGTCAGTTGTAATCAACATGCTGGAGCAGGAGGTACAAAGTAATATTGCACAGCGGATTATTATTAAACTTTTGACAAATGAAGGAGCCATTCCATCTCAGATTTATTCCAGACTTAAAAATCAGTTTGGGGATGAGTGTCTCTCTCAGTCTACAGTGTATAATTGGTGCAAGTCATTCAGAGAGGGACTATCATGTCTTCGGTCTACTTAAGGAATTTTTAGGAGGGATGAAATTCAAGTAATGAGGAGGTTATTGACGCTGCTTTATTCAGGGACATGAATTTGTATGTAAGCTTAATACATAATAACATGAGTCTGCTGGACATGTTGCCTTGTAAAAAATCAAATGTCTCTGTCTGAGCCAGCAAGATTGATGAATGCCAAACTGCTGCTTCTCTGTAAGGGTCTCAATTTGTTTACTCAGCTGGAGGATCTTCTATGAGAAACATGCTTTCATCTTGTGCAAGGTCGACAACTGCTTGATCCAGAGCCAAAGTGTAGTCGTGGTCCTCGAGGATTTTATCATACTCGTGTTATTCTCCATTGGTCCCTTTCTCCTCTCCCAAACCCCCTGTCTTGAAAGTGGAATGGAGAAATTGTTCCACTCAAATGACGCAGGGGCCGCTCCCTTCTTCAACAGTTGCCACCCTTTTCACACTCCCTGACTTGTGAAAATCTGTTTTTTTTTTTTAAAATGCCGGCTACAAACTCAGCTATGAGGACTAAACATAAAGCTAATTTAGATTCCGTGTCTGCATCAGAGGGAAATGTAGGAAAACTACCTTGTTGTACTTACTGGAAGCTCGACATGAAGATACACACCAATGTTCAGCTGTAGAGCTATCTGTATGCTGAAACTTAAAATTCTATTTCTTGGACATTCTTGCCAGTAAAAACAAATCACAACTGCATTATGGACAACAGAAGTGATGGAGCTGGCTAAGATTTTACCAGAAGTACGACAGAACTACCGTGTGCATAAAGCCTATAATTGCTGCTAATGGAGCAGATTTCTTTTGCCTTTGCCTTGATTTTTTATTGATTTCTTATTTTTCATGCACTAAGCCCATATTGATTTTTTGGGGGCATATATGAATGATGACTTTATGATCAATATTTTGTGTTTATGCATTTTCAAAAGTAATCTTTAAAGAGAAAAATTTTTATTCTTTCCTTCTAAAGCATTATTCTCATACTTGTCTTTTTCCTTAAGCTCAACTAACCAAAAAATAACATAGAAAATATCAGGGCTAACTACACCCAACAGCTTTCACAGCCCGTCTGCTCCTATGTACCTCCCTATTAGAACATTAGGAAGCAAATTAATAGCCTATTTGTTTAATTCTGTGGCTTTCGGCTACAAAGCTGAGTAAAAACATGCATGCAATGTAAAAAAGACATTAGGCACAAGACTGAGACCCCAGACGTACCCCAGTCTCTCTCTCTCTTTGTATCTGTTCAAGATCTCAGCAGTTGTGCTATTTATAGCTGAAGTGAGTGAACCTTTTTCACAGTATACGTCATCCATTAATTGAGAAATAATGCAGGGCAGTCTGTTGTAACTGCTCATATCTGATTACATCATATCAAAAGAATTATAGAGAACAATACAAAAAGGTAAAAAAAAAAAATTTTTTGTGTGTTTCAGAAACCAGGCAGAAATTGCACGCTTCCTACTCAGCAAAGGGGCCAATGTTAATGTGTTGAACAATTCTTTGTGCTCTGCTTTGCACATCGCAGTGAACAAAGGTTTTACGGAGGTGGTGAGAGTGCTGTCAGAGCACAACTCTGATGTCAACTTGCAGGTATCCTTTGCAGCTCTCTGCTTCATTTCTTCTAGAAGGCAATGCATGTTACATGCTTCTAGCTGATTTGTAATAGCTAGCTAAGAGCTGTAATTTCTATTTTCCAATCATTTTCAATGTGTTTTGCTGATGTCACTTTATATATTACAGCTTTCTTTGTATCCTGTTAAATCCTGAGTGGTCTTAAGATCTAGTTATTTTTGGAATGATCAGTGCTTTACTATTCAAAACACCCTTGACTAGACCTTGTGGACTACTGTATATCAAACAGCTGCACCATCTTGTCTTCATTGAAATGACAATTTTCCTTGCACAATTTACTTTAACACTGTTCTGTGACTCTTTTGTCATATCTTATTTTCAAATTCTGGGTTGCTGATAGTAGAAGTACCCCCCTGTTGTATGAATGTTAGCAGCCTGTATCTTCCATTAGATTTATTCTCCACTAGCAAAATACCCGCGCTTCGCAGCGGCGAAGTACTGCATTAAAATTTTTATTAAGAAGAAAATTTAACCTTTTTAAACTAAAGGAAAATATGCCAATAATTATTTGTTAAGGATCTCTTTGTATACCACGTTGTCAGTTCGGCCCTCCGGTTGTAACATGACCAAGCTGTGCGCTGAGCTTACTTTTGAGCATGTAACTTACAGTTGGCCATGTGAACAGTAATCTTGTCTCAAATCTCACAGCTTGGATTGCTGCAGTCATAATCAGTTTGAGGTTCATGGTTTGTTTCAATTACGACAGTATTTGCAGGACTTGTGTTGAAGTGACATTCGGCATCTGTCAAGCGTTTTAAGCTTACAACCGGTTTCATCGATAACTTCACATCCAGCTTTTGAGAGTTTAAACATTCATAAACATCAAATTGTCCACTACTGAAATCGTCACCTGTGAATGTAAGATGTTTAAGAGGCATTGGCGATTGTCGAAAGGTGTAAAATATTTGCCCATTTCGGTACACTTGAAAGCACCAACCGAACAATTCAGCGGCAGCCATCAACTCACATGCAGAACCATAGGTGAAGGGCTTAAGCATTTCACTCTTATAGTGCTCCTGTGTAGTATAATTATCTCCTGTACCGACATCAGTCCACACCTTGAACCTGTCCCAGTCATTCAATACATAAGACACAATGTGCTTCCGGATATCAATAGTGAGCCTGATATGGCCGTGCAATATGTAACACAGAGAATGGAAAAGGTAGGTGCCATCTCCGGGCATGGAAACCACTCGGTAAGTGACAGTTCTTTGATCGATGGTGATTACCTTGATAGACATGGTAATGGGGGTTGGAATGATGAAGGAAATGGGTACCTGAGTAATGTAAAGTAAGTGTAAAAGAAGCCGTGGATTAAACAAAAAGGCTGTAGTTATCAGCAGGGAGATGTGAATCCCGTGGTGAAGCAAGGAAGGGAATGTAGAGACTGGAGCGACGGACGGCCTTATATAGGCAGGCAGCCAACAACGTGGGAGGCGTTGGGATGGGGGACCCAACGCCGCCTCACATGGTGACCAAGCTGCAGGCTATGGACGTATATATGTACGTAAGTAGGATTCAGTTAGCGTTGGGAACCCGTGTACCAAATTTCTTGAAGATGGGCCCATAAGTAAAAAAGACTGTTGAAAAGTTCAATATGGCGGCCGACAGTGGCATCATACCACCGAAATAAGTACGTACATTGGTTTCGGGTAGTGCAGGGAAGCCGCCTACCAAATTTCGAGAAGATGGGGCCATAAATAAGAAAGTTCAACATGGTGGACGTTATTGACCGTTATGACCGTTACGCGTAGAATTTCGAAATGAAACCTGCTTAACTTTTGTTTATAAGCTGTAAGGAATGAGCCTGCCAAATTTCAGCCTTCTACCTATACGGGAAGTTGGAGAATTAGTGATGTTGGAAAATTCAATATGGCGGCTGACAGTGGCGTCATACCACTGAAATAAGTACGTACATCGGTTTTGGTTAGCTCAGGGAAGCCACCTACCAAATTTCGTGAAGATGGGGCCATAAATAAGAAAGTTCAACATGGCGGACGTTGTTGACCGTTATGACCGTTATGCGTAGAATTTCAAAATGAAACCTGCTTAACTTTTGTAAGTAAGCTGTAAGGAATGGACCTACCAAATTTCAGCCTTCTACCTACACGGGAAGTTGGAGAATTAGTGACGTTTGGAAAATTCAATATGGCGGCCGACAGTGGCGTCATACCATCGAAATAAGTACGTACATCGGTTTCGGTTAGTGCAGGGAAGTCACCTACCAAATTTCGTGAAGATGGGGTCAGCCTTCTACCTACATGG
>JANRMT010062815.1:27822039-27866780 GCA_026402145.1 Polypterus bichir lapradei
TTTGAAATGAAACCTGCTTAACTTTTGTAAGTAAGCTGTAAGGAATGGGCCTACCAAATTTCAGCCTTCTACCTACACGGGAAGTTGGAGAATTAGTGACGTTTGGAAAATTCAATATGGCGGCCGACAGTGGCGTCATACCATCGAAATAAGTACGTACATCGGTTTCGGTTAGTGCAGGGAAGTCACCTACCAAATTTCGTGAAGATGGGGTCAGCCTTCTACCTACATGGGAAGTTTGAAAATTGGTGACGTTGGAAAGTTCAATATGGCGGCCGACAGTGGCGTCATACCATCGAAATAAGTACATACATCGGTTTCGGTTAGCGCAGGGAAGCCGCTTACCCAATTTCGTAAAGATGGGGCCATAAATAAGAAAGTTCAACATGGCGGACATTGTCGACCGTTATCGACCGTTATGACCGTCACGTGTAGAATTTCGAAATGAAACCTGCTTAACTTTTGTAAGTAAGCTGTAAGGAATAAGCCTGCCAAATTTCAGCTTTCTACCTACATGGGAAGTTGGAGAATTAGTGATGAGTCAGTGAGTGAGTGAGTGAGTGAGTCAGTGAGGGCTTTGCCACGTTGTTGGCTGCCTGCCTATATAAGGCCGTCCGTTGCTCCAGTCTCTACATTCCCTTCCTTGCTTCGCCACAGGATTCACGTCTCCCTGCTGATAACTACAGCCTTTTTATTTAATCCACGGCTTCTCCGCTGTTTTATTGTTCGTTTATTACGATTATAGTTATTGTGTAGGTATTTTAGACTTACTTTACATTGTTCGGGCACCCATTTCTTTATCATTCCAACCATACCCCCATTAACATGTCTATCGAGGTGATCACCATCGATCAAAGAACTGTCACCAAGTGGTTTCCATGCCCGGAGATGGCACCTACCTTTTCCATTCTCTTTGTTACATATTGTACGGCCATATCAGGCTCACTCTTGATATCCGGAGGAACATTGTGTCTTATGTATTGAATGACTGGGACAGGTTCAAGGTGTGGACTGATGATGGTACAGGAGATAATTATACTACACAGGAGCACTATAAGAGTGAAATGCTTAAGTCCTTCACCTATGGTTCTGCATGTGAGTTGATGACTGCCGCTGAATTGTTTGGTTGTCGCTTTCAAGTGTACCGAAATGGCCAAACATTTTACACCTTTTGACAACCGCCAATGCCTCTTAAACATCTTAGATTCACAGGTGACGATTTCAGTAGTGGACACTTTGATGTTTATGAATGTTTAAACTCTCAAAAGCTGGATGTGAAGTTATCAATGAAACCGGCTGTATGCTTACAACACTTGACAGATGCCGAATGTCACTTCAACACAACACACCTTAAACTCAAACCGATTATGACAGCAGCAATCCAAGCTGTGAGATTTGAAACAAGATTACTGTTCACATGGCCAACTGTACGTTGCATGCTCAAGAGTAAACTCAGCGCACAGCTTGGTCATATTACAACCGGAGGGCCGAACTCACAATGTGGTATACAAAGAGATCCTTAACAAATAATTATTGGTATATTTTCCCTCAGTTTAAAAAGGTTTAATTTTCTTCTTTATAAAAATTTTAAGGCATTACTTCGCCGCTGCGAATCGCGGGTATTTTGCTAGTATCCTATAATTCGCTCTGTACAGGAGTTAGGCCAGAATCTCTTTCCTGCTTGCAGATGGTCCAAACTGCTACTGCCCACCAATTAATAGGCAAATGCAAGTATGATCATATATCACCTATACTGGTCTCTCTCCACTGGTTCCCAGTTAAGTTTAGAATTGAGTACAAGGTTCTGTTATTTGTTTTAATATCTTTAAATGGCCTAGCACCACCATATACTTGCAGATCTTTGACACTTTCACAGGCCATCAAAATTTTTTAGATCTTCAGACCAGTTTCTTGTGGTTGTGCCAAGATCTCTAATGAAGCATAGGGGAGATGGTGCTATTTCAGTGGTTACCCCTAGACTTTGGACACCCCTGCCTCTTAATGTTAAGTTGGTAAATTTTAAATCTTAGAATAAAACATATTTTTATTCTTGGGTTTTTACTTTAGTATGAGAATTTGTCCTATTATTATTTTATCGTTCTTATTGTGGCTTCTGTATCTAAGTGGTGAATGGTTTGTTGCATGTGTCCTGATTTGTTTTTATTGTACAGTACCTTGGTCAGCAAATGTTGCTTTAAAGTGCTATATAAATAAAAAGACAAGACAAGATAGTTTTTGTCCTTCCCCATGTAGGATTCCTATGGAGACACACCACTGCATGACGCCATAGCTAAGGACTTCAGGAACATCATTGAAATCCTAACAGAGGTGCCTAATATTGACTTCACCCAACAAAACAACCGGGGATTTAATCTCTTGCACCAAGCAGCTCTCAAGGGAAACAAACTGTGAGTATAATTGGATGTGTCATGCTGTCTGTGTCGGTCTAACAGGAGATTATTATCAAGAAGCTACTTTCTTGCTTTCCTTATTTCCAAATAATATAATTCTTACCATTTATCTAACTACATTGACTAAAGAGCTGAAGTACAGTGTAACCTTTTATATGTAGACCCATGTGCACCCAACTACATTGTGCGTGTTAAAGTTGTCTGTGAAGGGCTCCCTGTTTAAACGTGGCTGCCAGTCGTGAACTGGGCCCTTCGTCACACAGCATTATGATTTTTTATAAGGGAAACAAAATTACAAAAGAAAACCTTTGGACATTGATTCGATAGGAACGGCCTACTCGGAATCACTGTCCAAATAGTAATTATGTGGTGGTGTGGGAGCATTTCTGCTTCTGTCCATTCATAGTCCGTCTCGTTTTCACGACGCTATCGTTTCCTCTCACGATGTCTTCTCAACCTTTCTCCAATTTCGCAGGTTGCTTTGTGGCAATCCAAAGAGTAAGGCAATATACACGGAGCAATGGTTATAAAAGGGGGACACATAGGTATCCAGGCTCTTGAAAGCATAAATAGGGATCACTTCACTGACATGTGAGCAAGCCACGGTACAACTGTGAGACGCGCAGCACTCGCTGGCTACAACGTAACAATAATAATTTCCGGAACGTGCTGTTACTTTGTCATTCATTTTACCCACTGTCTTTCTTTCATTCATATGTTACGTAGGCACGTACCTTTTATCTTCGGCAATCTCATTCTCTAACCAGGTCTCAGGAGCTAACCAGCGTAACACTGTCCACCACCCCTTTCGTTATTCTGGCACATTGTTGACATCCGTGAGTAACAACAACGTACTAAACTGGAAGGTGGTCTACGCATGTGTGGAATTCGCGGACAAACAAAGATCAAGATCAAAATGAAGATCTCTTTAGTTAATTTAAAGCACAACAATTTGTTTAGTTTGAATGTCTGTGTTTTGAGATGTGACTGGAGTACTACAGTATTCAGTAGTATAAGCCTGGAAGAGATTCTTAATGCAATGCCTATGTTTTAGCTGTCTCTCTACTGCCATCTAGTGCTTCTTCTTCTAATTCATTCGCGGACAAACAAAGATCAAGATCCAAATGAAGATTATATATAGAGATGAGACTCTACTCTCTGTAGATGCTGCGGTAGAGCTAACTGGCTGTACAGTCTTTCACACCAGTGGAAACAAAGACTCTGATAAAACTGATGTTGTGTTATGCGACTTTTCTGTTATGGGGTATGTCAGATTTGCCTGTTGCAGTCGCTGATCTCATTGCTGCACCATGTCAAAGTACATGCCTGAAAATCGCAGCCCATATTACATTTACCTAATGATTGCCAGTCTTCCAGTATAAGACATGTTTGCCCCTTTTTCAGACAGCCAATAGCGTTCTACCTGATGGAGCCTGTGCAATGGGTTCACAGATGCAGCATATTCAGCAGCAGACTCTGCCTTTTATTTATTTTGTTTCCTATTCTGTTTTAGTACATGAAACATGAAACATCAGACAGACGAGCTTCTCTTCTATGTGTGAGGTTGTTTGTGAACTTATTCCTTGTCGCTACCTACTTCTGGCTGAATGCTCATTGGTTCTCAACTCTTGCACACAAAGAGCCTGCCCTTAGAGTCAAAGAGAATATCAAACTTGTAAACAATTTGATTACTGTCCTGTCCCTTTGACAGCAGTTATTATGAAGTGCTTTAAGAAATTGATCTTACAGCACATTTCACCCATGTTTGACACACACCAGAGCAAACAGGTCCACGGAAGGTGCATTTGCTGTAGCTCTACATACTGTTCTGTCCCACCTGTTCTGTCAGGGGGGCTAAGTGAGGATGTTTTTCATAGACTAAAGCTCTGCATTCAATACAGTTTTACTGGACAGGCTGGATAAAGAACTTTTTCACCAACCAACCTCAAACTGTTAAACTCAGATCTTATGTCAATTCTACCCTTACACTTAGCACAGGTTCCCCTTAGGGATGTGTGCTCAGTCCTTTAACATATACTCTTTATACTCACAACTTCGTCTCTACTAATTCCACAAACAAGATTAAATTAAATTTGCAGACGACATTACTGTAGTTTGACTGATTTCAGAGGAACATGAGACAGCCTACAGGGATGAGGTCCAGGGACTGGCAGCATGGCATTCAGTGCGTAATTTAGCACTGAACACCCCAAAAACAAAAAAATTAATAATCGACTTTAGGAGAACAAGTGCAGACCTGACCACAGTTTTCATCAATGGGGGGACTGTGTGGAAAGAATGCACACCTTTAGATTCTTGGAAATCCTGATCTCTGAGAATCGTTCCAGTGCTGCCAGTACCACCATAACAGTTAAGAAGGCTCAGCAGCAGCTTCATTACCTGAGCATACTCAGGAACAAACTGGTTGACGGAGAAGCTATGCTTATGTTGAGAGTGGACTGGCATATGCTGTATCTCAATGTGGTATTCCAACCACTCAGTAGACATTTCAGTTATTAATACAGCACAGAATATTATTGGCTGCCTTTTGCCGTTACTAGCGTTTTTTTTTCAGTTCTTAATCTCTCAACAGAACAACTTATATTGTAAAATAATATTGTTTGCTTTGCTGCCTTCTGGCAGGTGTTACAGATCACCTAAGATTTAATTAAAAAGATTCAAAACCAGTTTTTTTTCCCAAAAGCTATATGTGAGATGAATTCTAATATCCAGTGTCATTCAACATTTTGACTTCTATCTGGGCATGTAAATGTTACTGTATTTAAAGTGCAATTTTTTTCTATCTTCATATTACCATATATCCAAACATTTTCACAATAATTTTTCATTTTTTATGTAAATGTTTTAATTTTAGACTGTAAGATTTTTTTATTTACTGGCTGTGCTGCCTGTGAAAGATGAGTTAAAACTAGGGTTTCCAGATTAGAAAATTAGAAACAAGGGACACTCTTACAATCTCTATTACTATATATATAAATTTATACATACCCCCTGTACACCCAGATCAATCTAAATATATAAAATTCTTTTAGCGTTTGAAACGGAAATTACGTATGACCGTGCGAAACGGAAATTCCGTATGACCACAGAACATATTATAATACAGGAACTAATCATTTAGTTTGTGGATGCCATTTTTATATCTTCTTTATGAATTGTTATTTGTGTGAGAGTTACTTTACTGATATTGAAAAGAAATAAACACAAACACGCCGATCTATCCCATAGAAGTGTGCCCCGCGTCGCCCTCTCCCAGCCCTCCTCTCTGGACTCCAGTGCTGAGCCGTCTGCCGCCAGGCGTGTTCTGACAGAGAAGTTTTATTTATTCATCCACGTGACTGTTGCGGAAACTGACACATTATAACTTTTTTTTAATTGGCAGTACTTGATAGTAGAAGAGATGAGGAAAACAGCTTTGCACCTTTCTACTTTTTAATTGCGCCGAGCTGTAAACAATGTGAAGACGACACCGCCTTCAGCGGCGAGGGGTCGTGAGAACAAAGTGGACGCTCGGAGGCGCAGCATGTTTCGGGCGGCGTCCTCTCTTCTCGCACTGTTTGTGACACTTCAAGTGCCCCGTCAGCTTCTGGGAGAGTGGAAATCATTGCGAATGAGTCTGATCGGCGCGATCGAATCAAAACTCTCTTTGTAAATTGCACTTCACGACTACTTACTGTCCCTTAAGGTGAGTTCAGGTCACTAAAACCCTGCAACATTCAAGGTTGCTTTTGTGATAAATTCTTTTAAGAAGATGGAGGATTCACATCTAAGAAAATGTACCGACCTCTTCATTTAAAGTATTTGACTTGGGAATTGTTTGGACCTTCTGCCCGTTAAGCACGGAAGGGCAGCGTCCACATTTCTCAGAACAATTTTTCTCTTAAATCACAGGCACTTAGTGCAAGGTTGTCAGGCAGAAATTTGCAGGATCGCATAGAAAATGTAATTTCTATACCACAGCGGTCGTGTAGCGCCTTTCACAAGGGATCTGCTACCGAGAGATGATCCAAATACATTTAAGCTGCTGTTAGTGCTACTTACCTGTTGTGTTATAGCGCCTTTAAAATGTACTTTACCTGAAAGCACTCCAGTACTGCTCAATGCATCTTTACTTCTTACATGTTAAAGTTTTACTGTTTAATAATTTATATACTACATTTTATTTTTTTCCCTTGCACTCAGTGAGCGAAGCCACTGGGTAATCAGCTAGTATATTATATAAGTAGAGACATAAGTTAAAAACAAAAAGCAATGATTTTAATTAGTTATGAGGAAAACAAAATTAAATAATTTAAAAATTATTTAATACAAGCTAAAAAAAAATTCTGTGAAAGTGAAATCATTTGAAAACATTTATTTAATACAGACAACAGAGAAATATTATTATTATATAATACAGGCAGTTAGAAAAAAAAGTGGGCCGTGGCAAGTAGTAACAACATACTTTGTTGACAGTCACTGTATGTTGCAATGCTGATCCAGAACTGCACAGCAGTGCGGCTGGAGAGCAAAACGGTGAGAGTGTCGCTGTCCTCAGCCAACCATAGCAACTGAACAAGTTGCAAACAGGCAGCAAGCACTCGTTTCCTCGTTACATTTGGGTTATTTTCATCAAGATAATCTGAGAAAAGAAAGTATAGTTACTTATAAAGTTACAACTAAGTACCGTAAGAAGGTAAAAATATATTTTTATTATGAAATTTGAAAATGAACTAAATACGGGACAGTTGGGTGTCCTTGAAAGGTCAGTACGGGACAGAGGACAAAATTATCAAATATGGGACATGACCCGTATATAAGGGATGTCTGGCAACCCTAGTTGAAACCAAACTGATCAATGAAGACCTCATGTTTTATATTTGATGTATGGGTTGTCCATTTGGTCTGGTTGTGACAGCCTTTTCCTCTTTAGATACAACTGTCTGTTTTGGCTGCTTCCTCTTGGCATAGTTTGTTGAACTGACCACTCTTATAGTTGAAATGTTATGCTGGGAAAATGTGGTGGTGGTTGCTACCACATTGACTTGGTTTAGTGACTCTAGCCTAGTTGTGTCGGGACTTTGGTTTCCAGACGTGAACATCAATTTATCATTATTTTCACTCACCCCTTGCCCATCATGCAAAGTTATCAATCATTAGTATTACAGCTGTAAATCTTGTTCACATAGTCCGAGCAGATGCAAGAAGGTTGCTACCATGCTGCTATTACCACTGTATAATATTGCGTAACAAATAGGCCATCTTATTTTTAGATCCTTATGTGGTATTTTTATGTATTTTTTTACCTTTTCTACATGTTTTTCCTATTTTTACCCTAGTAACTGGATGGATGCACAGACACAGAAAGTTATCATTTTATTAAGGTGGATAGCTGTTTCTGTGGTTGTGTGTAGAGCTAGCACTGATCTGGAGTAGCATTTCTAATCTCGTTGTATGTATGTAAAATGACAGTAAAGACTTTACACTTAAAATGAATTATGCTTCAAGTGAATAGCTGATTATGTGCTGGTTAATATAATTAAGAGATATAAACTAAAAATATCATGCCCTTTTAAAATAATAAAGGGAAAACCTGATTTGTTTCAATGGGAAGAAACAAAATTTGCCAAAGATTATTTTATTCTATTACTAGGGGGCTTGGCTCCCTGCTCGCTTCGCTAGCCAACAACCCCTGCCAGCGTTACGCACTGTTGTAAAAAGGGGGGCTAAACACACCCCAAGGAAACACGGTCGCTCCTCCAAAACCCCTCTTAAACGGTGATACAATGGGAAACAAATACATTTTCTTCTCTCAATCAGCTGCTGGCTTGCTGCTGCTGCCATGCCATGTGATCTGCATCTCGTGCGGCACTTCGAACGTTTAACACTAGAATTACCAGAGCCTGCCAGAAAACTCGTAAATCCGGCCCACCTTAAATACGTTCGCACCTCTCCGCCAGCGTCTTTTGTCCTGTAAATTTGCCGATAAAGACAAGCAGCAAGCAGCCTGCTATTCCATACCCCACCGCCGTAGAACGTGCACAATTTTCTCCCAGCTCATGCCTTGATTGATTATCTGGAAGTGATGTGCTTTTTCGTTTTTTCTCTGGTAATTTTAGTGTTAAAAGCCTGTGCAGCAGCTGTCCTTTTGTCTCACTGCCTTGTCTCTCTTCTCCCCCGTTATTTTACAGAGTAATATTTTCTGTTTGTTTGTGCTAATGTGATCTTTACTATCAGTTTTTTGAGACTTTCGAATTTTCCTACTTCCATTATCTCTAACCATCTCTGCATGTGTATCGCGCAAAAGTTTTCGAATTCTTTATGACGTTCTACTTTGTCATCTACTCTTTGTCTTTTCCCGGCCCCGGGCATGGTTAACTCTCTTGGCATAAAGTCTCATCTCGTGGGAGGTGAAAGTGTCTTTCTGAGAAGGTCACGTCTCGTCCCAAGTTTTTTTTTATATAATAGAGAGATAATAGCACGAAGGTAAGGTTCTTTTGAAGACTTTGAAATTGACCCAGCATGGGAGAGTTTGAGTGTGCTTTGTGGTGGATTGGCGCTCCACCTGGAGTTTGGTCCTGTTTTCCACCCACTGACAACTTTTTAGACTGTGAATAAGTGGGTTTGCAGGTAAATGTTTTTATTGCAAATTAATGTGAAAAGTTAAGCAAAATGACACCTTTTATTGGCTAACTAGGAAGATTACAATAAAAAAGCTTTCGAGGCAACTCAGGCCCTTTCTTCAGGCAAGATGTATTAGTTAGCAAATAAAAGGTGTCGTTTTGCTTACCTTCTCACCACATCCATAATGGCTAACACGGTACAACACCCTAGAATTGCAAGTTTAAAAACTCATGTTCAATTGGGGTTGAAGCCTAAAGTGCCATTCCATCACAGGGCACATTCACGCACACATTCAAACTTCTGTGTCCCCAAATTATTTAGAATTTTCTTTAAATTGTTAAGTCATTGAAGGGCAGCTGGAGTACCCAGTAGGGATGGGTGGATCAATACTAAAGAATCGATGCTTCTGATCCTTACATTCTAATTTTAATATCAATGTTCACTTTAAAAGCATCGATATTACACATTTTTAATAATATGCAAGTTTATTAGAAATTATTTTTAAAAAGCATTTGATGGTGAGAGCATGATTATTAAATTAAATGTATCATGTTGTGTAAAACAGGAGCTACTTATTCTTCTCCACTTTTCATCACCCTGCATTTACACTGACAGTGCTGCGGTCCACCAGTCAAACCAGTGGGACTATGTATGTGAGGCACTGGCAGAAAGAAAGCAAAGCTTTGTTTGGAGTTATTTTACTCTCGTGAGTGAACAATAATGAAGCACAATTGATATGTGTCAGAAGACCGTACGTTATAGTGGCAACACCACAAACCTAGTGAAACACATGGAAGTTAGACACGATGCTGAACATGAGGAGTTATAACACAGATGATCAGTTGAGAACACAGACACTTGGGCTAAAAAGCCTGGCACGGTTGTCAAAGGCCTGTAGTCTGCTCTTAAAGAAGCCTTCCAGAAAGGCAGGCCGTACCCAGGTACCGTTAGTATGTAAACTGAGGCAGGGTTGTTGTAATTGTTTGAATAGAAAAAAAATCAATGTCTGTTTTTAGTGAGGAGTATATTACATTTATAGCTTGAAGACTGGACATGCTAACATACTTAGAACACATTTTCATGCTTTCTATATTTATTATGTCCGTTTTGTTATAAAAAAAAAAAATTACTTGCTATTAGGTTTACTTCACTCTGCCAGTAAAAGCAATGCTAACAACAGTAGTCCTGAGCACTACCTGGGCAACGGTATAGGCACGTCTTCTGCTCTCATCTGTAGACATGCCTAGTAATAATGGCGTCTTGTAAAAAAAAAAAAAAACATTTTTCAGCAGCCCAAATGTTACACATCTTGACATTGATGTGAGCAGTGATGTTGAGGAGCCTGTCATTAGTAGTGATGATGAAGTGAATCTGTCTTCAGGCGGTGAAATTGAAACGGACAGCGAAACCGAAAGTGAGTCTGATGAATTTAAAAGTGACGCTTGCTCGGTATCTGCATCATTATTATACTTTTTACACTTCTGACTGCATATTTTTAGCATTTTGCACATTTTGCAGTAAAAAATAAAAATGTAATTTTTTGAACCAAAAAATGCAATGCTTTTCATGTGTTTTTTGAGAAAAAATGTGACGCTAACGCTTGTTGTTGTTCCACAGATCATTTGCAAGAAGTAAACATGTTTAATAATTTCTGTTAATAAACAAGCAAAGAAGTCTGATCTTTGGCACTATATGTAATAGTCTACTAATGCAGTCTTTAACATGTGACTTTTTGATGTCCACACATACAAGTTTTTTAGAGATGAACCATTCTTGCAAGGTGATACTCAGGCTGCATTGGTATTAGTATTGGTATCGGCAGTATTGGCCTCCATATCATCTGGTATTGTATCGAAAAGTAAATCAACAGTATCAACTTTTACAAGTAGCCATGGAAAAAAAAACAATCCAGAAGCATCCAGGCAGTGATCAAGTGATCAGTGACCAAGATGGCGGCGCCCATGCAGGCTGTGGCTTACAGAGCTCCCGAGTCCACAGTGTTTAGTGTCAATCTTTGTTCGTCTTTGTCAACTAGTATAAGAAAAGAAGTAGATTTAAGTGATAGTGGTACACAGACATACATTTACGAGCGTCAAATCCTGCTTGATTTCTGAAGAAACTGCACCGAAATATCCAGCGAGGTGACAGAGACGCTCCACAGCCTTTGCTTAGTTTGGCAAACTGAGAGGCTGAGCTGGCGGAAACGCAAGTGCAGTGATCAGAAGCAGAAACGAGGGAAACGCGGTGGTGTTAGCACAAGGCTAACAACTAACCCCACCAGACCTGTGATAACATCCATTCTGCTCGTGAACATCTGATCGCTAGACAACAAGCTGGATTACATAAAGCTGCAGCGGGCCAAGATTGGTGTACAAATGCTGCCTCAGTCGCGCAACACTGTTCCCTGCTGATAGAGGTTTTATCGGTAAGGTGCCGGCCTTTCTACCTGCTGAGGGAATATAGTTGCGTGCTGGTGGTTGCCATCTTATCTCCCGCCTAGCGCAAATGCTAACCAGGCTGTAGTGGAACTCTATGAGATCATCAGCAAACTGCAAAACAACGCACCCAAGGCATTTTTCATTATTGCTGGAGACTTCTATCATGCCAACTTGAAGTCAGTTCTCCCAAAATTCGTCCAGAATGTGAACTTTGCTACTAGAGGGGGATGCCGTCTGGACAATGTTTACATGAGCACTCCTGACGCCTACAAGGCCCTACCCCGCCCCCACCTCGGCTATTCAGACCATATCAGCGTGTTTATGGTTCCTGCATACAAGTCCCTGCTGAAGCGCACTAAACCAGCCAACAACAACATCAGAGTTTGGCAGGTTGATGCTGTTTCAGCTCTCCAAGACTGCTTTGAATTGACAGACTGGGACATTTTCAGGGAGGCTGCTATGGATGGTGACTCCATCAATCTGGAGGAGTACACAGACTCTGTGACTGGCTACATCTCCAAATGCATAGTGGATGTTACTGTTACCAAGGATTTTACCACTAGAGCCAACCAAAAGCCCTGGATGACGAGGAAAGTGCACAAGCTGCTTGAGAGCAGAAATGCAGCCTTCAGACCTGGAGACTAAGCCGCCCTCAAGGTGGCCAGAGCCAACCTGTCTCGCGCTATAAAGAGAGCTAAGTGGGCATACGCGCAGTGGATTAACAAACACTTCAGCAGCACCACAGACACACGTCGTATGTGGCAGGGCATTCAGACAATTACAAGCTACAAGCCCAACCCACACAGCAGCGATGGTGATGCCTACCTAACGGATGAGCTGAACAACCTCTTTGCACAGTTTGAAGCACAGAACAAAGAGCCTGCAAGAAAAGCAACACCTCCCTCCACTGACCAGGTACTCTGTCTCTCCATAACTTACGTGAAGAGGACTCTATCCAGAGTCAATCTACGCAAGGCTGCAGGATCTGACAAGATACCTAGTTGTGTGCTCAAAGAATGTGCCAGTCAACTGGCTGGTGTCCTCACAGACATCTACAACACATCTCTGAGCCAGTCGTTGGTCCCAGCATGCTTCAAGTTGACCACCATCATACCATTGCCAAAGAAGTCATCAGTGACATGCTTAAATGACTACCGACCAGTTGCACTCACGGCAATCATCATGAAGTGCTTCAAAAGGTTAGTCATATCACTCATAAAGACTAATCTCCCTGCCTCCCTAATCCTCTTCAGTTTGCATACCGCTCAAACAGGTCAGCTGAGGATGCCATATGCTCTGCCCTTCACCTCTCCCTGACACATCTGGATAAAAAAGACACATATGTCAGGATGCTATTCATAGACTTTACCTCCACCTTCAACACAATCATCCCTCAAAAGCTGGTTGTAAAACTGAGCAGGTTGGGCCTGAACACCACCCTCTGCAATTGAATCCTGGACTTCTTGACAGAGAAGCCCCAGTCAGTTTGGATGGGCTGCAACACTTCCAGCATCATCACACTGAGCACTGGAGCGCCACAGGGCTGTGTGTTTAGTCCACTGCTCTTCACCCTGCTGACTCGCAACTGCACAGCCACGCACAACACCAACCACATCATCAAGTATGCAGATGATACGACGGTGCTGGGACTGATAAGCAGGGATGATGAAACAGCATACAGAGATGAGGTGGAACGGCTGTTGGCATGGTGTGAAGACAACAATCTGTCTCTCAGTGTCAACAAGACAAAAGAGATAATCGTGGACTTCAGAAAATCACATCCTGCCCACATCCCACTCAGCATCAACGGTTTACATGTGGAGACTGTTAGCAGTACCAAGTTCCTCGGTGTGCACATAACTGAGGAACTTATGTGGACACATAACACCTCATCACTAATCAAGAAAGCCCAGCACTACACTTCCTGAGGCGGCTGAAGTGAGCAAGTCTTCGCCCTTCCATTCTCACCATGTTCTACAGAGGCACCATTGAGAGTGTTCTGACCAGCTGCATCACTGTCTGGTATGGCAACTGCAACATATCCGACCGCAAGTGCCTACAAAGGATAGTGAAGACAGCAGAGAACATTATTTGGGTGCCTCTCCCTTCACTACAGGACATATTTTACAAACGCGGTTTCCGCAAGGCCTGCAGCATTGTGCAGGACCCCTTACACCCCTCACATGGACTTTTCACACTTCTGCCATCCAAGAGAAGATACTGCAGCATCAAAGCCAGATCTGCCAGGCTGCAGGATATTTTTAACCCCAAGCTGTCAGACTCCTTAACACCATGCTGCCCCCTGGGATCTTCCACACTGCCTCAACCACCTCTAAAAACAGAACTTTTATACATGCCAGCCACTTTCCTGCAAAGACGAGTGTGCATGTAGAAAAGAACTGAAAATCTCATACTGACCTTTAAGGATTTTAACACTCTTGATATCCTTCTTCTGTGAAACATTCTGACCTGTCATTGTTTACACATGTCTTAAACAACTATTATCATACACTGATAATTTCTGTATTTTCTTTATCTATTATTTATTTATTATATTACATATGTATTAACTATATTTATGTATCTAGATTGAAAATACCATACATTGTATCAATGTTCATATTGCTTACTACACGTCAATATTGCTGCTATTTCTTTGTCTTGTCTTTACACAATGTCTTGTCTTGTTTGTGTTTTAATTTTTAAATTTAAATTTTAATTCTATTTTTAATTTATTATTTGCACTTCGGGCGGCATGGTGGCGCAGTGGGTAGCACTGTTGCCTCGCAGTTAGGAGACCTGGGTTCGCTTCCTGGGTCCTCCCTACGTGGGGTTTGCATGTTCTCCCCGTGTCTGCGTGGGTTTCCTCCGGGTACTCTAGTTTCCTTCCACAGTCCAAAGACATGCAGGTTAGGTGCGTTGGCGATCCTAAAATTGTCCCTGGTGTTGGTTCGGTGTGTGGGTGTGTGTGCCTTGTGGTGGGCTGGCACCCTGCCTGGGGTTTGTTTACTGCCTTGCGCCCTATGTTGGCTGGGATTGGCTCCAGCAGACTCCCGTGACCCTGTAGTTGGGATATAGCAGGTTGGATAATGGATGGGTGGATGGATGGATATTTGAACTTCATGTTGTTACACTGTGGACCCTGAGCTTCACAATTTTGTCTATTTGTATACTTGTATATGGTTGAGATGACAATAAAATTCGCTTTGACTTTGTCACAGCAACAGGAGCTAGTGTGCCGCCATACCTCCCAGGTTCAGAAAATTCATGAAGAAAACAGCAACAGTATTACAGCTTTTAATTACTTGGTAATGTCCACCTTTTATCTTAATATGCTTTCATGTTTCCAGATGTACTGTACTACACTGCTAATGTTTTGCATTGTTAACCTTTTTCTGAATTGGTTTTACAAAATGCAAGGGTTCTTTTATTTTGAGCAGTTTGTTGAAATGAGGATATTTCAGTGTCATGAGTCTTGAGTAATGGCACACAAATGTGCTTTGCTTGTGGTTGGTTCCATGCACTGCATAGAAAAGAAGTTGTTTGCAAACATTTAGTACACATGTTTAATTTCTTACAAACTAAGGTGGTCGATATTAACCAGTGAACTTTTTTGTAGTTGTGGTTTAATTTTTTCGTGAGCATACAGACATCTGTTTCATCTCCTAGCAGTGAGGTATATCACAAAATGTGTGTGTGGAATTTTTGGTTTGTGAACATTTTTTACATCATGTCTTCATCATTGCAACAGAAGCATTCACTTCTCTTGAGGTTTTAGACTTATTTTATAGTGAGAAGGTCCACTTGGCTATCCTACCAGTGTCATGGAGAAAAGCTCTCTGTATATAGAAGGTAGTCTTGGAGCTGAGATGGAAGTGCACTGCAGAAAAATCTTTATTACACAGCAGTGTAACAAAGAGACTTGACCATAGTGCAAGTGTCTAAACTAGGAAGTGCATCAGTTTATTTTACATTTCTTATCTCAAATTTACATCTTTGCTAAATACTCTCCTGCTTCTAGTTCTTCCCACCATTATTTAATGTCCATCACTTGACAGAAACTGGCCATTATTATTTTGTACCCCACGCAGGTGTTTTACCAAAACTTATTCATTGAACAATTACATAATTTAAGCCAAAACCAAGAAGACTCATATATGGAATACCAATCGGCTCAAATGGAAATTACTTGATGTACCAGGTTTTGAAGTCTTAAGCAGCAGCTTAAAACAATGGCCTGCTCGTTTTTTTGGAGTACACACTGTCCTTGATTTTCATTGCATCACATTGGTGTTGGAGCAAACAAGTAAAAAAAAAGCAGGGCCAGGCCGATGCATGTAAAAGCATATTTAGCCATCTTTTCCATCATGCTTTGTAACAAAAGCTATATTGTTACTTATTACTGTACAGTATAAAAGTCATTTTATATCTATTAAAAATACTCTACTAATGTGCTACCAGATGATGCCCTTTTTGATTAATGGCAAATGTGCAGTGTATCATGCTGTAGTTGGCACTTTGACACTGAGTTTACATCATGTATGACAGAGGATGCATATTGTCAAACTAAAACTTAAAGAGACCTGTTTAGTGAAGCCCCTTTTCTATACTTTATGGAGGGAAAAAGATAAAGTGGTTAACTGTGTGTACAAAGAGAAAGAATGTGCTGCCTGATGAGTCCTATTCTATACCTGAACCTGGAGGAAAATTCTAAAAGCACTATCAGTCATCTCCATCATTAAGTACCCTGTTAATTCCTTTAATCTTGTGTAGTCGAAATTGAACATCTTATTAAAGAAAGAAACGTCCTCTAACAGGACAATTCAGTAATCAGGTTAGAGAAAAGCTGTTCGTTGTGTCTTTTATTGACTTCTCAGCAAAATGCCTTGGAGGGAGGGAGCATTCTTCAAAAGCAGTCTGTTACAGCACGGTCAGAATGATCAGAATGGTCACCGAAACAAAGTATAGAGGTTCAGTTTATAAACTGTTGAATTTACATACAGTGTCAATCAATGCATACATTTTACTCTGGTTGGTTCGTTGGTTTACATCCAAATATTTATATAGAATAAAAGTCTATTATATTATTTTCTGGTTCTTCTTATACCTTTTGAGATGCGATTCTAGTTTATAGGACATCTGCTGATTTCTTAGTCATCTCTTAGTCATCCTTCAGTACATTTTGTATATTACATCAGCCTTTCTTCTGGTACATTCTTTATTTACTTATCCATCTCAGTATTTTTTTCTACATCAAATCTTATATTTCAGTGTACATTTTGTTGTTCACTTGACCTTTATTTGGTTTCCCACATTTATTAACTCTGAATGCTATGTTACCCTAAAATTATTCTTCCACACTTACTATCCTTCACTCACACTTCACACTCAATCCAATTGTAACAAAATTCATGGCACCATAAAAATATTTCATTAGAAATTTCATCATAACAAATATGGGAAAAATACTTATAGTATTGTGAGCAGAGTCAAAGGCAATTCACCACCTCTAACTGCAGTGGTGCAAAGATAGCTCCATAGCTGGTCTGGTAAACAGTACACCAAGGGCAAAGTAATTGGTTGTCCTCCGCAGGATCAGGCTTACCGTGTAATGTGCTTATCGGACGACGATTAGAACATTTAACACTGAGGTTTGACCTGCTCTTCCTCGCGCTCTCCTGGTCTGCCACAGCGGTGATTCTGAGCCACTGATGTTCTTCTCCACTGAAGATGGAAACTAAAGCAGGACTCTTAACAGCTCCTCATTTGAATGAAGTCTTGAGACTGTACCTGCTTTCTCTACAGATTAATAAAATACCTGTATTTTCTTTGAAAACCTGCACTCACCTTCCTGTCTCTTGTGCAACTCTGTGACCCAAGTTTGACAGTACCTGTATAAATAAACAGTGCTTCTTAAACTGAAAAAAAAGTATTTGCAAAATGAGACCTTAGATATAATCTTTTTTTTTTTTTTTAGAAATACAAATATGAATAAAAAATAAAAATGGCTGTCTCTTTTTCACCAGTAAGTTCCAAATGTATTATAGGAAGAAGTCTGATTTGTTTCACTATATTTTTAAAATGTGTGAAATCTGACACTTTGTGTTTAAAATAAAAGGACATAATTAAGGATAGCACTGGAGAACTGTGAATTGGTCCAAAAGAAATGGGTTTGTTTCATCTGCATATGAGTGAAAATGAATGTTATCATACATTGAGGTGCATTTCTGAGACTGCAGTTTGTCACTGTTTAGCAACTCGACTCTATCATACACTGAAACTTCTTAAGAACACTGATCTAGTGTATTTATTATGACAGTGAGGAAAGAAAAATTCCAGAATAAAAATAACATCTTTTTTACAGTTTTAATGGAATTGTTTACAGGGGTAATGAGAAAGTTATACTGTGAATGCTGTGCAGAGTGGAGGCAGGACCTCTGCGTTTTTCCCAGTTGATTCTGGGGTTCGTCAGTGGTGTGTTCTGCTCCTACTCTGTTCAATGCTTGTATGGACTGGGTGTTGGTCAAGGCCGTGGGGTCCAGCGACCGTGGGGCATCTGTTGGTGAAGAAAGATTCGCTGATCTTGACTTTGCTGAGGGTAATACGGCTTGTAAGATCCTCATTGTTGGGGACCTGAGTGACTGGACCAGGCCAAGGGGTCGCCCACGTAACACCTGGCTGCGGCAGATAGAGGGTCATTTCCGAAGGGTGGGCCGCGTGTCTGCCTGGGGGGGGTTGCAAACAGGGATTCTGAGTTGTTTCATTGTGTAGTGGGTGTGGCAATGTGCCGTACTAGTGCATGCTGCCCAACTTGACTTGACTTGACTTGTAATGAGAAATATTTTTTTCTTCACTTTTTCTACAGAGCAACTGAGAGGATCTTGGCACGTGCACGACAGCTAGTGGATGTTAAAAAGGATGATGGCTTTTCTGCTTTACACCTGTCTGCTCTAAACAATCATCAAGAAGTAGCAGAAATTCTTATGAAAGAGGTAATCTTCAGACTGGTTGAGACTTCTCTAAGAATGAGAAAGTTTAAGAATAAAAGGAGACTGTCCTTGAATTTTGCTTGTTTAGGTAATAGCTACTATAATTTGTCTTTGTATCTCATTAAACCAAGTCCTAAAAGCTATAACTTTACTTCAGCATATTTTTAGAAGTGTTTCCTAGCTTCTGCTTTGACGGCATACCTGCAAGGATGTGTTATTTTCACTGTCCACTTGGAAGATTTCTGCTCATTTCTGAAGGTTTAGATTGGGTCTCACATGGCTTCTTCATTCTAAGCTGAAGATGTTCTATGGCTGATGTCCGCTAGAAGTAGGCCATGTTCCTTTGCATATTGATGGCCCTGGCTGCAGTTATTTGCTATTGTGTCTTTGTATGGTTGTGGTCAGAATAGCACACAGTACAATAATTGCAGCGTTTGAACCTTAAGTCTGCTGGTTTATATAGAGTATAACTTAGTATTTTCTTGACTTCATTAATTGCACATTAATTTTCCTCAAATTCTCAACATAAACTTGTAAACTCCATGTTGTATTTATAACTGTTATTCAAATTACCCTCCTGTAGCTTTGCACTTGTCCATATTGTAATGCATTTTTCAAAATTACATAGTTTGTCCAGGTTATTTTGAATTATTTTGCTGCCTCCCCATCATTTCTTTTCCCTGTTAGATTCATCTGAAAATTTCACAGGTTTACTCTGTGGACCACCAGGCTGGCACCACCAGTTGAACCCAACACAGACAAGCGTGGAACACAAATTCAAGGCACACACGTTTTATTTTTATTTTTTTCCACAACACAGTCCAAAGCACAAGCACAACACCAACACAATAGTCTTCCTTCTCTCTTTCACTTCTCCTTTCCACTACTCCGGTCAAGCTTTGTCCTCCTCCTGCCGACTCTGGCTCCCCAAGTATTTGCTGCTGGCTCCTTTTATAAGGCACCCGGAAGTATTCCAGGTGCTTGATTTTCATGTTTCCGGCAGCACTTCCGGGTGTGGAGGAAGAACTACCCATAAGGGCTCAGCAGCTCCTGCTGCAGCACCCCCTGGCGGTGGCTGCAGATCCCAACATGGCTGCACTAAACTCCAACTCCCATGAAGCCCTGCAGGAGTCCGAGGCACCGCTGCAACCCAGGGGGGTTGCCATCTAGCGTCCTGGGGGAGGTAACGCTCTGGCCACCCTTGCTCCCCCGGTCCTCCCAGCATGGAGGCGTCCCAACTCCTATATCTGAAAATAATCTCACCAGTAAATGCCTAGGAACACTGTACTAATGCTAGGTAGGGCCTCTTTTTGCTCTCTAAACAGCCTCAGTTCTTCATGGAATGGATTCCACAAGATGTTGGAAACATTCTTTTGTTATTCCAGTCCATGCTAACATGATTGCCTAACACAATTTCTTTCGATTTGTCAGCTGCACATCCATTATGTGATTGTCCTGCTCTACCACATCCCAAAGATGTTCTGTTGGATACAGCGCATCCTGGAGGGGATGGAGGAGATTTTTCATTATAGCATCCAGTTTTGCCAACATTCTCTTTTCCACAGCAACTTCAGTGTGTCAAGGATTTATCCTCTGAAGGAGCAGGCTTTCCTGATAAGTCATTAACCAGGTTTCCATCCAAGGAGTTTTTGCGAAAAAATATTTAGCGCTTCAAGTTTTAGCTGATGGAAATGCTAATTATCGATAAAATGTTGTACATGTCGACATAATATTTTTCCATTTAACTTTAGCGCATAAATTTTATATCGATACTTCAGATGTCGCAAAAACTACATTGGAAACACTTTTTGTCGGAGAAAAAGGGCTTTAACGCAAATGAATGTGTCACATGATACATTTTCATCATGTGCAATCAAAACGAGTATAGCGGAGCGGTTCGCATGGTCTGATGAAGAGACTCGTTATTTCTCATGATGAGCCAATGCAGTAGCGGATAGGCTGGGTCTCCTGCTACTAAAAGGGGTACCTGAACTCCCTCCACATCAACTGTAGCCTGGGGGTGTCTCTCAGGATGTCTAAATAATACAAAAACCGCAAAGGTAATTTACTGTGCCAGTCAAAATATTTAATAAACCGTGTGTTTCATTATCTAAACATTTTTTTCTCATTATTAAATGGCAGATGTTTTAGCATATATGAGAAATTCTCTCATTAGTATTAACTTTAGTTTTTTTGATTAAACGTCGTTATTTTGTATTAATTCAAATTTCAGTTTTAATTAAAAACCTTAAGGAAAGCAGGTTAAAGTACTAATTCAGTTGTTATCGCACTGAGAAGGGACGTTGAAAGGTGGGCTCACCTGTACAGATCCAGTGCTGCAAACACAGCTGCATCATGGGCACTTCCAGGAGTGCCAACGCAAATGTCTCGTTTCATGCACCTGTCATCAACAAGGGCCTGGAGAACAATAGATGGCCACCCTTTGCGATTAATGTAATCGCGGTAGCCTTCCGTTGGGGGAAGAATAGGCACATGCGTGCCATCCAGCGCACCGTAAATCTGTGGCACAAGATGCACCAAGGAATTGCGGTATGCACTTTCATTGGCCTCCGCTACAGTCGGAAGTCTGATATAACGGCGCATTAATTTTTCTTTAATAGCGGTGCACACAACATATACACATCGACGGACGGTAGTTTTACTAACCCCGAAAGTTTCTCCAACTACTCTATACTCGGCGCAGGTTGCCAGCTTGTAAAGGGCGATGGCAATCCGCTTTGGGGTTGGAACCGGTGGTCGGTGACATCCTGTGATGGGCGCAACATCAGGACTGATGAATCCACACAACATCTCAAACATCGGCCGTGTCGTTCTAAAATGTTGCAGCCAGAGATTTTCTGTGAAGTGTCTCCCCACCACCTTCTCCCAGAAGGTCTTATTCCGTCGTCTCTCCCATACCCGTGGGTTTCGTCACACTGGGGTACTTTCTTCGAGCTCTAGGGCTATCAGACAAGCAACTGCTTCATTCTGCTGTCGTCTTCGGATATTATGTACAATTCCAATTATTTGTGAAACTGAAATAACAGTAAGCTAGCAAATTTCAAAAAACTGTCTGAATAATCTCTCCATTTCTTTGTTTAGTGGAGGGGGTGTAACGTGGAAAACAAAAGGTAGATAATTTGCGACATACACAAAATTATGTATGGAAACGGCTCAAGGGCAGATTTTTTTCGCGATACAACAAAACTTATGCGACAGTTTGTTTTGGGGGGGATGACGTCATCACGCACACCATTTTATCGATAAAAAGCCAGTTGGATGGAAACAGGCTGGAGACAGCAAATTTCGCACATTTTTTTTATGTATATTCTGCTTGTCGATAACAAAATGTCGCAAAAAACTGGATGGAAACTTGGCTATTGATAAATCATTTCACTGATAAGTCATTTCAGGCATTGTGCTGCTTTTGACTGGGAAGGCCAGTAAAGAACACTGAACTCACTGTCATGTTAATGTAACCAGTTTGAGATGGCATTGGCTTTGTGACCTGGTGCACTGTCATGCTGAAAGTAGCCATCAGAAGACGGGTAAATTGTGGATATGAAAGGATGCACATGGTCAGCAGCAATACTCAAATAGCCCATGACGTTCAAGAGATGATTGATTGCTATTAACAGACCCAAAGTTTGCCAAAAAAACATTCCTACACCATTACACCGCCACCAGCAGCCTGAACTGTTGACAAAAGGCAGGTTTGGCACATGGATTCATGCTGTAGGGTTCAAATTTGACCCAACTATCTGTGTGGCTCAGCAGAAATTAAGATTTGTCAGACCAGGTTACATCTGTCCAGTCTTCACCCGTCCTGTTTTGGTGAGCCTGTGCCCACTGCAAGTCTAAGCTGTTTGTTTTTGGCTGACAGGAGTCAAACCCGATGTGGTCTTTTGCCCTTATAGCCCATCTGCCTCAAGGTTCAATGTATTGTGCATTTTGAGATGCTTTACTGCACACCACAGTTGTACAAAGTGGTTATCTGAGTTACCATAGACTTACTAGCAGCTTGCACTACTCTGGACATTCTCCTGTGCTCCCTTTCATCAAAAAGGCATTTCCTTCCGCAAAACTGCTGCTTACTGAATGTTTTTTATTTTTCACACCATTCTGAGTAAACTCTAAAGTGGGGGAGCCCAAATCTGGCCCTGGAGGGCACCAGTGGCTGCAGGTTTTCATTCTAACCCTTTTCTTAATTAGTGCACTGATTTTGCTGCTAATTAACTTCATTTGATTTCATTTTAATTGGCTTGTTTTTTAAGATTTGTTCCCCATAATTTCTTCATCGTTCCTTCAATTGCTTCATTTTGTTTCCTTAAACAGCACCCAAACAGAAATAAGATGTGAAGTGAGTGAGCCAACAGAAGACCAGCTAAGTCAGGGCCTCAGACTCAAACCAATTTCACTCCAAGCAGTTGCTTAATTAGGTTTGTTGTTAATTAAACCCGTTCTTTAATTCCACGGCTTGTTGCTGCTCTCGTGGTGCAATAGCATACATTTCTGAAATTGTTGATTTTCTCTTTTCTAAGAGCACTATTCAAATGATTTGTGGACCTGAGCAGATCAACATTCCTGAGACCTTCATCTTTCTTTATTTTCAGATATTGTATGATGGTCACAGTTATCTGGTCATGTTTTGGCTCATTTTGTATCTCACTGTTGTTTGGCAGGTAATTAAGGAAAAAGAAACGATTGAGGGGTCTGAGTCTTCAAGAGCAAGTCAATTAACATGAATTCAAAAGAAGTTAATTATCAACAAAAACAGGTCACTAATTAAGAAAAGGGTCAGAATGAAAACCTGCAGCCACTGTGGGCCTCCAGGACTAAAGCTGGGGACCCCTGCTCTAAAGACTGTGTGTGTCCCTCCCTTCCTTATTTGCAGGTGGTGGTGTAGTGGCCGGATACCTTCGCTCTGCCTGGTGGTGTATAGCACTGGCTATGGGACAGGGTTCGAAGGTGCAGGTGACATGTGTCATTGGGTGTTATTATTTCTTACAGTCCATTCTTGCTGTTATATATAACTTTATTCTTTAGAATACAGGTGCCGGTCATAAAAGTAGAATATCATGACAAAGTTGATTTATTTCAGTAATTCCATTCAAAAAGTGAAACTTGTATATTAGATTCACTCATTACACACAGACTGATGTATTTCAAATGTTTATCTCTTTTAATTTTGATGATTATAACTGACAAATAATGAAAGTCCCAAATTCAGTATCTCTGGAAAATTAGAATATCAATTAAGACCAATGCAAAAAAAGGATTTTTAGAAATGTTGGCCAACTGAAAGGTATGAACATGAAAAGTATGAGCATGTACAGCACTCAATATTTAGTTGGGGCTCCTTTGGCCTGGATTACTGCAGCAATGCGGCGTGGCATGGAGTCGATCAGTCTGTGGCACTGCTCAGGTGTTATGAGAGCCCATGTTGCTCTGATAGTGGCCTTCAGCTTTTCTGAATTGTTGGGTCTGGCGTATTGTATCTTCCTCTTCACAATAATCTATGGGGTTAAGGTCAGGCGAGTTTGCTGGCCAATCAAGAACAGGGATACCATGGTCCTTAAACCAGGTACTGGTAGTTTTGGCACTTTGTGCAGGTGCCAGGTCCTGTTGGAAAATGAAATCTGCATCTCCATAAAGTTCGTCAGCAGCAGGAAGCATGAAGTGCTCTAAAACTTCCTGGTAGACGGCTGTGTTGACCTTGGACCTCAGAAAACACAATGGACCAACACCAGCAGATGACATGGCACCCCAAACCATAACTGACTGTGGAAACTTTACACTGGACTTCAAGCAACGTGGATTCTGTGCCTCTCCTCTCTTCCTCCAGACTCTGGGACCTTGATTTCCAAAGGAAATGCAAAATTTACTTTCATCAGAGAACATAACTTTGGACCACTCAGCAGCAGTCCAGTCCTTTTTGTCTTTAGCCCAGGCGAGACGCTTCTGACGCTGTCTCTTGTTCAAGAGTGGCTTGACACAAGGAATGCGACAGCTGAAACCCATGTCTTGCATACGTCTGTGCGTGGTGGTTCTTGAAGCACTGACTCCAGCTGCAGTCCACTCTTTGTGAATCTCCCCCACAGTTTTGAATGGGTTTTGTTTCACAATCCTCTCCAGGGTGCGGTTATCCCTATTGCTTGTACACTTTTTTCTACCACATCTTGTCCTTCCCTTCGCCTCTCTATTAATGTGCTTGGACACAGAGCTCTGTGAACAGCCAGCCTCTTTAGCAATGACCTTTTGTGTCTTGCCCTCCTTGTGCAAGGTGTCAATGGTCGTCTTTTGGACAACTGTCAAGTCAGCAGTCTTCCCCATGATTGTGTAGCCTACAGAACTAGACTGAGAGACCATTTAAAGGCTTTTGCAGGTGTTTTGAGTTAATTAGCTGATTAGAGTGTGGCACCAGGTGTCTTCAATATTGAACCTTTTCACAATATTCTAATTTTCCGAGATACTGAATTTGGGACTTTCATTAGTTGTCAGTTATAATCATCAAAATTAAAAGAAATAAACATTTGAAATACATCAGTCTGTGTGTAATGAATGAATCTAATATACAAGTTTCACTTTTTGAATGGAATTACTGAAATAAATCAACTTTGTCATGATATTCTAATTTTATGACCAGCACTTGTATGTCAGTGTATTCTTGTCTTAAAGGTAATGTCTTTATGTATGAATTTGTATGTGTCCTGTGTGTATTATGTAATAGTATTAAATTACCCAGAGTGCTACGCAGTTGATGCAAACAGAAATAAGTTAAGAATCCACATACACTCACCTAAAGGATTATTAGGAACGCCTGTTCAATTTCTCATTAATGCAATTATCTAATCAACCAATCACATGGCAGTTGCTTCAATGCATTTAGGGGTGTGGTCCTGGTCAAGACAATCTCCTGAACTCCAAACTGAATGTCAGAATGGGAAAGAAAGGTGATTTAAGCAATTTTGAGCGTGGCATGGTTGTTGGTGCCAGACGGGCCGGTCTGAGTATTTTACAATCTGCTCAGTTACTGGGATTTTCACACATAACCATTTCTAGGGTTTACAAAGAATGGTGTGAAAAGGGAAAAACATCCAGTGTGCGGCAGTCCTGTGGGTGAAAATGCCTTGTTGATGCTAGATGTCAGAGGAGAATGGGCCGACTGATTCAAGCTGATAGAAGAGCAACTTTGACTGAAATAACCACTCGTTACAACCGAGGTATGCAGCAAAGCATTTGTGAAGCCACAACACGCACAACCTTGAGGCGGATGGGCTACAACAGCAGAAGACCCCACCGGGTACCACTCATCTCCACTACAAATAGGAAAAAGAGGCTACAATTTGCACGAGCTCACCAAAATTGGACAGTTGAAGACTGGAAAAATGTTGCCTGGTCTGATGAGTCTTGAGTTCTGTTGAGACATTCAAATGGTAGAGTCAGAATTAGGCGTAAACAGAATGAGAACATGGATCCATCATGCCTTGTTACCACTGTGCAGGCTGGTGGTGGTGGTGTAATGGTGTGGGGGATGTTTTCTTGGCACACTTTAGGCCCCTTAGTGCCGATTGGGCATCGTTTAAATGCCACGGGCTACCTGAGCATTGTTTCTGACCATGTCCATCCCTTCATGACCACCATGTACCCATCCTCTGATGGCTACTTCCAGCAGGATAATGCACCATGTCACAAAGCTCGAATCATTTCAAATTGGTTTCTTGAACATGACAATGAGTTCACTGTACTAAAATGGCCCCCACAGTCACCAGATCTCAACCCAATAGAGCATCTTTGGGATGTGGTGGAATGCCCTGGATGTGCATCCCACAAATCTCCATGTCATGATATTCTAATTTTATGACCAGCACCTGTATATGAATAAAATTTTGATCACAAATAATGCTACTATTGATGCCAACAACTACTGCTGTGACTTTGAGATTAATTTACTGTACTGAACAGCATCAGTGTTTGTTTTTTGGGAATTGAGCTTCTTTGGTGGTATTTTGCAGTTCTAGGTCAGAAACTAGAAGCATGGTGTCCCATTTAACAGATGGAAAACAAAGAATCTTAAACGAGGCTGGCATGGGCTAGCTGCATGCTACTGTCCTGGCTCAATATACTTTCCAGAACTATTCCCTTCTAAAGATCACCACTTGAACACATTGTGCAGTATTTATTTTTTTCTGTTTTAAATCCCTAACTTTCTTTACAGGGCAGGTGTGATGTAAATATCCGGAATAATCGGAACCAGACACCACTTCAATTGGCTGTAACTCAGGGACATGCTGAGATGGTGCAGCTTCTTGTTGCTGAAGGAGCTGATGTCAACTTGGAAGATGAGGATGGGGACACAGCAATGCACATTGCATTGAGCCGGCAGCAGCTGACATCCACAATGGCAGCCAGGGAGGGAGAGGGCTCTTCACTTTACACCAGGGTAGGTACTAATGGCCATGCCATTCTGTGGACTTGGTCCTCAAATCTTATCAGCTTTGACTTAATGCACTGATAGTGAATCTAGAATTTTATGTGTAAAATTAGATAAGATTAGGTCAACTTTATTAATCCCATGGGGAAATTCAAAAGAAAACAGCAGCAGAAACATAATAACAAGACTACAGACTCATAGGACAGATGATACAGCCATTCAATCAATAAATAAAAAAAAATTAGCAAGTACATCAGGAGGAAGCACTGAATCGCCTGATAGCAGTGGACAGAAAAGACCCCCAGAGGAGCTTCTTAGCATGCTGTGGTGGAATGAGCCTGTGGCAAAAACCCCTCCAATAAAATGCCTCCTGGAGGGGATGGAGGAGAATTTTCATTATAGCATCCAGTGTTGCCACCATTCTCTTTTCCACAGCAACTTCAGTGTGTCAGGGATGTATCCTCTGATGGAGCTGGCTTTCCTGATAAGTTTGTTCAGGCATTGTGCTGCTTTTGAGCTCAGGTTGCTGCAGCATATAACACCACACTGTCTACTATGGACTGATAGAACTTTCCAGCAGCATGCTGCACCCATCAAAAGACCTGAGTCTCCTTAGAAAGTCTAGTCTGCTCTGGCCCTTCTTGTACATCACCATTGTGTTGTCAGACCAGTCCAATTTGCTGTTCATGTGAACCCCCAGGTACGTGTAGCTCTGCATCACATTAACATCTCCCCTGAATGGTTACTGGCCTCAGAGGCTCTTTTCCACCAGCTGTTTTGTCTTGTTGATATTGAGTTGCAGGTTCTTGTCCCTGCACTAAGATGAATTCCTCCAGAACTTTCTTGTACTCTGCTCTGACTCATCTCATTTATAAATGCAGTCTATGATGGACGAGTCATCAGAGAATTTCTGCAGATGGCAAGCACTGGCATTATGCTGGAAGTCTGTTGTGTAGAGGCTAAACCAGATGAGAGACAGAACAGTTTGCAGTTTCTGCATATTAAATCACAGTCCACAGCAATTTGCGTGCCGGTGAGAATGGGATATGCACTGTGGATGGGTGGAGTGTAGTGGCAACACTGTGCATAAAAATTGGGTGGCGGGGGGTTTGAAGGTTGGAGGGGTTAGGTGTTGACACAGTGGGAGATCAGCTGGCGTCACCAGGAAGCACTCTGCTCACAGTGTTCAGAAACAGTCTCTGCATGGCTGACGAAAGGAGTCCTTCATTTAGTTCGTGCTGTGAAGCGATTACTTCTACACTTAAGTATTGTGGGTTTGCTAGTGACCACTGGCAGCAGACCCGAGATGCTTTGTGGAGTGAATCTGCGGCAATACACATACTCTGCAAGGACAGATTTTGTATTTTTTAATTGAACTGACACGCATTTCATTTCTTTGTATGCCAAACACAGGTTTGTGCTCCTTTACAGAAAATGACATCTTCACAGACTAACTGTCAGTCGGCCTAAAATATATCTTCTTCACTGCATTGCCTATAGTTTGGACTGGTTTAGGGTTGGTCGATAGCACGTGGTACTGCAGTGGGAATGCAATTAGCAAGTATCTCTGTTTTGACCATGCTTGACTGCTGAGATTTAAATAATTACAATTTATTATATCTTATTCAAAGTTTATCAGATTTACTCTGGAACACAAGTCATTTCTTGGATGCATGCTTGTGGATCACTGTTTTGTTGTGGACAGTCTTCTGGGTTCACTTCTCCTTAAACCCCAAATCTCCTTATCAAATGCACAGATCCTTTCTAATGTGGACTCACGTTATGTTTAATTCTCTGTCACTACTTTAATTTGCTTATTCTTACATACAGTCTTATGTACAGTTCCCAGTTGCATTGAAGTTACACCCAGGACTGTGGTCCACAACCTTTTGTAAGTAGATCCTTCGGACTTGACCCATGTATGGCTGTCACGGTAGCCGTCCTTTTGGTGACTGTGCTCTGTCCCTCATTCCAAGCTGAGAAAGGAACTTGGTTCTCAGCTCCTGGTGGTTAAAGTAGAGCAAACATGCAGGTAGGAAAGCAGGCCTTGATAAACTTTAATCTCAAAGCATTATTCAAATAGACTGTGCTATAAGCAAGAGCAAAATAAAGTGCAAGCACCATACAACCTGGAACTGCTACATGTTGAATCTGTCCAGGCGGCCCATTTCTTACATTGCTTGAAGTGTCAGCAGTAACTCTGGATGTTCTTGGATTGAGATTTCTCCACTCCTGTCTCTAATTTGAGCAGCTCTTTTACTGAAGTTTTTTTATAAAGCTAATCTACATTGCAGGTATAATATGGTTATCCTGTCTCCAAGACAACTTGGCCTTTTCTCTCTATTATAATAAAAAAATCTTGGGAAGAGAGACGAGATGTGACTTTCTCAGAGAGACACTTTCACGTCCCGCAAAAGATTTAACCACGCCTGGGGCCGGAAATAAAAGACAAAGAGTAGATGACAAAGTAGAACGTCGTAAAGAATTCAAAAACGTTGGCAAGATACACATAGAGAGCAGGTTAGAGATAATGGAAGTACAAAAATTCGAAAGTCTCAAAATAATGATAGCAAAGATTGCATTAGCGCAAACAAATGGAAATTATTACTCAGTGAATTAACGTAACAATGAAAAGAGATCGGATATATTGTTCAGATTTAAACTTTAAGTCAGAGACTTGTAGATCATCTAATTCGTGTTGCCATCAGGGAAAAGTAGTGTTTCTTCCCAATGAAGAGGCCTATCTGTGAGAATTAAAAAATTTGTTGTTTGGTGAAAGTGAAATCCACATACGTGAGCGACAGAGATCTGAAGTTCCTGGTGTGTATCGCAGGCAGGGCGGTTGGTAAGCGAAGCGAGCAGGGAGCAAAGCCCCCTAGTTTTTTTCTTTTTTTTTTAAATTAAATTTCATGTCTCCGAAAAGTGCTTTCAGAGGTCATCTGCCTCTGCCATTAGAGCCGGTAGACTACAGCGAGGCATGGTTGTGTAACTAAGAGTCAGGGCTTACAAGAAGCCATCATAAATCACACTTTGTAATGTGATTTGCATACTAATTCAGCGTAAGCAGGAACAGTCAATAAAATTGAATAATAAAAAAATTTAAAAAAGTGACAATAAGATACGAATAAGGCAGATTCGCCAGTGTTTGTGTGTCAGCTTTTATCCATCCAGATCAGAGAATTTCCAGTTCGATTGACTCAAAACACCACTCACATCTACAGTTATTCCCAGTTTCAGATAAAAATTAACTGCGTCAGATCCCTGGGGGTGCGGTAGTATGTATCGTGATCATGACTGAGAGAATAAAAGTGGAAAAAAAAGGTAACTTTTACAAGTACTATACATTTAATACAGTGGCTGTTACAGACACAAATCAAATGTGTGTATTTATTGTATAATATTAACAATAAGAGCAACTCACTACTCAAAACGGTAAATCAGTCAGCAGTCAGGCAGTCAGGATCGAACCGGGGGACTCTTGGTTATAAGTCAGAAATTCCTACTGCTGCACCATGGAGGCTATTTTACCATCCTTGAACATTTTGTGAAAGTGTTTATTTGATCTTTGCACTTCAGGCTTTACACATTATATAGTTTATGTCTACATTTTGTCATTTATTACTAAAATATGAAAAACGTTACAGTTTTAATGATGTATTTTTTGGTTAAGTTAAATGCACTTTTTTTGTTTAAAGAGTACGTGCATTTTAGTTTGTATTGTTTAATGTATTTGTTTTTTATTGTGATGGTCACACCAATATAAAAACATCTGATTATTTTATATTATTATATATTTATATTATATTTCACTGGTTATTTTAATTTGATTATTAATTTTAATCGTGTTAATGCAGAGACATCAGGGTGACATTCACAGGTTGAGAGACGTGAGCAGATGAGGTAAGACGAGCCCAGAACAGGATATGCAACCACAGGTCGCAGGCATCAAAATAGTCAGGCATGAAATAATCCTGACTAATCGAAAAATAAATTTAACAATTGGTCGACTACCAAAATAATCATTAATCGCAGCTGTAGTAAAAGGTCACATTTTTAAACACTACAAGAACAATTCTTCTTTCTTTAACATTCGCTATCACTTCCGCGCTCCATTGTGGACTGAGGGTACAGTACGTGCACCCGGCACGTGAGAACCACAGATACCTTTTTTTTTTTTTCATGCAGTATTTGCTAGTTGTGTGCTTATTATTGTTAAACTTCTGAGTGTGTTTTTCCAAATAATTTGAAAGAAGAAAAATGAGATTTTTTTCTTTTTTGCTATGAAAATTAATTATACAGGCTACCACCCTGCAAGATATTTTAAATGTGAAGCTTGATTTTAAAAAAAGAAAAAGAAAACTTCTCAATGGGACTGTGAGTAAATATCACCTACTGTAGGGGTCGGTTCACTTGTCTTTAAAGCATATTATTTTTGAAACAGCAGTTAGCTCTGATAATCTTGAATCCTTCATACACTTCAAAGCCGTTAATTCCATGAAAAGGACTTGATAAGTAGAGGGGCTCAGAATCGATTAACAAAAGGCTGCAGTAGCTGCAGGGTTTTGTTGATAATAATTTCTAGTTAGGTCTCATTTTCTCCTTTTAATGTAAAACTGTCTTTTAGTTTTGGAGTTCTGCAATGGAATTTTCTTGTTAAATGTATTTTACTTTTAATGATTGCGTTTACATGCACACACAAAACCAGGAGACGGGCCTCCAGTCAAGGCAGAAACCTGGCTTCTTAAGTACCGTATATACTCACGTTTAAGTTCTCCTGCGGGTAAGTCGGGGCTTGATTTTAAAGTAACATTTCTGGTATTTTATAATGTCGGTTGTATAAGTCGAATGCGGAAAACTCACGCTATTGGTCCAGGAGATTGATATGCTAACACCCACCTGCGAGAGTAACCACGGAGCACAGTGCCTTTTTATTTTATGTATTGTGCCAACGTGACCACACAGTAATGCCTGAACTATTTTGAAGTGATGTTTGCACTGTGTTGTGTTTTTTTGTATCTCACACCCTCATACTCCTTTATCGTAAAAACATCCCTTATCTATGATGGAGCGTTCGATCAGAAGAAAATATGAAGCTGGTTTTAAATTAAACATCATTGAAGTAGCGAAAGAAATTGGTAACTGCACTGCTGCAACAAAATTCGATCTGTCTGAGAAACTGATGCGAGATTGGAGGAGGCAAGAATTAAATAAGTGTCGCATTTTGGAACAGGTGTATAAGTCGGGGTCTGATTTTACGATCGATTTTTCGGGTTTCAAGATTATATGTAAGTATATACGGCACCCCTCTTTACACATGCAGGTCCAGTAATGGAGTTCTTCATTGGCAAAATGCTCCAAAGTCATTAAATTGCACAAAAACGCATTAAACATCCTAATTGGCCGCCATGAATCCAAAAACAAGCACTAAGCCTATTATCATTTTCTTGATTTTTTTAATATATATTTAGTCCTTCATTTGCTACAAAGTAAGTACAATCCATCTGCTTTTTACATTCGTCGACCCGAGCTCCTGAGGATTTGCGGTATGGACACTGGCTTGTGCATAACCCAATCGCGCCGCACCAATAGTGAGAGCAAATGGCTGGATGAACACTAAACTGACGCTTAATTAAAATGTCTCTGTTACCGAATTGCACACAGCAGACTCTTTTCTGCTTGGCTGTCTCAATGAGCCCTGCAACGGAGAGGCGCACCGGTGCTTGTGCTTCTTGCCATCCACTCAGTGCACATCTTTTTACTTCAATCAAATACGAATTGAGTTGGGTTACTTTTAATGTTTTACCCTCAGCACTTCTCCTGAGATTGTGCTGCTGAGTTTAGCACTGTTAATATACATTTTGGGATTTCTGAAATATTGAGACAAAAATTTTCAGCCAGGAGAAGGAAAAATTGTTTTTATCTTTTTTTTGTGCCATCTTCTGCCAGTGGCTGCTAAAAGCATGTGTCACTCTCGGTGTAATGTAAAGCCATGTTAATTATAAGCCCTGCTCTTGTCTCGTAGCTGCAGCTCTCTGGCCTCTTGGGGAACCTGGAGCTGAATGTTGGCGCAGCCATAGCCTGTTACCTTGTGCAAGAGGGGGCTGACATGAATTATGCCAACCACAAAGGAAAGAGTCCACTGGACCTGGTTACAGATGGCATGATTATACAACTCATCAAGAACTTCAATGAGAAGCGCAGGTAAAAAATGGAGAATTATGTGATGTTGGAAAGGCAGGTCACATCGGTGCCCTCCAGCTTGACTGATGCCCTCAGCTGAGAATCTCTCTTCACTCTCTGGAATTTCTGTGTGTGTTGAGATACGTGAGGTGGACCTGCTGCACCAACTTAATGTTTATCTTTTTTATTTCTATTCAGGACACAGCAGCTTCACAGCAACACATCAGGAAACCATTCAGGTGTTACCAGCAGCAGCCTGCGCAGGGTCCATACAACTCCAAACACCATGACCAACCTAGTCATGCCAGCTGCACCACCAGGGCCCAGCGAATGCATCATCTGTTCTGAACTAGCTTTGCTAATCCTCTTCTCACCCTGCCAGCACAGTGTCGCCTGTGAAGGTAGGCTCTCTCCGGCTTACTCTTTCTAGTACCCGTCAGCAGGCACAAAGTTATATTTGAGCAGCCCAGTGGTCAGAATTAGAACGATATCAGCTGACAGACTGTTGCAGTTTGCAGCGGGCACGTGTGCTTGTAGACAGAAATACATCCACGGATGGAATCAGGTGGGTCACAGTGATGTGGCGCCTGCACAGATGAAACAAGCAGTACAGGTAATAAGTCTCATCCAGAGGACAGCGTCAAGGCCACGGGGTAAACGCTTCCTCATCAACATTTCTTCTTTTCCTGATTGGTTGATTTGTTTCAAACCTTTTTCTTTTGTTTTCTTTTTGTAAAACTCGAGTTATGTGTATAGAGTGTTATTTGATTTTTAAAAAATTCAGTAAAATTAAAATATATACAGTAAACCCTCATTTATCGTGGTTAATCCATTCCAGACGCTACCACGATAAATGGAAGTAGAATTCTTTATTTATAAATCAAATATTTTCGCAGTTAGAGCATAGAAAACCTGTTTACAACCTTCTAAATACGTTTTTAAACATTATTAGAGCCCTCTAGACATGAAATAACACCCTTTAGTCAAAAGTTTAAACTGTGCTCCATGACAAGACAGAGATGACAGTTCTTTCTCACAATTAAAAGAATGCAAACATATCTTCCTCTTCAAAGGAGTGTGCACGTCAGGAGCAGAGAATATCTGAGAGAGAGAGAGAGAGAGACAGAGAGAGAGAAAAGCAAACAATCAAAAATCAATACGTGCTGTTCGGGCTTTTAAGTATGCGAAGCACCGCCGAACAAAGCAGCTGCAAGGAAGGGAGCAATGTGAAGGTAGTCTTTCAGAATTTTTTAGAGGAGCGTCCGTATCCTCTAGGCCAGTGTGCAAACAGCCCCTCTGCTCACACCCCCTCTGTCAGGAGCAGAGAATGTCAGAGAGAGTGAGAGAAACAGAGAAAAGCAAACAATCAAAAATCAATACGTGCTGTTCGGGCTTTTAAGTATGCGAAGCGCCGCGCGGGAAGCATATCGTATATCATTGAGGAGTTTTATTTAATACGTAATACATGCTCTGATTGGGTAGCTTCTCAGCCATCCGCCAATAGCGTCCCTTGTATGAAATCAACTAGGCAAACCAACTGAGGAAGCATGTAGCATAAATTAAAAGACCCATTGTCCGCAGAAATCCGTGAACCAGCGAAAAATCTGTGATATATATTTAGATATGCTTACATATAAAATCCGCGATGGAGTTGAAGCGCGATATAGCGAGGGATCACTGTAATTAAAAAAAAAAAATAAAAAATTCTTTTCCTAAATGGTCTCTCATCTAAGCACATGTTTAGCTTCAGGTAGATCACCTGATCTGAAGTGCGGGTGGTATGGTTGCTTTAAAAATGAGAGCTCCCACAATCCTGTGTTGTGTTAAGCCGAGGTCACATTTGCACGACTTTTTGTTGTTGGGTGAGTTAGGTTTGCTGATCTTGTCGCTGCACTGTGTCAGATCACACGCTAACAGCTTTTTCTGTTGCCTGACAGAGCTGGCTCCATCCAAACGGGTTAACAGCTGCGGCAACTTCCGTTATATTATGTGAAACACAAGACGTCAGACAGACGTACTTCTCTTCTTATTGGTGAGGTTCAAAACACCAAGTGTTCCTTATTCATTATCATGACATTAAATGCGTTGTACTTCCGGATGAGCATTCATTGGTATTCAGCTTTCACGCACACATAGCCCACCCCTGTAACTAAAGATAAAGTCAGACCCGTTTTATTTTATCATAGCGTGCCACTGACTAGTAGGTGAGAGGTAAACAGGTACATCACATTATGAGGCTGACTTCATGGGGGTGCATCACCATCTGCATCCGATATTCAAAGACTGCAGTGGTGAAGTCCCATCATTTGACGTAGGCTTTGGGTGAACAGTTATTTACTTGAACTAGCAGTCTAACTCTTATTTTTTTTATTTCTAATTCCTAGCCTGTGCTCAGAGAATGAAGAAGTGCATCAAATGTCAAGTTACAATAACTAAGAAACTCAGGCCTGGTAAGTTCCTCGTTTTGCAGTTGGCTAGCATGTCTCCTACAGCCACGCAGAGATCATCTGGCTCTTTGGATCGTTTAGGTATATTTTCTGTTAGGAATAATGTTACTGCGTTTTTTTCCATTATTTGAAGCGGCTGGCTTGTTTCCCTTCAGGCTTCTCTTTTTGAGTTCAAAGCCGTGATAAGAGCCGTGATAAGACACAAACATCTGGGTGCCTGAAAAATTCCATCCCCGTAGTTCGAGTCATGCCCAGGGAATATGTTTGAGACCACATTTCCTTTTGTGTTTTCTGTCTGTTGCCTTACTTAACACGCTAGTGGATTTGAGGATATCTTGTTTTGATATACAGTAGTCCCTCCTCAATCGCAGGGGTTGCGTTCCAGAACCCCCCGCGATACGTGAAAATCCGCGAAGTAGAAACCATATATTTGTATGGTTATTTTAATATATTTTAAGCCCTTAGAAACTCTCCCACACTGTTTATAAATATTCTCCGCAGAGTTATACAGTAAACCCTCGTTTACCGCGGTTAATCCATTCCAGACTCTACCGCGATAAATGAATTTCCACGAAGTAGGATTCTTTATTTATAAATCTAATATTTTCGCAGTTAGAGCATAGAAAATCTGTTTACGACTTTCTAAATGCATTTTTTAACATTATTAGAGCCCTCTAGACATGAAATAACACCCTTTAGTCAAAAGTTTAAACTGTGCTCCATGACAAGACAGAGATGACAGTTCTTTCTCACAATTAAAAGAATGCAAACATATCTTTCTCTTCAAAGGAGTGCCGTCAGGAGCAGAGAATGTCAGAGAGAGAGAAAAGCAAACAATTAAAAATCAATAGGTGCTTTTAAGTATGCAAAGCACCGCGATAAAGCGGCCGCAAGGAAGGGAGCAATGTGAAGGTAATCTTTCAGCATTTTTTAGAGGAGCGTCTGTATCTTCTAAGCAAACAACTCCTCTGCTCACACCCCCTTCGTCAAGAGCAGAGAATGTCAGAGAGTGAGAGAGACAGAGAAAAGCAAACAATCAAAAATCAGTACGGGCTGTTGAAACTTTTAAGTATGCGAAGCACCGCACAGGAAGCATATCGTATATCATTGAGGAGTTTTATTTAATATGCAATACATGCTCTGATTGGGTAGCTTCTCAGCCATCCGCCAATAGCGTCCCTTGTATGAAATCAATAAATTAAAAGACCCATTGTCTGCAGAAACCCGCAAACCAGTGAAAAATCCACGATATATATTTAGATATGCTTCCATTTAAAATCCGCGATGGAGTGAAGCCGTGAAAGTCGAAGCGCGATACAGCGAGGGATCACTGTATTGTGGTTTCTCAAATGCCCCAGTAGAGTATCGCCACAAGCGTCTACAGCAGGAACCACACAAGCTGCTATCCTTCGGTCGTTATCTGGAGCAGAAAGGCCCTACATGTCTTTTTGTGTACCTGCAAGGTGAATTTCTTTGTAAGGTAAATACTGTATTTTATTTTATTTTACTTTTGAAAGTCTCTGGGGGCCTGGAGCTCTTCATGTCTGGTACAGAGAAGATACAAACTCTCAGTGGGTCACCAGTCCATCACAGGGCACATTCATACACCTTTACTTATACAGAGATCATCAGGAGCTGCCCGTGAGTCTAATAACCAGACGTTTGGGAGAGGTGGACAGCTGGCACACCTCAGCTGACTGTAACGTGAATTAGGTGCTGAATGGCATTTAGGCGAAGTGCGATTTCACAGCATGATGGAATTTGACTTTTCTGCTAATGGGTGGGAGACTAAGCAAAAAATCTTGCTGAAAGCAATAAAAGCGGGTCCCCTACTTCCGATCCTAAATTTCTATGTTTATAATGGAGTACTTAGCGTTACACTGTATTACACAGTAAATATAAAAGTAAGGAAACTTTTTGAGCATCCCTCGTTAAGTTGACATTCAGCCTTAATCTTGGAGGAAAACATCCCCAAAAGTAGTAGATTCTCAAAATGAAGGTAGCATTGGCAACACAGGCTGGCGGAAATCGCGCTCGGGCGTGAAAGGTTATCACAGAGGGAGAGAAATTCGCCAAGATGAGCTGCAGAGCCAGTTTTCTTTCAAAACGACCAAATCTCAGCAGTACTTTTAAATTCCTGTCTAAAGTGACACGGACACAATGTTTTTCGTTTTTCAATATTATGCAATCCCAAGACACGGATAAACATTCACTATTGTCATTCCCTTAAAAAACTGACATAGTTGGTAGGTTTAAGCCATTTTTCAAGTCTTTTTTCCATGTTTGGACTCAGGTTACCTTAGGGTGCAAGAACAGATAAGGTTTATTTATAACGAATGAACGAAAAGCATCACTTTAGAATGCAATTTCATGTGTCAAATCACAATTGTGACAAAATAACCTAAACCTGAAAAATACAAAACGTAAAATCCTTTACGTTTACTGGGTACACTTCATCTCCTCCTTGACTGTTCTTTTACCACTAAAATATTGAGAGCTTCTCTTTGGGTCATCTTTCATTTTTTCTCCCCCACATTTCTCTCGGCCTTTCCACGTCCCCTAATAGCTTTTTTAAAGGTTGCTCTCATATGTTCTGTGGTTAGCATTACTTGTTTTCTCCTTTGTAGGTTTATCTTCTTGTTTATCCACTGCAGTTTTTTTTTTTTAATTTCATACTAATTCCAAATTTAGGAATGTGCCTGTTCTGCATCTTGTTTAAAACATTTTTTTAAAATAGCAGGCTCCGCTGTTCCTCGACTGTCTCTACACTTCAAAGCTTATCCCAGTTTATCCCTTGTTAATTCTGCTGAACCAAAGGTAAACTCAAGTTTTTCTTTGCATCCTCACTCTTTCCAAACACTGAGAATTTCCATATATTAAGTCACTTTACCCTGATGGTCCATTCATTCACCTCTACACCGTCAGTTCTGTCCCGATTATTACAAAATACTAAATCCAGACAGGTTTCACCCCGGTTGCTGTTTTAACATATTGATTACGTCTAAAAATCGCCTGCGGTTGAACTCTGCTAGTTGCAAAGTTAGGATAATTAAATGTCCCCATGAATATACCGTCCCCCTCTTGCCTTGCCATTTTAATAATATCAGCTTCTAAATTTACGACACTCTCCTACTATGAGGCCACTGCTTCTGATGCTTTCAGTTTGAACGCAGACATCCTCACTAAAATGGGGTTCATTGTCCAATTGAAGACAACTTTCATTTAAATTGTTTTGACATAAATGGCGACCCCCAGTTCTTTTTCGTCTCTCATTCCTAAAATGCGTAACCGTCTTTGTTATTTAGCAGGTTTCTGTTGTTGTTATATCAGTCACGCTTATGTTTGAATTTTCAGCCTCAGGTAGTTTTAACGTAGTGTGGTTTAAGAAGTACAGCTGCTCTGGGCGAAAATACATGTGGCACGAAGAAGCTTTCATTTCTTCCCCCATCTATGCTTTCTTTTGCAGATAACACAGAAGTGGATTGTAGCCCAAGTGCAGAAAACTCTGAGCAGCACAACCTTCTAGAACAGCTCCAGTCCCGCTATCGGCAAATGGAGGAGCGCATCACCTGCCCGATCTGCATTGACAACCAAATCAAGCTAGTGTTCCAGTGCGGCCATGCTTCCTGCTTGGAATGTAGTGCCTCCCTCAAATCCTGTCCCATCTGTCGGCAAACTATCCGCGAGCGCATCCAGCTGTTTGTATGAGGGACAAAGGATGTTTTCCCAAGCCTCCCAAAGGTGTATCTGGAACCAGTGTGGTTCTTGGGAGATGATTGTAGTTCTTCCAGCATTGCTGTACAAGTGGGCCTGATGTGTCACCCTTATGAATACGCTACTCTAGCCCTTAAGGAGCCAACTGCTGGAAGCCCCGTTCCTTATCTTCAAAGTCGATTACTCCTCTACCTTGAAAGATGGCCACATGTATTGCACCCCACTGCTGGGAGGTGGCAGAACCAGAAGGAATTCCAGTCACTGATGACACCACTTACTCTGCTTAGCTGCTTAATGGTTTCCTCTCTAACCACATCCAGTAACACGACTGTCCAAAGCGCCAGCTTGATCCACTGTTCACTGAAAGCCGCTCTTTTATTTTTGGTCAGAATGACTAAACGAAGCTGTGCTGTACAACTGCTTCTAGAAGTTTCTGTTTAGGCAGGTCCCACTACTGAAATGCAGCAAAATACAGGGCCCTGCTCCTGTTTCTACATGGAGAACATCATACTTGCTTGTTTTTCTAAAGGAAGAATGTGCATTCATTTTGGAGAAAAACCTCCACTTGGGATCGAGGACAATGGGGGCCGCAAAGGAAAGATGAGGACTTGTACAGGACTCACTGTTGAGAGTACACACTACATGCTGTTCTGGAGATGGCCAGCCACCACTTCTTGTGCTTGGCATTTCGGATGTCCACTTTGCTTCATTCAGAAGGTGAGCACAGCTTTACAGCTTCCGTTACATTCATGACTTTATATTCTCAACTACACAGTAGTCGTGCATAAAGTGGAGGAGCCTTCATCACATCTGCTCATCTTCCCACAGCACTACTGAGAATCTCTGACCACTGCGTTTCAGTCAATCCACTGCCGCAGGACACCTCCTCTTGGCACTGCTGGCTTTCTGTTGGGATTGATGACATGTAGCACTTGAATGTTTCTTCTTGCCTTTTTTTTTTTTATAATAAAATAATAGATAACTTATTAAAGCAATTAAATGTGTGCACGTGACGTGTAGGAGTAACTCAAGTTTGGTGCCAAACAGCCAGTCAGGAAACTGACCATCTCATGAGGGTCTTGCGCTGCCGCAGTTCTGATTGTATCTTTTACTTTACACTGAAGATGACTACGTCCTCATCTACTGTATCTACATGGATGTACTAAAATGCCAAAACCTCTGAAGCCCCAACACCTGTTTGAAACACTTCCATTTTCTCACACTAGGCTTCCATTTTGTCCATTTCAGAATCTTCTGGGCTACAAATTAAGTGCAAGATGCTTATCTTTATTAAATTGTAAAAATCTATACAACCACATTATGGCACAACCTTTTGATGGCTCTAAACCCCACCAAAAAAATCAGGAACCAGGGCAGTGTTAAGAGGGGATTTGGAAATTGTAAAAAAAATAAATAAATAATAAAATATATATACATAAAATGATGCTATCAGTATTTGTTGTATAGAACTTCACTTTCTGCTCTGGGCCTTGTTCTTTACTCAATTTATTTTGTTTTCTTTAAGAATATTTTGAAATAAATATGTAATTATTTTATAAAATGAGACTGGTCTAGAGTAATTTGTAGTCTTTGAATTGGTTCCCTTTAGTTTTTAAACATGTTTCCTAGCACCCTTCCCTGAGCCTCTCAGTATGGCTCTCCTTGATGCCCTTTAGCTACGGTCAAGCCAAGCAGCTCACGTACTGGGAATGCACCGAGACCGCAGCTCCACGCGACACTGTGCATGGGTCGGCTACATGAAGGTCTTGTCCAATGCCATTTTTCTACCATGAAAGTCTTGCTTTAAACTGGTAGAGTTTTGTTTTTTGACCCAAAACAAAAGTGAAAACTTTGTTAACCTGGTAATTTCCTTTAGTAATGGTGAAAAGATACAAGCAAGCAATCAAAACACTTTTCCAATTTATATTTATCATCATGAAGTGCCAACACAAATCGCAGCCCCCTCTCTATTTCATAAACAGAGTTTATGGCTCAAACTCCTATAGTTAATTCTTGCAGTGACAGAACTGCTCCCCACATGCTGGTATTTGTACTTACTCAACAGCAGATTAAACATGTCAATTGAAGGATGCAGAAAAGTACAAATGTAGGCAAAGATCAAGGAAAATTACTTACATAGGTACAGGAGGTAGGTAGGTAGGTAGTTTTCCCAAAAACAAAATCACAGGGTTAGATGCAAGGGTAAATTTCACACAGAGCAACATATGTTACCTTCTTATGTCAAAATTCATATTTTACAAAAGCTGCCCAGGCACTGGCAAGCAATGCTTGGGGAAAATCGCCTGAACTCCTCTCCATGTTTTATTGGCAGTCATGTTATTGGGCGTATCCAGCTGCTTTGTACAGCAGATTCTCACAGAAGGCACGTTTCCCATTTACACAAACAAACACAAGTTGTGAAGCAGACGGCTTTTGTAACGGTAATTACTAGCTACAGCTCAGTGCATGGCAGTGACTAGGACTCTGTATCTCAATTTCAATCAGCAAGTGCCTGAATTTATAAGTAGGAATGACAATCAATGCGTTGCCTTTTTTTATGGTCTTATGTGTTTTCTTTGAACAGATTATTAGAATTTTACAAATGAGCAGCTTTGCTTTAGCACTCAGTGTTGTTAGTGCCAATGTCTGCATTGCCCAGCACCAGCAAACTTCATAAAAAGAAATACAAATGAAAATGCTTCCATTTCTTTTGCCAAGCAATGGCAAAGAATGCAAATATTTATGAATTTCTTAACAAACATTTCATCCTTTGGTTGTTGGCCTGCAAATTAATTAAAAGTACAAATGACACACAGATTGTGAAATTGTTTGGGAAAAAAAAAAAAAAAACTAGGCCCGGTGTCCCGGAGGACTGAACTTGAGAAAATGCTGATGTATGGTGCCACCTCTGAGACTGACAAGGTGTAAGACATAGAAAATAGGGTGCTGCTCTGCTCACCCAACATGGTCTGTGATCCCCCCCAGCATGGTTTTGATATACTGTTGCAGTAGACTCTTTTTGCTACAGACAGTGAGTACATTTCACTTTAAGAGTAATTCTTCTGTACCAAAAACCAGGCAGATGTTTTTCCATTACGTACAAGAACTATAAAAGGTATAAACCATTGATTAGTTTAAACCGTAGCAAAGGCACTAACTGTTCAGAAACCATGGCTTTAGCACAGCCAGGTGGCTGGCATCATTTCCATACCATTACCAGAGCAGGATTATATTAAGCACATTTACAGTTTGATACTGGAACCTTTTTTGGAACTGGGACCAAGAAAACACCCCAGAAGATACACCTGGTGAGCTGGGTAAAGCACGACCTTAGATGGACTCTTAATGATGTCCTGCAGAATTTTTCCCCCACTGCCATATCTGGAATGAAAACATTCCTTCAACAATAGCATCAAATACTTCAAAACAGGCACATATCACTTAAGTATCCAATTTGTACAAGAACATTCTCCATTTATTTCACAACCCAGAACAACAAATCAAAGGGTATTGGGGAAATAATGCATTTAGGTAAATCATACATTAAACAAGTTCATGAAGAAACATAAATTAATTTTAAATAGGCATTTCCGCTTTTCTCTTTTTAACCAGCTACACCATTAGAACATTGAGAGATGCACACAAAGTCCCAAACAGGCAGGCTTACATACTCTGTACATTTCCACTCTAAATTACTTTGTCTGCCCTCCCCCCCCCCCCACAAAGTCCCACCCTATTCCACCACCCTCAGCAGCCCATCCCCGTAAGAAGCAAGTCAGGAATGATACAGAAATTGAGTAAATGTGGCAAAGTTCACTTTAAAAACACGATAATGCTTTGACTCAACGCTTTGATGAGGTAGATCAACGCGGAGTGCTCAGAAACTGCTGGAAACAAGCAACTGGTCCAAAGCCAAGGACCCGCATACTGCCCTTCACCACAGACCCTCTGCCGCTTCTGCTACTGAAGAGACATCATGAGTGAAATACCTTACACATCCTCGACTTGCATACAGTAGATGTTGAGAATATTGCCGACCTGAACACTAACTGGTTTCCAATTCAGTCTTTTATTGCAGCAGCATGCCTGCACAGCAGAAACAATGGGGCTGCAAAATGTTTTCACAAGAGGGGGGTAGAGTTATGACAGCTCCTGTCCTCCGCTCTCTTCTTTGCCTGGCAGAAGGTCCAATGTGGAATTGCAGAGGACAGGTTCACTAACAATTTACTGAAGTTATACATGCAAGTGACAAGCATCAAGTGTTGAATGGCTGAGCACAAAGGCTTGAGAAAATGCAAGTGAACAGTGATTGCCATGTGCAGTAATCCAGGAAGGAAGCTTTACAGAACAGTTTTATCTACAGAGTGTAGAAATGCCAACTTATTTTAAATATATATTATATACACTATACATATATACTTACATATATATATATGTACAAAAATGTACACTGTCCTCTTACTACAGACATACAAACAGCAAGCAAAGTGAGACTCTCTTTGCAAAGTGCATGTTGGTTAAATTCTCCCAAGTGATTTCTTCTACTCGTGCCCTTAGTTTGTGGCACCTCCAGTTACTGCAACTTCGCTTGACAGGTGAACATTTCAGACAAGACGCCATGAAGAGTGTTGATGCCACCTCCTCTTCATAGCTCCTACCTTGACAGCTTCAATGAAGGTTCCTGATAATAAATTAAAAATAAATAAATAAATAAAAAAATAAAGTCATCTAAGCTTGCTGGAGCAAAAAAAAAACAAACTAGTTTTCACAGCCAGTAGCAGAGTGATTAAAATAAATAAAATAAGAAAAAAATAGAAATGTGGAAGCTATCAATAATGATAAAGGAAATTGGCTCTTGCATGGTGTGATGGATGCTTAATAGATTTATCAGAATGCAGTCAGCCTGTCAGAGACATCAGGCTCTGGACAATCAGAACAGAATCAGCAGCAGTACAATATTTTTAGTACAACTATTGATTCAAGAGCATAGCCATAACAAAGAAAAACAAAAAAATTGTCCAAAGTATGTAGGGGTGTGTTAAAAAAACAGAAGGTTAACTGCATAAGTAATGTGCAAAAACAGGTTACTAGAAAATAGCAATACTGTATTGTGTAGCATGTCTGGGGGGGGGAAGAAAAAAAAAAAAAACACAATGCTGAAAAGAGTTAGAGGTAAAGCAAACAAACCTCCTTTTACATCTAGACTTCAGTTTTTACCTTTGGAAAAAAAATACATTTTTATAATACATTCAATTAATTTTTAAATAGTGACATTCGATCTGACAATCCTATTGTGTACTGCTTAATAAAGCAGGATGTTTCCAGGAGTGAGCATTTTGAATTTGTAAGAATTCTTTATGATTCTTTGAAATCAGTTTAATTTGGTGGTGGGGGGTTTGGCACCTTATATATAACAGACTAGCAAAATACCCGTACTTCGCAGCGGAGAAGTAGTGTGTTAAAGAAGCAATGAAAAAGAAAAGGAAACATTTTGAAAATAACGT
>JANRMT010062815.1:27937253-27995130 GCA_026402145.1 Polypterus bichir lapradei
CGGGGAAACTGTCAGGACCATAAAAATACTTTGTTGTAATGAAAATTTTGTTGTAAAGATATTCATTATCATGGAATTTTACCTGTACAGTAGTTCATTTTTAAAAAGTATTTCTGAAAACTTTATAAAAAAAAAGTGTATTATTTGGTGAGAAGTTCCTTTTCATGCACCTATATTTTAATACCAAATTACATTTTTACAATCTAATCAATTTACCAACAATAATGGCCAGATTAATCAATTATCAAAATAATCATTAGCTGCAGCTCTATGTATGTATGTATGCATGGTCACTAAAACCCCAAGGTATACAGTATGATAGTGTTTCTTCAAAGTTCCATATATAGTAGGTTTAACACAGTTCCAAAAAGCTCAGGAATTCTTGCCGTAGACATGCAACTGAGAAAGCTACAAAATTATCTGCAGATGGCTGATGCAGACAGCAAGTGTGATCATCTATAACCATGGGGAGAAAAAAAAAAAAATTTAACTTGAGTGTGTCACCTTGCAAAGAAATGCATATATATTCCTGCAACTAGTGCCCCATCTGAAAATGTGAAAATAGCAAATGTGGAAACATTGTTACTTGGCATATAACATCACTCAAGCCCAAGAGAATACAGGCAGAAAAGTTTGTCTTTCTGTCCCACAACCTGTGACCATTCTCTCAATACTGCATTAATGAAAGCACAATTATCTCTGCATCTGCACCACAAGTAGCCACGAGCTTAAGTTGGTTTTTCAATCTTTAGTCGGTAAGCTATTTTGTCCATACTCTTTACATATTTGAAATCCTTAAAAAGTCAAGTTGAACTAAAGGATGTCTATTTCAGGGAGAAAATTTTAAGGTGGTTATTAAATGTGCAGTTTTGCACATTTGAAACATTTAAATTAGTGCCCAGAAAAATATAATTTGACAAATGCATTTATTACAATATCTACAAATACTAAGATTGCTTTAAAAGATATAGCTTAAAATTTTGCTGGGCAGTATACCGGTTCATACAGAAAACCGTTTTTTATTTTTGTTATGATATGGATTTCTCTTATACCGCAACACCGGTTTAAATTGCCTAAACGGCGTTTGGAACGTGGCACAGCGGGAAACTGTTCAAGTGGGGACCTTTTTTCACTGCTACACCGCTAAATCACAGAGGTGTTGCCCAGGGGCTCTTTTTCACTGCTACACCACTAAATAGGTAGTGGTAGTGTAGGTATTGTGCGGTGAAAATGGACAGAGAACATTCTGAAACTGAAGCTGTAGCTGACGCTAAAAGTTGAACATGATGACAGAGAAGAACTTTTGCCGGAAAAAAAAAAAAAAAAGAAGTCCGCTGCCTGGAGACGCTTTGGTTTTAAAACGTTGGATATGGACCATTATGTTCAAATGTGTAAATACTGTTTCTATACTACTGGATAATACTGCAAGCCACATTGTACTTTTTTTATTTGTTTTCAATACAGTGTAATGTACCTGGGTACTGTGTAATAGTGTGACGACAGGTTGACTTTATTCTCGACATTTCCACTTTAATCTCGACGCTTATGACAAGACATGTTGAATTTATTCTCGTAATTTGTCATTAAAGTAGAACATTGTAAACTAAACTTCATCGTAAAATGAGTATTTCATTTACTAAATTTTCTCAAACCCCATCATAAGTTATATAGCACATTAAATGCTCTGTGTTAAGTGTTCCCCGAGCCTTGTTAAATCGGTACGTGCTTCTTAAACTGATTTCCTCTTGTACTAAGGAGGCGCCGGCAGCACAGAATACATTCACTTCATGATATTCCTGCTCTCTGAACATTTAGAATGCTAAGATATATACTTGATATAATTTTCATGATGAAATGCATTAAACCATGTATTAATCTAATCATCTGGGGGCACAGCAGCGTGATGGTTGCACTGCTGCCTCGCAACAAGGGGGTCTCGGGTGTTCCCTGCCTTGAATTTGCATGTTTTTCTGGTGGGTTTACACAGCGTGCTTCAGTTTCCTTTCAAAGTCATGTAGGATGGGGGGGTTTTGTTATGCTATATTAACCCTGCTAGTGTATGTTTTGCTCGTACTCACCCTGCGATGTGCTGGCGCCACGTTCAGGATTTCCTCCTGCCTTGCACACAGTGCTTGCTGGGATGGGCACAACCTTGAATGGATGGCATAAACAAACATGTACTGTATAACGAAGATATTTTTAAAGTTCTGAACACTTCGTGGGCTAAGTTTATAACTAGTTTTAAATTCACAAAGACGTTTATCGTGTGGTGATTGGTTATGTGGAGAAAGAAAAAGGAAGGATAGGAACTAGGGTTTTGGTACATCAGACAGACAGCATGCGTGCAATAAAGAAAGCCCGCTCAGAAGAACATCCACTGAATTCTGTGTTCGTGTTTCCGACCACCAGATCACAAACCCAACAATTACACAATATTTAAGTTAAACCTTTGCGAAACCCATTCATACATCCAGTTTTTTTGGAGCCTCGTCACACCTGCCATAAAGTTCTCTACACTGAACAAACACCTGGGGCCCCCTTACTGCGAGTGAGCAGCACTACTGCCTCACTACCGTGCATGTTTAATACCTGCTTTAATGCATTTCATCATGAAAATATCAAGTATTTATCTTAGCATTCTAAATTTTCAGAGAGCAGGAATATCATGAAGTGAATGGATTCTGTGAGGTGATCGCTGCCCACACCTCTTAGTGCGGAGGAAGTCAGTTTAAGAAGCATAGTGATTAACAAAGCATTTAATGCACTGCATTAACTTATGATGGGGTTTGAGAAAATCTAGTAAATTAAACATTGATTTTAGGATGAAGTTTAGTTTACGACATTCTACTTTAATTATAAAATAAAACGGTGAGAATAAAGTGGAAATGTCGCCTTTAATCTTGACATAAGCGTCAAAATTAAAGTGGAAATGTCGAGAATAAAGTCAACATGTCGACTTTATTCTTGACATATACAGTAGTTTGTTTGTTTTTCTTCCCTGTGTCCGTATTTTTTTTCTTCACCGTGGCCATAATACAATTCCATAAGGCTATACCACAAACAGCATTATAAATACAAGTTGCAGTTTTATTATTTATGTACATAGCTTAGCTTGAAACAAGATCCATATTAATGCAGTTTGCCTAAATGATGGTTCAGTTGGTAAAGATGTCATCACCAAGTTGCACTTGTTTTATTTTAATTTGGTGAATACTGTGTAATGCACCTAGCCTTAGTCTTGAAGTAATAGTGCAACTATCAATAATACTATTATTTATTTTATTGTTATTATTTATAGGTTTAAATATTATGCAGTTTAATTATGGTAAAGTTGTTTAAAAAGTCACTTTAACGTGTCAGTGGACAGAGATTGTTAAGGGCCGATTTATACTTCACGCTCAGAACGCATACTCACCCGCATCATGGCTGCCACACGTTCCTAGCGTTCATTTGACACGTCCTCTGAGCAGGTCCTCAGAAATTAACGTGATGCGTGCGCGAGTTGCAGTATCAGCAAAAAGTCGGGGGGCACAATGTGCTAAAAGTCGGAACGTGACGTCAGAGTCTCTGTTTACTATCTACATGTGACAGCAGGCCTCTATGGAGATCCTTCAGGGATCGATGTGCGCGCTTTGCTGTTTGATGAATGGTTCAAAGTGGTGAAGCAAAATGCCGACATCCAGATGCATTCGTGGTGCTTTTATATTCAAGCATCGCATATTCCCCGATCGCAATGACACGATACATTTTAAAAGTCTCACATACCATCTTTTGTGCTGTCTATTTTTTTTACTTTACCTGCTGTCAGGTCCAAGAAGCTCGTAGCAATTAAAAACTGGGATGACGTTTACGAGGTTAAACTACGAGGTTAAAGTGGACATTGAGATTAAAGCCGAAATTTCCACTTTAATCACAAAATACACGTTTTCACCGTGTCTTATTTTTTTCTCAGTGGCTCAAATACAGCGTTATACATTATGTTGCCGATGTAAAGTTGCGAGAAAAAAAATAAAAAATAGACGGCACAAAAGATGGTATGTGAGACTTTTAAAATGTATCGTGTCATTACGATCGGGGAATATGCGATGCTTGAATATAAAAGCACCACGAATGCATCTGTATGTCAGCATTTTGCTTCACCACATCGAAGCATTCATCCTGTAGGATCTGCATAGAGGCTTTCTGTCACATGTAGATAGTTCCCGAACGTAATGACACGATACATTTTAAAAGTCTCACATACCATCTTTTGTGTCTTTTTTATTTTTGCAACTTAACAACAGCAACATAATGTATAGCGTTATATTTGAGACACTGAGAAAAAAATAAAGGACACGGTGAAAACTTTTAACCTCGCAGTTTACTTTATCATTAAAGCAGACCATCGTAAAAAGTCATCCCAGTTTTTAATCACTATGAGCTTCTTGGACCTGACAGCAGCGGAAAGCAGCAATAGATCGCCACACAGAACAAATTAAATGTATGATATTCCAACTCTCTGCACATTTAGAATCTTTAGATTTATACTTGATATCACTTTCATGATGAAATGCATTAAAGTGTGTATGTTACATTTTACATATAATTTTGTTTAAATAATGAATACTGTTAATTACACACATGGGGGAATAATTACACACATGGGGGTGTCACGGTGGTGGAGCGATAGCACTGCTGTCTCGCAGGGAGTTATGTTGCTGGTATTTCCTGCTTGTATTCCACACTGTGCTCCGGTTTCCTTCCAACCATATGCAGATTTGTGGATTTGGTGCAACTAAAATGACGCTAGTGTATGTGTGTGCTTGTATTCACCTTGCGATGAGCTGAGGCCTCGTCAAGGGACTGTTTCTCACTCGTGCCCAATGCTTGCTGGAATGGACACATCCCTGGATTGATGGATTTAATCAATAAACATCCTTTCAGAGATATTGCGGTAAGGTGTCATCAGAATTTAATAGGTGTTCTAGGCAATTCACAACACAGAGAAGCCGAACATGTTCTCACTGTGATAATATCTCGTATTGCCACCTGGTGGATTCCTCCAGATTTCCATAAAGTACGTGCGCAAGTATGAACACTATAACGCTTGCGTAGCAGGAGCGTCCGCTGCAGCATGCGTCGCATCACGTGAAGTATAACTCCGGCCTAAGACATGTTCAGTGCAATACAACTTTTGACAAGCACCTCTGGATATTTTACTAAAGTCTAAATGCCTCTTGGATGGTTGAAAATATGTTGTCAAAATTATAGTTTAAGTTGTTTGCAAAATGTGTTCAATAAAAAGGTTCTATATTTTGACTGCAACTGTCAGGCAATGCGATTCCTTCTCTTCATTAGTGCCACCCCCTTAAACTATCAGTTTATGGGGCCATGCAAACCTGTATTAATACTTATGTGCACATTAAAATTTTTTTTTTTGTACAATGCTCATGACAGGGGAATAGGTTCTTAGCCAGTCTACTGCAGTAATTGCAGTGGAAAATGTGGTTAACATCCACTCATGCATGGGATAAAAATACCGTTGAATACAGTGAAACCGGGATAATTTAGAAAAATACCGTGATATAGAATTTTGGTCATACTTCCCACCCCTAGCTTGTAATACATTAAGTCAATGGGAGCAAATTCTGTTTCTGGAGATTTCTTTTTTGTATTGTTTAAGTTTAAAATATTGTGTAAAGTTTGCAATATTCATTTTGACCATAGAGTACTGGTGCTTTGGAGGCACAGCATTAAAATCTTGAACATAATAATTAAAATATTGATAAATATTGTAATACTGTGATATACTGGGTAAATATCTTGATACTGAATTTTATCACTATCACCCAGCACTACATTACAGCATATTCAAGATGCCTCAAAAAGCAGAAGGTCAATTCAATGGTGCGGTTTCACAAATTGCCTAAGAAAAATCAAGAAATATGGCTTTGATGCTTAACGAAATGATTTCCAGATTTCCAATTCAAAATGCTGGACCTCATTTAAACATGCTCCCTAGCCATTCACAAGATGATTTTGTGGAAGTGCTTTAATTAATAATTTTTAAAGAGAAATAAATACATGTGTTTCGGATGATGCAAGGGTATGACTGGATATCTGACCTATGGAAAAGATCACATAGATAAATTAAGATTTTTTGGTATTCAGTGTTCATCCTCATTAAAGCTGTTAGAAGATTGCACCTGTTCTCCAAATAAATCATGAGATTTGTCTTGGCCACCACTACAAACATGACAGGGCAAGTAACATTTAAAAAAAAAAAAAAAAAAAAATTGAAGTGGAGTACTCTTCAGCAACACTGCTTACATTATACTGACACAAAGAAAATAAGGATTTAAATGAAAGAAAAAAAAAACACCACACACACACACTACAACTACTTCATTTAACATTTCTCCAACCGCAAATACTGGTTACTGCTTTTTAATGAAAAATAAAATGATTAAACCAATATTAACAATACTCGGAGTTCAAATTATACAAATTTGTTATGGTAGAATTGGGGCATTTTTTAGCTTTACTGCATTGCAGTGTTTGATACAGGCAAACTTTCACTTAAACTGACATAAGCGCAGTGTTTAAGCTACATTTTTAACGAGGTTCTGGAGCACTGCAAAAGAAAGGGAGTCAAGATCTTTGAAAGCCTTCTATTACAGTAACGAAACACAAAACAGCAGATATATAATGCATTATACTGGCTTGTGAGGTTGGACTGCAGCAAACTACAACATCAGCAATACCAGGAAGGGAAAAATTTGCGACAACCAGTTGAATGAGGTCACACAGCAGATAATCATCATTAGCCAGGGTACAACCTAAAACATTTTACTAAGAAGATGTAAAGAATAAAATTAGCCACAACCAACAAGTTCACATTCACAACTAGCTGTTGCTAGTGGTCACCACACACACACACACGAATACTGGAAGGTGAAATTGAACAGAACAATTTTTACAGCCAAACACACCATATACAGGTAGTGCCCAAGTTACGGACATCTGACCTACGACTTACAAACGGGGCCGCAGCTGCGACGCATGCGCCTCAGGTCATCTTCGGCCTGGGGACGCTGCAAGTGGTGGCTGGATGGGGGCGATTTTGCTGCTTGCGCAGTGTAGTGTAGTGTCCCTCGGGCGGCTCCCGCCGGCAAGCAGTGACCCATGGTCCATAGTCACCTGGGCCACAGCTAGACGGAGGCTTGATGGGGCAGTTTGCTGCCGCCGCAGCTACTGCACCTGACTGGACGCAGGCTGGAAGGAGTGGAGCATTTCACTGCCCACCCACCACACAGCTGCCCCATTCGTTCTCGGTGGGCGGCTGGTAATGCTACAAGCGGTGACCCAATTGTGGCTGAATGGAGCGGAAGGGGGTAGCACTGTAGTGTGCCTCGGGTGGCTGCCTGTTGAATGAGGGTGGAGGTAGGCGATTCACCCCATTCATTCTCAGTAGCAAGCCTGCTTGTACTATTACTCACATAGCAGGAAGTGGTCTCTTGTCACTATATCAGACATGTTGACGACGGGTGCCTTCCTGCTGTGATAGCGTGTACAGTGCTATGCAGAAGGACTCATCTTAACCTTTTGTCTTTACCCTTCAAGAATGTCTCTGAAACACAAATCTGATGCAAGTGCTGTTGATACAGTAAAGAAGAGAAAAACCATCATCTTTGAAAATAAAGTAGAAATAATAAAAAGGTCAGAGAGAGGTGAAACTCCATTTATTGGCAGAGCACTTGGTTACAGTCGGTCAACAACAGCATTTATTAAAATAATGTACCTGTTCCGACTTGCATCCAAACTCAACTTAAGTACAAACCTGTAGTGCCTATCTCGTACATAACCCGGGGACTGCCTGTAGTTGACAGAGCTGCCACAAAGCCAACCACTTGCACAATACACAAAACAAGGTTCACCTGTAGGGGCTGTGCTATAGATTTCTCCCATGCAACTCACAGACAACGACAGATTTAACTTGTACTACAACATCATCACTGTTGTTGCAACATATTTTGAAAACGTTTTTAACCACCTCACTGCCAGTAACCTGGCAATGGGCATGAAACAAATGCAGATTTAACTGCCAAAGCACAGACAGAGTCATGTAAAACCAGATTGAATTCTGCCAACATATGACTTACACTGGCCAGTGATAGTTAAGGACAATGACACTAATGCACTTATATAGTCTTTATTACAATGACAAAGTTGCAAGACAACGCTTTGAGATAAAAACCAGAAGACTATTGGACAACCTGCACATCTCTTGGCACCTCTAAAAAACATGATGGCAATTAACAGGGCTCAATACAAACTTTTAAAAGTGGTTGCCAGGCATCAAAGTTTTGCTTGTCGAAACCGAAAATATGGTTACCATTTTCACCACCTATATTAGGAGTAATCAAGATGCCATGCAATTACACCTCAGCTTGCTTTAACTGCTTCTTTACAGAATTTCAGTGTTTGTTATCACTTTGTATGTCAGAATTCCAGCTCTGTGCACACCTAGGTCCCTATGGAATATTTATTCATTATTTTTAAACTGTAAGTAGCAACAGCTACAACAAAACGAACAATAAAATGGCACACTAGCACAACTGAACCTTAATTTGTAGTTCCATTCATCAGGTACGAGCCCAGATACTCCACGATGCTGTATGCGGAGACCGCAGTAGGATAGTGAGTGCCCTCCAGAATTGTAAGAACTGTTACTAGTTTGATGCATCCTTCTGAGATGAAGGTTAACTTCATTTTTAGGGTCTAGGATATTTGTTACAGCCTGAGCTGATGTGTCCTCAGCTAGAAAGAACTTTTTGTAATGGTGAATATGTTCAGTGAGGTACCCTACTGATTCGAACCAGCTATTCCATCTGGTATTTCCTGGCAGACTTCTTGAAGAAGGCAAACTTTACCCACATCACTAGTGATGCAAGCTCACTAAAGTATAGTGCTGCCAGGTCTCTCCCACCAAACTGATGACATGACACAAACAGGTTGAATGTACACTGTTAGGCGTAAGCCCTTTTAAAACTTCCTGGTATGCTTTCACACAGTATGATCCATTGTCTGTAAACATTGCTAAAAATTAAGATTCAGCTGTTTCTTGTGAAGGGACTGAAGTGCTGCCTGTGAAAAGATGAAAAAGTTGCAGCTCTCCATAAAGATAACATCTGCCAAAAAGTACTGGTCTTTAGTACCTGTAATTTTAATTATGTAAACTAGGGGGCTTCGCCCCCTGCTTGCTTCTCTCACCTCCCCCGGGTTTATTTTTCCGGAAATATAATTTAAAGAGATTGTTTTTTTCATTGGAATTGTTACAGATGCATTATGTTCACTTTTACTTTAAAACTTCAGAGAAGTTAAATTTCAAATATCGTTTTTACCGATATAATTTTTATGGTCTTCCACTGTTAAATTTTCATCTGCCGTTATCTCTTTCTTTACCTCCGATTCGTCTATTTCTTCCAGAAGTCCAAATTGCTGCATCGTTAAATCTTCCGCTTCTAATATTCCTTTAATGATTGAAAAAGCCGTTTGTTCATTCGACTTTTCAGATAATATTCCTTTGAAGTCTTCCCATAATTGTAAAGCATCAACTTCACCCATTATAATTAAGTCCACGAAGAAGAGTCTTCATTTGTCAGGCATCATTACAGAAGCGGCATCAGACATCATTTCAACCATACAGTCTGATTTACATAACCCAGCTGTTCATGCCGCTTCTTGAAAAGTACCGTACTTCATTCCATCTACAGTTAGAACACCTTTATATGACATTGTGCATTTCGATTCACGCAACAATTTTAAATGAAACTGTTAGATATCTTTTGGTGATACAATATTTAATCAAGCAACACTTTTGCAATTAATTTTTCTTGGATGCCACACTCGTTTCTGCCATGTGTAATGTTGAGGAATTTGCACATACGTATATGCTTTTGCATTTACGTCTGTTTTATTACAATCAAAATAAGCCAATAATTTTGTATTACTATTTTTCACTCTCTCTAAAGGTTCTGCTTCTTCACCCTCTTTAAATTGAATTATATTCTGACCTGGTAAATGAATCAGTAATAATTCAACAGAATGACTTCGACCATCCATTGGCAATTGCATTAAATGCTACCCACTTTCCATTGCACTGACGTACCGAGTATCTCGATGTGCTTGAACTTCGTCCCAAGACTGTTCTTTTGATAAAGTTACGTGTACTCTATCATGCCCTTTATGAAAGTACTTGTAGATGTACTTAATACTCATAACCGATGCACATTTCTCAACATTAATACGACAATCGAAGCGCTTGAGCAAATATGGGTTATATGGTACAATCATTGAATTATCGAGCATCACAATTTTACCATCTTTCTTTCCTTGATTAGTGTGTTGTTCGTGACGATTATCTCTTCAGCAATAATCAGGAAAGCCAGCTTTAGTCACATCTGTTGTTTGAATGAAATTTCTTTAAACACTTTTTTTCTTTTGAGTTCCAACATACTGAATCTTTTAAATGAGGTCACTGAGATGTGTGTTTAACGACTTTGTACCATAATTCAGGATAGGTTTCTCTGTTTGGAATTTCAGCACAAAGCGATCTACATCATCAGCAGTTAATTTATTTTGCAAAGTAACCAATAAATGCATGTGAGCCAAACCCCGTTTTTGAAATTTGATCGTGTAAGTGTATGCTCCGATTTGACCAATAATTCTTTGCATTTATATAGCGCTTTTTCTCACTACTCAAAGCGCTCAGCAATTGCAGGTTAAGGGCCTTTCTCAAGGGCCCAACAGAGCAGAGTCCCTTTTGGCATTTATGGGATTCAAACCAGCAACCTTCCGATTGCCAGTGCAGATCCCTAGCCTCAGAGCCACCACTCCGCCTTTCGGCCAAACAGCCAAACACACTTTCGAGTTCATTAAATAAAAATAAATCTTTCTGATAAAACAATCTACTTACGAAAGTGGGAATATCCAGAGCCGATGTAGCCGGTGGAATTGTTCAAGAATTTGCGGATTTCTGGCCGTTGTGGATTGCACGTCATTGTAAGAAATAAATCTGGCAGACCGACAGTTCTGGATATTGACATTACATCATGATATAACTGTTGAAATGCTCTTGGACTACCTTGATGTGATGATGGTGATATTACTGCTTTACCTATTTTGAATTTGTACGGACCATTGATATTTGAATTTTGAACGTGATCAATGAGACCTTGCATATATTCCGTTCTAAGTTTTGCTTGATTAGATTTAATAAAGGAGATGATTAGCTTTGACTTTTAGATGCGCATTAAAAATGTAACCGAGAGGTTAGATGACTGTGACCTCGTTTGAAAATGTAAGTACGGGGTGAACTGCTTCCAAAGGATGTCAGTATGACGTGACTTGACAGTGTCACGGGAACGTAATGAAGTGTCTCTTTGACTCTCTTATAATCTGTCTTCTCTTCAAAAGAGTTTTTGTGTTTTTTTTTAAAATAATACATTTATAATGATTCTTAAACCTTAAATGTTTTCAGATTGAAAATGTGCATCATTACATCTGTATCTTCATCTACTGCATATATTAAAATAATTAATTACAAAGCAAAAGCAAACTAATCTGCAAGACGATAAATCTGGAAACAGAAGAGACCCGCTTTTAAGGGCTCATGGCATCCAAGGAGAAGCCTGCTCTTCAGCCCATGTTTGTAGGTGCCAAGTTTATAACGGAAGTCAAATATGGACTAGTGCTGGGAGGTATACCGGTTCATACCGAAAACTGTTTTTTTATTTTTGTTAGGATATAGATTTTTCTTATAATTAAATAGCCTAGACTACATTCAGAACGTGGCGCAGCGGGAAACTGTTTGGGGGGGGGGGAGTGGGGGACGACGACCTTTTTCACTGCTACACAGCTAAACACGCATGCAACAGAGTACATGCATTAGTGGAGGTATTGAGCGGTGAAAATGGACAGAGAACATTCCGAAACTAAAGCTGTAGCAGACGATAAAGTTGAACATCTGTTTGGTGATACTTTGGTCCACATCTGACCTTTTAAAACCAAACAACTATTTACTGCAACTGCTGTTGAGCTAAAGTTGTCGCCGGAGGCAGCAACACAAGCAATTTGCTGCACCACCTTAGCTGCAAATATGCTTTGGAGTACCAATGCTTTGGACACAGGCTTCACACAGCCATAGGTATGTAATAATTAAAATAATAAACTATTTATCCCATATTCATCAGACTACTAGGACAGCATTTTTTCACTTAAGAAACGTAGCAAAAGTTAGACCTCTTATATCATTGAAAGATGCTGAGAAATTAATTCACGCTTTTGTTTTCAGTAGACTAGATTACTGTAACGCACTCCTCTCAGGACTACCCAAAAAAGACATAAATCAATTGCAACGAGTGCAGAATGCAGCTGCTAGAATCCTAACTAGGAAAAGAAAATCCGAACACATTTCTCCAGTTTTGATGTCACTACACTGGTTACCTGTGTCATTCAGGATTGACTTTAAAATACTGCTTATGGTTTATAAAGCCTTAAATAATCTCTCTCCATCTTATATATCGGAATGCCTGACACGTTATATTCCAAATCATAACCTTAGATCCTCAAATGAGTGTCTCCTTATAATTCCAAAAACTAAACTTAAAAGAAGTGGTGAGGCGGCCTTCTGCTGTTATGCACCTAAAATCTGGAATTTAGGAATTCGCCAAGCAAATACAGTAGAGCATTTTAAAACATTGCTGAAAACACATTACTTTAACATGGCCTTTTTATAACTTCACTTTAACTTAATACTGATACTCTGTATGTTCAATTCATCATAATAACTATTCACAGTGGCTCCAAAATCTGTACAGACCCCTACTCTCTCTTCTGTTTCTTTTTCCGGTTTCTTTGTGGTGGCGGCGGCCTGCGCCACCACCACCTACTCAAAGCATCATGGATGCACCAACATTGATGGACTGAAAGCCAGAAGTCTACGTGACCATCATCATCAGGTCCTTCCATGAAAACCCTAAATACAAAGAGGACTGTTTGATTTATGTTAGGTAGATTGCCCAGAGGGGACTGGGCGGTCTCTTGGTCTGGAATCCCTACAGATTTTATTTTTTTTTCTCCAGCTCTTGGAGTTTTTTTTTTTTGTTTTTTCTGTCCACCCTGGCCATCGGACCTTACTTATTCTATGTTAATTAATGTTGACTTATGTTTACTTTTTATTGTGTCTTCTATTTTTCTATTCTTCATTTTGTAAAGCACTTTGAGATACATTTTTTTGTATGAAAATGTGCTATATAAATAAATGTTGATTGATTGATTGATAATGGTAATACTTAAATGTGCCATGAATATGTGTATAATCAGTTTTCTGTTATCTCTATTATCAATCAGTACAGGTAGTCCCCTACTTATGATGGTTCAACTTAGATTTTTTGAAATTACGATGTCGAAAGAAAGACGATAATTAATATAAAATTGTGTAAAATATAAATTTTCAAGTTGCCACGGCAAGCAAACGTTTCTGTGGGCCGAGCAATCCAAGCAATGCAGTACGATACGTTGCCGGAAACTCCCACGTTGTGAGATGCCACAGTCTAGATAGCGATAGAGATCAGTGATCTTGTTGTTACATCGCTTTTTGAAATGCTTTTGCTAAAAGGAAAGTTAGCTTTGTTGATTTAACTTCGATTATTAACATTAACAGAAAATGTAGTTGGTTTACAAAAAATATTTTCCATTTATTCCTTTTTCTAAGACATGTTCAGTGCAATACAACTTTGACAAATGCCTCTGAATGCATCTTTGGATGGTTGAAAATATGTTGTCAAAATTATAGTTGAAGTTTTTGCAAAATGTGTTCAATAAAAAGGTTCTATATTTTGACTGCAACTGTCAGGCAATGCAACTCCTTCTCTTCATTAGTTCCACCCCCTTGAAAACAGTTTATGGGGCCATGCAAACCTGCATTAATACTTATGTGTACATTAAAATTTTTTTTGTACAATGTACAATTCTCATGACAGTGGAATAGGTTATTCTTAGCCAGTCTACTGCAGTAATTGCAGTGGAAAATGTCGTTAACATCCAATCATGCATGGAGAAAAAAATACTGTTGAATACTGTGAAACCAGTATACCACACTGCCCAGCACTTATGTGGACCTTGCATGCCTCGTTACCACGAGGCAAAACATTTATTAAATCCTGAAACATTAATTTTTAAAAGGGAACCCATTAACAACCAGTGCCATTCACTAATAACATTTTTCTATGGGAAAGACTGTTAATGCCAGCTAAACATAATTTCATGTATAATTAGAACTGCCTACATAAAAGAATTACCATACTATGTTGAGAACTATGTGGTCTCAGCTATTTGTGGCGTCATCAACTACAACATAAATTTACTGCCACAAATCTTTTGAAGAACGGTGTCCATGTGTTGTTCAAACACAAGGGGCAGATGAGTTTCATGAAGACTGCTCTCATTTTCTGGCAGCGCGCTTCCTTGATTACAATGCTTAAGAAAGGACGCATCTTTGTCATTTTTTCAAACTGGCGTCTTGCATCTGACTATCTTATTGTTTCCTCTATTGTTACCTTAAGTGGAACACTTTGTTCTTAATTCCTCCTTGTTCTTAAAATGGGTTTTAGATTTGGCGTGGTCATTGCAAGTATCTTTTCGTGTCCAGTCTATGGTACGCTGGCAAAACTTGCAGAAAAGTTAGTCAGATTCGTGCAATATTGTTGTGCCGTCAATTTTGCAGTTAAGCTTGTGTTACTTAGTTTTTTCTACGTAGTTAGGGTATCTGATACTGCTTGCTTTGACATTTCCGTCTCATGCAGCTAGCTAATTCGCATGCCTTTAATGAGAAAGCATACAAGAAACACTGGCACAAACTGGGGCACGACTGAGCTTCTACAAAGAATTGTGATCACTTGAAAAACAACCACCTAGAAAATAGCATCTGAATGATAGAACTAAAGATTATTCAATAGTTTAATTTATTGGAAAGTTTTGTAACAGTCACCCCTTCAGTCTCTAAATTCTGCACATTATCATTTTTAAATCTAAAATCCGTTTTAACGCGTTAATTCCATGATTCCGTCTGTGTTTTCCCCATTGTTTTCTTGTGAAAACAATGCATTTCTAGACATGATCTCTGCCGTTTTTCTTTTCAACATGGGATGATGTAGTGCTGCATCATCGCCACTTTACATGTAGTTCTTACATTTTTCTCTCGTGTATTATTGTGGTTTCTGAGTAATTTGTCTACTTTCAGTCATAAACAAGTGAATTGCAGACTTTCGTTATTACTGTGAAAAATCAGGTACCAATACATTTTTGGAAAGTTGGTGTCAAATTACCACTGAAAGAAATATCTGTTCTTGTGATTTTAAAGAGAGAGATTAGAGAGAACAGGGGTGGAAGAATGGAATGCCAAAGATTTAAATTAGAACTGGTAGCCATTAAAAAAACAGTACGCCAGGATAATACTAAAACAAAGCGAGTTCAATCCCATATAAAATTATTCAGGCACCAGCTGTTAACAGTAAGAAAAATAAAAACAAAACTAAAATATACATTTAAAAATAAAATAAAAATTCCCGGGTCCTCCCTGCGTGGAGTTTGCATGTTCTCCCCGTGCCTGTGTGGGTCTCCTCTGGGTGCTCCTGTTTCCAACCACAATCCAAAGACAGTTAGTTGCAATGGTGATCCGAAGTTGTCCCTAGTGTTTGCTTGGTGGATGTGTGTGTCCTGCGGTGGGTTCGCGCCTTGCCCAGGATTTGCTCCTGCTTTGCGCCCTGGGTTGGCTCCAGCAGACACCCCGTGACCCTGTGTTAGGATATAGAGGGTTGGGTAATGGATGGATGGATAAAAATACTTTAGCAGGCGTAGCCTTTCAGCAACTTGTAGACTCCAAGCACTTTTGTCCACCTATTGGACAGCTACCAACTTTACTAGTTGTACAGAAGACATGCTCCCAACATAGCAGAATATAACCCTTTCACCACAAAAGCCGTGACTGCTCTGTGACACTCCTCAGTTCTCTCTATAATCATCTTTGCCTTCATCACTAAAGTAACACTGAGTGTCACAGCTTTGATTCTTTGCCTGCACTGTAGGTGAAGGAGAAGCAATGGAACTACAGCTCCAAACACGATCATCCAAGGAAAATATTGTTTATTAAATGTTAGCTAATTTGCCGTCTTGCAGTTTGAAATAATGGTTGCTTATACAGTTACCCATTACATTACATAATGTTGCCAGAGTGTGATGTGTTAGTGCTAGCTGAGGCACTTGAAAGCAGTAGATAGTTTTAAATTAAGACCACGCTATAGTAAATGTTCTGACATGTCTGTTGTACATTCTCCCTTACAATAGATTCTTGCCACAAGGCTGTATTTTGTGTTGTCGCCATTTTCTCTATTGAAATTTAGCCACACTTAAGTGTTTGCTGTGATCCATATTTCAGGTGCCGAGTAAAACAAATCCGCACGGCGTTGATTGACATAGTGTGGCATTACACAGAGAAGGTGGAGACCTGAGTGAGAGAGACAGAGAGCGCAAGCTCAGCTCACGTCACTGTGAAGCGATCCGCTCGCACTGGTCAGAAAGTGTCCGAGGAGATGATGCAAGAGTTTCTCACTTAGCAAAAGCTAGACAGCCGCTTCTAAGGTAGGGGTTTGTGACCGATTGCCAACGGTCACCACAGAGCAAAACTCTGAGCCGAGATGCTTTGTGGTGCGAGTCTACAGCATTACAGTTATATAGTTGAATTAAAATGCATGTTTAGGAATTAAGAAGTGGAACCACAATTCAAATGTCTTTGATTCCTTGGTTCTAAGAAATTTATAACCAGTTCTAATTTGAAACCGGTTCTCAAGACCAAACCCTAGTAGATAGATTGAGAGGATCCTCCAGGAAGAATGGGATAAACTGCCCAAATCCATTTGTGCATAGATTGTACAGACTTACTCATGAAGGCTTCAAAAAGTGCTTCTATAAAAGGACTAAGATCTCAATACTTAATATAAATGAGATTTCAGTTTTGATTTTCAGTTATTTGCAAATCATTACGGTGTAGATTGATGAGGAAAAATATGAAATTCATCCCTTTAAAATTTTATAAACACCTACTACATACAGTGTGTTAATTATGAACAAATGTCCTAAATGGTATGGTTTTTGTAATGGACAGATGAATCACAATATTTACAAATATGACAAAAAATCCTCTTCCTTTCGCAGTTTGATGCTAGAACAGGAAAAAGTCGTGACTACTGACTAGATAATGATTGTGCATATTCTTTAAAAAGGATAACTCTCTGCCTCATAATTATGTGTTCTAAATGCTATCATTTCACAACAGTTTTAAACCATAATTTAAAGTCCCCTTAACACTGCCAATCAAATGTGGGTGATATAACTAGTGCTGTTAGAATACCCCTACACATTGTTGAAGTTGTTATAAATGCCACTTAATTTGTCCTTAAACAACTATGCCTTTAAAACGCAAAGAAAAATGACTCTGCCTTCAAAATCTCAAATTCTAACAGCATATTCAGTGTCATTAATACAGCATTAATTTTAATTATTTTAATACACTTTCACAAAAAGCTATACTGTAGATACAGTTCCTGTTGTAATGAAAAACTGAGTCCCTTGTACTTGGTGCACACTCATTTTTGACTGCAAGTCTAATGTTTTCCAATGCTTTTAAAAACAATGTCACTTACAGTCATGAGACAATTGTTGTAACAATGTTTACATGAATCCGATTATACAGATTTCAAAACAAGTCATGTTTGCTACAGGGAGAAGTGTCCCTTGTCCACAGCTTGTGCAAGGAAAATAAAAATCCACAGACAGAAGGGTGTGCATTTATATATAAAACTAAATGTATAACCGATTTCGAATAATAAAAATTTGTCAGTTATGTTGCAAGTCCAGTGTGCTATGTAGTCTGTTATGGTATTGTGACAGAGTATTTTATCTCTCTTACCCTTTACACTATCGAAAAAAGGCAAGTGGTGATCAAAAAGAACATATTTAAATTTGGAACTTAACCATCTTAAATTAACGCTTAAGGTAAAAACAGGCAGTCCCCGGGTTACTTACGAGATACGGACTGTAGGTTTGTACTTGACTTTGTATGTAAGGCGGAACAGGTACATTATTTTAATAACTGCTATTGTTGACCGACTGTAACCAAGTGCTCTGCCAATGAATGATGGGAGTTTCACCTCTCTCTGACCTTAATATTTCTACTTTATTTTCAATGATAATGGTTTTTCTCTTCTTTCAGGTAACAGCAGCACTTGCATCAGATTTATATTTCAGAGACTTCTTGAAAGGTGACAACAAAAAGGTTAAGATGAGCTCTTCTGCACAGCACTGTACACGCCATCACAGCAGGAAGGCACCCGTCGTCAACACGTCCGATGTACTGACAAGAGACAACTTCCCGCTATGTGCGTAACAGTACAACCAGGCTTACTATTGAGAATGAATGGGGGCGATTCACCAGTCGCCCACCACACAGTCACCTCCAGTACAGTATGCTGCCTGCAGCATCCGCCCACCGAGAACGAACATGGTGCGGCCAAAAGCGGGTAAGTGAATTGCCACCACCGCCCCCATTCAACAGGCAGCCAACCAAGGCACACTACAATGCTACCCCCTGCCGCCCCATTCACCCTCAATGGCCTCCGTTCAGCCACAACCAGGTCACCGCTTGCAGCATTACTAGCCGCCCACAGAGAATGAATGGGGCAGCCATGTTTAGTAGGCGGGCAGTGAAACGCCCCCCTCCGCCCCATCCAGCCTGCGTCCAGTCAGGAGCAGTAGCGGCGTAGTGGGTGGGCAGAGAATAACCCCATCAAGCCTTCGCCCTGCACACGAGCAACAGCTATGACTATGGACCACGGGTCACCACTTGCTGTCCGAGGGACACTACACTGCACAAGCAGCGAAATCGCCCCCCTCCAGCCACCGCTTGCAGCATCCCCAGGCCGAAGATGACAGAGAGGCAGTTACTGAGGCATATGCGTTGCAGCTGCGGCCCTTTTAGCAAGTTGTAGGTCGGATGTCCATAACCTGGGGACTACCTGTATTTAGTTGCCTTACATATGCACAGGTATCTCCTTTCTCGTTTAAAACATTAAGTGGAAGATACAAAAAACAAAAAAGCACGTCAGCATAAGACACTACAAATTAAAAACGTAACGTGTTTCCATTTGATTGTATATCCAAAGACCTTTTTGCCTCTTTAAAACTCAATTTGAGCTCTTTGATCAAGATGCTATACAAGGAACAAAAAAAACAAAACAAAAAAAAAAAAACACAACTTGAGATATCTATATTTAATTATAAAAGTTCCCAGACACACATTGCAGCTTACTTCACTGTCTTCCTTAAACATGAAATTAAAATATACATTATATTCTTTCAATATGTTGTGAAACTAAAAGTTCCTTTTCAAAGCAAAACTCAAAAACGTATGTCACATTGTAAAATAACACACATATCCAATATAGATCCCACAATGCTGTAGAATTCAATGTACTCTGTGTCTGTGTGAAAATTATGTACATGTGCACTGCAGATCAGATACAGAGCATGTACTGAGTAGACCCACTCACCTCTTCGAACACTGAAAATGCCTGACCTTCAAAACATTTGATATTTATTTATTATTTGCTAAGAAACTCATATAAAAACACAAGTAATTAAAATTCTAGTTAAGTCAGTACTTAATGCTTACAATAAGTTACAGGTGGCACAGTGGTGATTCAAGTCTTAACTACATTTGTTTGATCTTGTTGACTCAAGAATGAGAGAACAGCACAAAAAAGGAATTGCAGGTAATGACAAACTACATAATTCTGTGATAGATTTTTAACATTGTTTTCAAATTTCAATCAGGAGTTTACTTCATTCTCACAGCGAATTAACGTACTCCCTAACAGCTGTCAATAAATTTGCTTTCCAGGAATGGCAAGTTCAGCTGCAATCTTGGCCCATATTTTTCCCCCCTTTTTCCATTCGGTCATGGCATGCTAAATATAAGACATTAGACAAGCCTTTCTTCTCTTTCAGTAGTTCAAAACGTTCTTTTCTTCAGGGTACATTGTATACCTTGTACTTCTAAGTGAGCTTTCACTAGTTATTAGTTCTTGCATGTGTCTACTCTTACAACTTCACACAATCAAACCAGTTTAATTTTTTTTGAGGCAAGCTGCCGACAGATCTGACCGAGTTGCTGGGGATGTCATAACACTAATCTGTAGGCTGCAACAAAGCCTAGGTTTGTGGAGTCAAAAGCAATTAATGGGTTACTGAAGTTGGAGTCAGTAAAAATGTAAATTGTAATATGTATAAATTTCCAATTTCACATATAATAATTTGACTAAACTTCTAGCATAGTCAATGTTTGTACCACTTTAATAAATAATATTTAAAAAGCTTAAACAGCATCACTACAGCTTTTAAACCCAAATTTTAACCCATTAGGTAGCTAATGAGTAACCTGATGATTCACATTGGCAGGAATGAAATGCATTGTATGCATTTTCAATCAACATACAAATATATTAGCCTAATTACAAATCGAGGAATTGGAGATACCATAAATTGAAGTGTCAGAGTTGAAGATTATTTATAGCAAAAATTCTCAAAGAGTGATGGGAGTGCTAATGGGAAAAGTAATTGGGTTATAGTAAGGCAGCACTAAATGACTCTGTAAACAGTGTTAAAAAAAAAAAAGAAAACAAAATCCAAGTCTGCCTATAATGCACTAGATTTTTAAAATATAATCAAATCCTTGAAGCAGAGACAAATGTTACTCTCTAAAAAAATTCTATATTAAATTTCTTTTAGTGTTGGAAATAAATTAACATTCTTAAAATGACATTCTTAGACTAGAGGTTCCAAAATGGGAAGCATTTGAGAAATTCTAGGTGGTGGGGCACTTTATGAAGCAAGGGGATGGAACAACAAACAATGCATCGGTAGCACCTCGTTATTTTAACAGTTTTCTTCTTCTACCTTATAGGTAGGGTTGTTATATTTATTACTGACATTTGTTTCTTTAGTTGCTCATTAAAGCAATAATAAAATTATTTGTACTCCGTTATCAAGATGGAAAAGTAGCTCATGTTAAACAAACAAAAACAAAATACACAAGATAAACACATCAGACTAATACATTTAGAAATTGTTTGCTTAAGATAAGACGACTAGGAGAAAGTACTTATTAGGAAAGAAACAAAGAAAAAAAACAAACGCACGCTGATCTTGTTTAGTGTAGAGTTAAAAGCTTGCCAACTGAAGCAAGTCATGTTCACTGGGTGTTTTTAAGATCAGAATTACTCATCCATGTAATCTTAAAAAATAATAAAGTCAAGAAACATTTCAAAATAAGGCATTACAAACGATAAAAATTTTAAGATGTTTTGTTGGTTATGTGGTTAAGGACAGAGTTATATGGTTAGCAGGAAACCAAAAGTAAGTTAAACAAAATTCTTTAAAAAGTCTTATACAATTGGTGAGAACCATTTGGTGCTGTTCCAGTACGCCACGCAGTTTTTTTTTACATTTGCTTACCAGTTTAAAAAAAAAAAAAAAAAAAACACCTTTTGCGATATGGTTCACAGAGTAACTGTTAATAAAAGTCATTAAAAGATCAGCTTACTGAACGCGCCTTGCAAAGTGAAAAATCTACACTCTGATGAATCCACTGATATATGTGGATCTGCTCAGCAACTAATACATGTAAACTACTGCTTGATACATTTCATTTTACACAATAAGTTTTTCTTTTTTTTTTTTTTTTTAAATATAAACTGGAAGGGTGCATCGGTTATGATCGGCAAGTTATACAAGGCAGCATGGGCAAAAAAAAAAAAAAAAAAACCAAAAACACACTATATAGACAATGAAGCCATAGCATGCACTTAAACACTCAAATACTTGTAATTCCAATAGGTATGCACTAACACAACTTGATGGCACTTAAAATGGTTTGGTAATACCTCCTAGGTAAATCGATTTTGTATTGGCTCTCTCTTTCATTGTCTATTTTATGTCCCAGTCAGATTTCCTTAGTGTTTCACCTTTGTCCTCATGCTGGAATATTCTGGTTACAAAGATTATTTCCATTAAAGCTGTCACATTCAAGTTTGAATATATACTACATTCAAAAGTTTGGAATGACCCAGAACTTTTCATTTTTGATAGATACTTTTTAAATCAAGGTACTAGAAATTACTGATTCATAGTTGATTATTTATACAGCATATGACTAAAAAGCCCCACTTTACTGCAGCCACTACTACAGTTTCCACAATGGTTATTTTGTTCAACAAAGCAAACAAATTGTCTTTCTTTGGGTTTCAAAGAACTGACATTTCTAAAATTAAATTCTGGGTTCAAAAATAGTCAAAAGAAAACATTATACATTCTCGAAGAACACATCACTTTATCTTTGTTTTGTTAAAAAATTCATGCAACTGATTGCCAAAGAAATTGAAGATTTCATATAATGGTGTGCATATTGCCCTGAGAGAAGACGCCAAAGTGGATCTAATCAGGATAAAAAATTAAGTGGAAGGTCCTGGGACACATCTGTACAAAAGGGTACCTTACAATGAGTCTATGGTCAAAAAATTATTTTGGCAGTGCAACAAATTCAATCAGTGAGATTTTAAAGGTAGGGGCAATATTTTACTTGATATCCACCTTATAAAACAGGACCCTTAATGTGTGTTTATGCAACATGATTTTGCAGTTATCTGAAAAACTGAAGAATAAGGTCACTAAAAACTGCACTAAAATACCAGGCTTTATGTGAGGGGCAAACATTCAAAAAAAAAAAAAAAAAAAGACAGTCCTATACTGTATGTCTTGGTTCAAGTTTGATTATAGAAGTTCTAGTTTGGCAATCTGTCTGCCTTCATAAGAAAATGCAAATAAACATTACTTACACTTTATACACACACACACACACACACACACACACACACAAGTATACTGTAGTTACTTCCAGAAAATGTTTTTATATAACGTGTACACACCAAGAACAATAAATCTAGACTTTTTGTACATTATAAAAGCCGGTGCATGTATTAAACCTATAACTGCTGCTCTCGTGAATGTGCGAACCACCATAATAATATATTTTTAAACACTACATGCCAATCCGTCCCGTAGCTTTATTACCATTAACAACTAAACGAAACTGTGGGTCGAGTTGACTATCCCCGCGACCAAGGACATGCAAAAACAAAATTAAGCTGAACTGAAGATATTGCAATACGTTCCAGCTGCTTTCTGTAAATAAAATCAATTAATTCATTCCGGCGCGTAGAAAACCAGCATTACTGGAACATATGCTATGACAAGTAAATGTGACAGGTCCTACTTGGCATGGTGTCTTTTAAAGGAAAAGGTATGCAGTTACTGGCATTGCGCCCCGAGAAGAGCCTCTCAAATAGAGGTCCGCGTACCAGGCAACAGACTGAAAATGGTGATAAATGCGTCCAGTTCTCTTCCCATCGATATAACACGTCAACGCTCGGTTTTCCCATGACTGTTTATTACCTTACGTGTCTCGGAACAGCTGGAGGACACCATCTTAACTTTAAGTAGGTCGAACAAGTAGCTTGCCGTTGGGAGGCGGTATTCATTCCGCATTCCTCTCGACAATTCACTCCTAGAAACGCCACAAAGCTAGCGCGAAGTTAAGTGTCACACTTTCACAGAAAGTCACACTGAAAAGGTCACACTTACCTCTCCCAGCTCGAGATTCTTTTTTCCTGCCAGAACCGCTGGCAGCTCGCTCTTCCTCGATAGCCGCTGCTATCTCGGGGTTGTCTTCCCCATTGTACCGCACCAGCAGTTCTTCTCCCGCTGCGATTGGCTGCAATAGAAAAGAGACAATGATTCAGAGCCAATGGTATGCAGCCTTGTTGGACGCAGCAACGTAAGCCTCGAGCCAGAGGGCGTGCCGCGACGCGACACGACGCGAAGTGACCAGAGTCTCGGCCAAAAGAAGCCAATTGGATTGACGTTGTGGAGGTTCTCTTATCGTTTTAACATTCACTTTTTGCTGTTTGTGGTTGTTTATTCAATACCTTTTTTTAAGGCATTTCTGATTGTATTCCCCGGTCTTCTGGCAGGAGGGCCAATTGAAAACCAAAACAAAAAGTCAGGCCTGACAGACTGTGCAGTCACAAACGCAAACTGTGGGTACGGTCGAAGAAAGCCTTCGACTCCACTGATGCCTGTCGTAGGATTCACACGTGTTTGTTATAAAATCGTTAACGATGACAAGGCACGATACACCATTCTCCCCATCTTTCCCATTTAATCCTCACTTGTCATTTACATTTATTTGTCCGTTGATGAGGTCGGTCAGCTTATTTTAATACACAATTCTCATTTGGTAACATTTTTATATTTCTAGGAAGTACCCTTTAAAAGGCAATGCCTAGTAAATAAAAGGTAGTGCCCTAGAAATGTCCACATATTTGTAGTAAATAAAAAGCTGTTCATTGATACATAGGTTTACTATATCAGATTGTCCATGAAATTAAATTGCTTTATTTTTAGATGACAACTAGCCATCTAAATGTCACAAATGCCTTCAAAGCTAACTGTGCACTTTAACCTGTTTGATAAAAAGTGTCTGTACTACAAAGTTTCAGAAAAAAACATGGAAACGAAATTTTAAATTATTGCCAAAATTGTCTTGCTACAGAGAATCTGGGGAAAACAAAACTCAAACTCCTTTATTTCAGATTTAATGGGGCCAGAGACCATCCCAGGAGAATTAGGTACAGCCTTGGACAGGCTGCCAGTCCAATATGTCAATTTGGAATTTTCAGTTAAACTTTGGGATGTAGGAGGAAAAGAACACTGTCATGGGGAAAATACACACACTCCTTACAGTCAATTATTGAGTGTGAGTTTTGAAATCAGGATAATGTAACTTTGAAGCAGACAAATAGACAATTCTCTGCAAGCTTTGCTCACCTGCATTGGACAGTTTACTCCATTCTTCTTAGAAGAAGCTATAAAGCTTAATTAGGGTGGATGGGAAGCATCTGTAAACATCCACCTTCAGGTCTCTCCACACATCCCTGTGGGGTTTAAGGTTGGGGTTTGGCTGGGCAACTTAAGAACAGAGTCTTATACCAAATCCACTCCTGAATTGTCTTGCTCAAAGGTTGCACCAGTCTGAGATTGTATGAACTCTGGAGCAGTGACCTCTTTGTATCTGGCTGCATTAATCCTTCCCCAATTTTGACAAGACTCCTTGTTCCTGCCTCTGAACAACACCCCCATAGCATGATGCTATCACCACCATACTTCACTGTAGAGTTTATATTAGATTGGTGTTGAACAGTGCCTGGTAGGCACCAGACATTGTGCTTGGGAGTTCTGCACAAAGAGTTACGTTTTTGTCTCATCAGACCAGAGAATTTTTCTCTCATGCTCTCACATTTTTGAGTGTCAGAGCAAAGGTTCTGAATACTTACATGAATAAGAGATTTCGGTTTTTGATTTTAATACATTTGCAAACCTTTCTGAAAACATGTTTTCACTTTTCATTATCAGTTATTGACTGTAGATGTATGAGCAAAAATGAAATATTTATCCATTTCAAATTATATCATTTAAGACAGAAGCCAGGAAGAACTTCTTTACACAAAGAGTTGTGGAAATCAAGAACAAACTATCAAGACAACCTTTAAGAAGTATCTGGATGATATATTGGGACAGCTTAACAAACAAGCTCGATGGACTGAATGGTCATCTTTCATTTGTCAAAGTTCTTATTTTTTTATTTTCTTACACATTAAGATTTGTAGAAAGTGAAGGAGTCACTTTAAGAAAATAAATGCCTGTGTTGTCTGTCCTGTAGTTACAGTATGTCTCTGTCATTCCAACAGACAGTATATCACAAACATCTGTAGTAATAAAATGCATTGCGTTTGTCATTCCAACAGATGGCACATTACAAATATTTATAGTAATTGTAATAAAATTACATATATATAAATATGTGCATGCATAGGTCTGATTACAATCTGATATTTGGGTGGTTACCTACCAGGTAATGCTTGTGTTTGGTCAGCCAGTCAGCAGACATCCGCCATGCGCTCTCAGTTGTGAGAAGCGTAGAACATTGACATGATATATACCGTGTTTCCCCAAAAATAAGACCTACTCCAAAAATAAGCCCTAGCATGATTTTCAGGCTGCTCTGTAATATAAGCCCTACCCCAAAAATAAGCCCTAGTCAACATCGTCAGCTGAAAAGTAAGGCACCTAAGGCCAGGTTTATACTTCACAAGATGCGATGCGTGTGCCCGAAACATCCGTTAAATTCCAAGGACACCTTGCCACAATATCTCTGAAAAAGATGTTTAATGATTACCCCCATCAATTCGAGGATGCACCCATTCCAGCAGCATCAGCGCAAGACAGAAACAAAATCCCTGGATGAGGCATCACCTCATCGCAAGGTGAACACAAGCACACTCATACACTTGCCGTCATTGTAGCTTCACCAAATCCCCATACCTTCATGTCTTTGGATGGAAAACTGAGCACACTGTGGAAACATGCAAACTCCAGGCAGGGAACGCAAGGGACGTTACTCCCTGCGAGACAGAAGCGCTACCGCTCTGCAACCGTGCTATCCCATACGTGTAACTATTAGCAGTATTCATTATTTAAACAAAGTTAACAATTTATCTGTAAAATGTAACATAAATATTTTAATGCATTTCATCATGAAAGTGATATTAGGTTAATGTGCAGAAAGCTGGAATATCATAAATGTAATGTGTTCTGTGGGGTGATGCTGCTGTCAGTTCAGGATGAATCCTTAGAAGTGCATAGCAATTTAACAACTGGGTCGGTTTTAAGATGACGTTTACGACAGTCTGCTTTAATGATAAAGTAAACTACAAGGTTAAAGCCAAAATTTTCACTTTAATCACAAGATAGACATTTTCATTATGTCCTTATTTTTTTTCTCTGTGGTTCAAATAAGCCGCTGTACATTCTGATGGTATATTGTTAAGGCGCAAAAAAAAAAAAAAGACGGCGCAGAAGATGGTATGTGAGACTTTTAAAATGTATCATGTAATTACTTTGGGGAATATGCGACTCTTGAATATAAAAGCACCATGAATGCATTTGTATGTCGGCATTTTGCTTCACCACAGCGAACCATTCATCAAACGCACAACGATCCTGGAGGATCCTAAATGCGGCTGGAGTAGCAAGAAATTCAGGCTGAAATTCAGGGTTTAAATGTGGAGAGTTATGACGATATTCCAGAAGAAGATGACATGACTGTATTTGGATAAATGTTTATTTTTGTACATGAATAAATGTAAGACATCCCCTGAAAATAAGCCCTAGTGCATCTTTTGGAGCAAAAATTAATATAAGACCTTGTCTTATTTTCGGGGAAACACGGTAGTATCTTCCAAATAATACAAAGAGTACATAACACATGTTTCACCCTAATTGGGGCTCATCAGGTGTAAGCACTTTTGCTTCCCCGCAGGGATCGAACCTGAGATGTAGTTGGGCCATGGCAATAGGTTCACTTACTTGACATGGTGTAGATTAGAGTATTACATGCATAAGTCTGATCACAATATGATATTTGGGTGGATACCTGCCAAATAATACTACACCCTGTCAAATAAGTGAACCAGTGGCTGTAGCACAATGTTTGAGGCTTTGTCTCGGGCGCTGACATCCAAGGTCCAGTCCCGGCAAGGGGAAGCAAAAGTGTGTACACCTGATGAGCCCGAATTAGGATGAAATGTGTGTTATGTACTCTTTGTATTATTTGGCAGGTACAATTTATCATATATGTGCATGCACATCAGAGGGTCACCACCCCTGTTCCTCCCAGATATGTAATACTAGCAGAATACCCGAGCTTCGCAGCGGAGAAGTACTGTGTTAAAGAAGTTATGAAAAAGAAAAGGAAAAATTTAAAAAATAACGTAACTTGATTGTTAATGTAATTGTTTTGTCATTGATATGAGTGTTGCTGGCATATATATATATATATATATATATATATATATATATATATATATATACACACAGACAAACACATATATAAACATATATATACACATCATATATATATATATATACATATACATACATATATACATATACACATATACAAATATAGACATATATATACAGTATATACATATATACACATATATATACACAGTTATATATATATACATATATATATATATATACACATACTGTACATATATATATATATATATAGCAAAATACCTGCGCTTCGCAGCGGAGAAGTAGTGTGTTAAAGAAGCAATGAAAAAGAAAAGGAAACATTTTGAAAATAACGTAACATGATTGTCAATGTAATTGTTTTGTCACTGTTATGAGTGATGAGTGTTGCTGTCATATATATATATATATATATATATATCAATACATATATACATATACACATATACACATATATATATACACACACATATATAAATACATATATACACATACATCCACATATATATACATATATATATATATATCTACATATACACACATACATATACATACACACACATATATACACACAAATACATATATATATACATACACACACACATATATAAACATATATATACATACTGTACATATCTACATATATACATACACACACACACACAACTATCGTATATGTTGAAGTTCTATTTAAATTTTAAATAGAAGGAATTTTTATTTAGTCGACAGAATATTATTCCGGAATAAATCAACTCAAGCCTTAAATAACATAATATTTTGCTCTCCATAAAAATATATCCTGTCTAAATTATACAAGTTAGAAATAAAGTAAATGTTAACAGAACAAACATTCAAATTTCTTTACTCTTATGTAATTTTATATAAAAAATAAACTTAAATTTTAAATATCCCAAAAGATTTTGCTCTCCATAAAAATATATCCTGTCAAAATTATACAAATTCAAATATGAACATGGTGCATAACAAAACCTGGAAACATAAATAAAATTTGTTCTTTTCAGCAATAACAAATCAAATCATTCAGTTGTCTTTGCTCTTATGTCATTTTATCAGATTTGGAAGCCTGGCATCTTTTTTTGGCAACAAGTTCGTTTATGTTTGGTGTGAGGTTCTGTGTTGTGGAGATTCTTAGGATGGACTGCAGGTGCTCATCAGTGAGGCGACTCCTGTTTGCTGTTTTGTTAGTCTTCATGACTGAGAAGAGCTTCTCACACAGATATGTGCTACCAAACATGCACAAGGTTCGAGCCGCATGTAGACGGAGCTGGAGCATTTGTGCGGGAATGGAGTGAATAAACTGTGCGGGCCGTGCAGTATTGTACTTTGCCTTCAGTGTGCCATTACACTGCAGCTCAATCACCTCCATCTGAATCTGCACAGGAGCAGTTTCCACATCGACAGCAAATGGGTTGCGAAACAACACAAAATTCTTTTTTTGTTCTTCAAAGTCACCAAAGCGCCGTGCGAACTCAGTGCGCACAGTTTATGAACAAAATGCGTATTTGGGAACACCGTAGTGTCGACTTGGTTCAACATTACTTGGCAACAGGAAAAGTGGGGCAAGTTGCACTGGTGCATTTGTGTCTCCCATAAAAGTAGCTTCACTTGAAATCACTTTGTGATTTTGCACGGGTAAAAACGTCTGCTGAAGTGTCAGATTCTTCTTTAACTCTTCTGCTTTCTGTATCTTGTGCATTGCATTCAGGTCTTTCAGGTTATCCTGATGTTTTGTCTCATAGTGCCGTTTTAGATTAAATTCTGTAATTACACCCACATTTGCTCCAGAAATGAGACACACGGGTTTGCCGGCAATGTCAGTAAACATATACAAAGCCTCCCATCGGTTTTTAAAGGCTCTATGTTCAGAATCACCTTTTCTCTTCGGCATCGTGTGGGCTAGCTTCACAATAACTTGCAGCAACATAAGCTAGACTTGATTAATGCGGTAAGTGTTCGGCAAGGCAATTGAAGCGCTGCATTATGGGATCTGTAGTTTATTGTGTTACCAGCGCTTCATATCCCCGGGCCATTAATAACAATAATACAGTATATAAAATGATCTCGCGGGCCGGATATAATTACACGCCGGGCCGGATGTGGCCTGCGGGCCTTGAGTTTGACACATATGGACTAAATAGAACTTGAAAAGATATATTTTTTCTTACATCGAGCCCGCGTGCTATTGTGGTTTTGCCTGCATGCCTCAATAAGTCATCCTCCCCTCGCTCTTACTTTTTTACCGTTCATCTAATGAATACACTGAGTATGGCTTTACCAAAACAATCATTGATGGCGAATAAAGTATCCATTATTCGAGTATGTAGATCGGGGTATATATATACATATATATATATACCCGCGTATCGCAGCGGAGACGTAGTGTGTTAAAGAAGCTATGAAAAAGAAAAGGGAACATTTTAAAAATAACGTAACATGACTGTCAATATACAGTAATTGTTTTGTGAGTTTTACTGAGTGTTGCTGTCATCAAGGATTTGATTATCATTATTTCTTTCAATCAGGTTCGTATTTGTAGGATGTGTTGTGTTCAAGTTACATTCCGTGTTTGTCAATCGTTGTAAAGATGACAGGTTTCATTCATCGATTTGTTTCTTACTGCATCAATAAACAGCTCGTCTTCTTCTTTATCTGAGACCTGACACACTGCATGCACGGGTTTTTTTTTTACACTGTCTTCCTTTAGCGGGACATTGACTTTTTCCACCGTGTGCTTTGTTTCCACAGTAGCTGCATTTATGAATATGCTTGTATGTATCAGACGCTTCATATTTTTTTGCTGCCTTTTCAATTGTGTAATTCGGTTTTTGTTCAGCGCTCTTTGGAACTGTTGCTTTTTGTCTGTGCACTGCGTCAGTTCACGTGAGCCGCTCGGTGTACATGCATCGAAGTTTCCCAGCTGTGCTGGTGCCATGTCGTGCTATGTCCATGGCTGTATCTAATGTTACCGAAGTCCCGGCACTTAAAACTTTCTCTCGCAGTTTCACTGAGTTTGTGCCAAACACCACCCTGACCATCTCATCTTCCTCTGCATAAGCACAGTCCTTCACCCGTGAATATTTACCCGTGGCAGTTTGCTATTGGATTGCCGCTGACGGACGGCCTTATATGGGCAGGCACTAAATTACAAATGCCAGCAGCAGCCTGTCTATGAACTTAATTTAAAGTTTAGGTTTACATCGTGCTTTGTTTCCGAAGTAGCAGAACTCATGAATATGGTTGTATATGTCACTCGCTCGCTTCTTATTGTTTCGCTGCCTTCTCAATTATATAATGCATGTTTTCTTCAGCGCTTTTTGGGCCTCTTCCTGGTTTTCTACGTACTGCGTGATTACGTGGGAGGCGTGATGATGTCATACGAAACCCCGCCCCCACGGGTTTCAAGCTCATCTCCATTACAGTAAATGGAGAAAAACAGCTTCCAGTTATGACCATTACGCGTAGAATTTCGAAATGAAACCTGCCCAACTTTTGTAAGGAAGCTGTAAGGAATAAGCCTGCCAAATTTCAGCCTTCTACCTACACGGGAAGTTGGAGAATTAGTGATGAGTCAGTCAGTCAGTGAGTGAGTGAGTGAGTGAGTGAGTGAGTCAGTGAGGGCTTTGCCGTCAAAAATGTTACAAAAATGTTACACTCTGAATGAAGCGCGTTCCTACGACTGATCGGAGGAAAATTTAATTTCAAAAAACTACCCGAGCGAAGCCTTGATAAAAGCAAGCAAAATTAGATGCATTACAGAAAGCGGACTTTGTGGCTCTTACTGGGGATCATTGGACTTCTGTGACCGTTAGTAATTCTAATTACATCTAATTACAAAATGTTCAATGAGCACACTGTTTTAGCCTAATGTACAAAATAATTTTGGCTAAGGTTACTCAGAGTTTAAAGATTAAGTTGGTCAAATTACCTTTTATGTTTCTGACTTATTTTTTTAAGAAGAAAAACTGCACTTTATGTTGAAATTTTGGTTATTATTATTTAAAGACAATGCCATTCTGAAAATGTACTTAAAGTACTTAAACTACCACTTTATTTTTAAGTCTGCCCAATTTTAACCAGGGATGATATTTTTGTTTCTGTTTTGAATTCAAATGCAGTTTAAAAGCATTTTTTTTTCAGAAATTAAAAGAGCTTGAGTTTACAATATTCATGTCCATGTCTATTATTTGATTCTGTCGCCCACTAAAACCCTTTTAAATTAAAAAAACACATTTGCGATTTGGGGCAAATTTACGTGTGCGATTACATACGATTAATCAAGATTAATTATTACACAGCCTCTAATTAATTGGATTAATTTTTTTAATCGAGTCCCACCCCTAATATATATATGTAGATATATATGTAGATTTGTATATATATATATATGTGTATATACAGTATATATGTAGATATGTATATGTGTATATATGTATATATGTGTTTGTGTGTATATATATGTGTATATATGTATATATATGTGTATGTGTGTATATATATATGTGTATATATGTATATATATTTATATGTATATGTATATATATGTATATATATGATGTGTATATATATGTTTATATATGTGTGTGTGTGTGAGTGTATATATATATGCCAGCAACACTCATGACAATGACAAAACAATTATATTGTCAATCATGTTACGTTATTATTAAAATGTTTCCTTTTCTTTTTACTTCTCTGCTGCCAAACGTGGGTATTTTGCTATGTATATATATATATATATATATAGAGAGAGAGAGAGAGAGAGAGATGACAACAACACTCATATCAATGACAAAACAATTACATTAACAATCATGTTACGTTATTTTTAAAATATTTCCTTTTCTTTTTCATAACTTCTTTAACACACTACTTCTCCGCTGCGAAGCGCGGGTATTCTGCTAGTTTTAAATAAACTGTGGCGGAATTGTGGTGCATTCCTTTGTGACAAACTGTTTAATGTCTGACAGACTGCTATCCTCCCACACTTTTTGTCCATGTCAGTATTTGCTTTGGAAGCCTTCTCTTCCTTCTCTATTTGTGTACTTAACTTTTTGTCCTTTTGTGTTATTTTCTGGAAGCTTTTCTGCACTCTTACACATTGTATATTTGCCTTTCAATCGGTGTAAAGTATTTTCTGGAAGCTTTTCTGCACTCTTACACGTTGTATATTTGCCTTTCAATCGGTGTAAAGTATCAAGTTTTATAGTTGTTTCTGCGAGTTGGTCTCATGCTTTGCTGGAGATGGGACGGCTGGAGCTGAACGCCATTACCAGCGGTGTTATTTTACCCTTTTTTTTACTATCATCCTGAGGTAACCTATATTTTTATACACGAGTATAAATGAGCATGAGCAGCAAACAATGGAAAGAAAAAGGATAAGGATAAGGCAGCTAAACTTTCATCAAAGTCAAAAATGGCCTCAAGGTCACAGTACAGCCTACTACAGACTGACCTGGAACAGATTGGTGAAGGAACAGATCTGCCAGGACCTGACACTGCAGCATTGGCAAAGTGGGAGCGAAACTGTGAGCAAGGTGGGTAAGGAGGATTCGTCGATTCAATGGAGGATTATTGGAATTGAGCAAGGCCCTTATATCCCCACTGTCAACTGTAGTTAATAAACCTCCTGAGTCAGCTGTATCAACCAAAACTGGACTCACAATTCCATCAATGGAGCATTAATTAACATCTTTCCTAAGAAAAATAAGGACTTACTACAATGTGCATCATACAGACCAATCTCAGTCCTGAATAATGACATTAAGATACTCTGCATGGAACTAGCTAGAAGGATTGAGAAAGTACTTCCTTCTGTAATATCACAAGACCAAACCTGATTAGTTAAAGGCAGACACTTAGCTTCTAGTCTTCGATGTTTGTTTAATACAAAATATTCACTCATTAAACCTAATACCCAAGAGATCTCACTATCTTTCTATGCAGAAAAAGCATTTGACATGGTTGAATTGGACTACTTATTCACCACATTGCACAAATTTGGGTTCAGCCCAAACATATGTGTATGGATCAAACTACTCTATACTAGTCCAGAAGTCTTAGTTGGTATTAACAACTTTATTTTGGACAACGTCAAACTAGAATGCAGTACTCGACAAGCCATTGGCAGATTACTTTTGAAATTCATCAGGGATAAAGGGGATTTTCACAGAAGGACTTTAACAGATAATATCAGTATATGTAGATGATATGGTACTGGATATATCTGACCCACAAAATTCCATGCCAGCAGTCCTAGAAACATACAGATTTTCAAAAGATATCCAGACTCACAGCTTTTTACAGTAAACTCTCTAGCACACAATACTAGACTGGACACCTTCCCATTTATCTTTGCAACAATAATGTTCTTCTTTCGGCTGATCCCCTTAGGGGTTACCACAGTGGATCATCATTTCCATATTTTCCTGCCTTCTGCATCTTTGTCTATCAAACCCACCACCTGCATGTCCTTTCTCACGACATCCATAAACCTCCTTTTAGGCCTTCCTCTTTTTTTCCTTACCTGGCAGCTCCATCACCAGCATCTTTCTCCCAATATACTCAGCATCTCTCCTCTGCACATGTTCAAACCAATGCAATCTCACCTCTCTGACTTTGTCTCCAAACTGTCCAACCTGAGCTGACCTTCTAATGTACTCATTCCTAATCCTGTCCATCCTCATCACACCCAATGCAAATCTTAACATCATTAACTCTGACACCTCCAGCTTTGTCTCCTGTCTTTTTGACAGTGCCACCTTCTCCAACCTATATAACATAGCTGGTCTCACTAAAGTCTTGTAGACATTTCCTTTCACTCTTGCTGGTACCCGTGTGTCACAAATCACTCCTGACACTCTTCTCCACCCACTCCACTCTGCCTACACTCTCTTCTTTACCCCTCTTCCACACACCCTGTTACCCTGTACCACTAAGTATTTAAAGTCATCTACCTTTGCCAACTCTGCTCCCTGCATCCTCACCATTCCTCTGACCTCCCTCTCATTCACACACATGTATTCTGTCTTGTTCCTATTGCCCTTCATTCCTCTACTCTCTAGAGCATATCTCCACCTCTACAGGGTCTCCTCAACATGCTCTCTACTCTTGTTACAGATCACAGTGTCATCTGCAAACATCAGAGTCCACGGGGATGCCTGTCTAATCTTCTCTGTAAACCTGTTCATTACCACTGCAAACAAGCAAGGGCTCAGAATGAATGCCAGATGTAATCCCATCTCCACCTTAAATGCATCCCTCACTCCCACTGAAGACCTCATCACTATCACACTTCCCTCGTTCATATTCTGTATCACTCTTACATACTTCTCTGTCACTCCCAACTTCCTCATACAATACCACAATTCCTCTCTAGGCATTCTGTCGAATGCTTTTTCTTGGTCCACAAAGACACAATGCAACTCCTTTCGGCCTTCTCTATGATTCTCCACTGACACACTCAGAGCAAACATCATATCTATAGTGGTCTTTTCCTGGCATTAAACCATACTGCTGCTCACTAATCACCACCTCTCTTCTTAATTTAGCTTCCACTACTACACTTCTTTCCCATAACTTCATGCTCTGACTGATTGGTTTTATTCCCCCATAGTTACTACAGTTCTGCACATCACCCTTATTCTTAAAAATTGGTACCAATGCACTTCTTTCTCCACTCCTCGGGCATCCTTTCACTTTCCAAGATTGCATTAAACAATTGCATCTTCCACCGCTCTTGTACATTACCCTATGTTCCTCCCTCTTCTTAAAATACATATTTACCACAGCCATGCCCATCATTTTTGCAAAACTTACTCCTCCCATCCTCACCGTGGTAGAACAATTTGAACCTGTCCATCTGGTCTCTTGCACACACAATATGTCAACCATCCTTCTCTCCATCATATCAGCTAATAATAATAATAATAATAATAATAATAATAATAATCATAATCATTGTATACTGTTTAGAGCAGTGGCTTATCTAAAAAATGGTAATTCTAAATTAAAATGCAAAATACCTACATACATTAGCAGTGCAGACTTTATGAACTTCTATAATAAGAAAATTGATAGCGCAAGATCCAAGATCTCAGCATTACTTTGCAAGCTTAATACTAGATTAGCAAACCCTGTCTTGTTTTGTGCACACCACTTTAATAATTTTAATTTAATTATAATAGAACAAGATGACATACCTTTAATTTCTAAAATGAAACCTACTACTTTACCTTAGACCCAGTCCCAAGTAAACTAGTAAAAAGCTCTATAGATGTTCTTACAAACACACATTCTTAGTATTATCAGTAGTTCATTACTGAATGGCGCAGTTCCTGATGCACTAAAAATGAAAGCAGACCACATTCAGTCACACCTTACATATCACAATTTATTTGAGAATTTCTAGTCTGGTTTCCACACTAGTCATAGTATAGCAACAATACTAACTCATGTTGAAAGCAATTGCGATATCCTCTGATGAAGGAAATTCCACAGTAATTATGCTGTTAGATTTGAGTGCAGAATCTTTAACTATATCTTGCTACACAGCCTAAAAATTTACTCTGGATTCACTGGCACTGTGCCTACCCGGTTTAGTTGTCTCAAATTGATTCCAGTGGATACAGAAATGTGCTGACAGTACTCAATTATTATACTCAGACGTTACATAAGGTGTTCCGCAGGGCTCTGTACTGGGACCTTTACTGTTTTCACTTTACATGCTTCCATTGGGAACTTGTGCTTCCATTGGGAACTACCATTAGAAAACATAACATTCATTTTCACTCGCATGTGGATGGCACCCAAATATCCCATTCTTTTGGAGAAAACCATGTTTCTCTGATGCTGTCCTTAATTAACTGTATCAGTGAATTAAACGAGTGGATGGATGAGAACTACTTGTCTCTGAATATACAGAAGGAAATGATGCACTGCAACAACATTCTGTCGGTCTTTAACTCAAGTGATATTAATCACCATCAGTTTTACTAAATTAGCATCCAAGTTAGGTTTGAAACAAGAATGCAATTTAAAAGCACACATTACAAAACTATCTAAAATATCTTAAAATTTGGAAAGATTAAGATTTATCTACATATGCAGGATACTGAGAACTTCTTTCCTGCATTTATTTCTAATATTATTGACTACTGCAACATGTTATTTACTGGCTTTTCTAATCAATCATTCTTTATGAAGTTTTCAGTTAATTCAAAATGCTGAGGCAAGAACTATTACAAGAACCAGAAAATACGAACAAATAACTCAATTTCTCAAATCCTTACACTGAGTCCCAGTTAAGCCTGATTTCAAAATCCTCCTTTTATAAATCTTAATTGGCCAAGGCTTTGCTTACTTACTTGAACTCATTACTACTTACAAAAAAAAAAAACACACACATTGTTATCTCAAAATGCGGACCTACTAAAGATACCAAGGATTAATAAAATAACACTCACTGTGAGGTCAAGCTTTTAGTTACAAGGCCCTGAAAATGTGGAATGATGCCCCTTCAGTCTCAGTTTTTAAATCCAGGCCAAAGACTCCTTGCCTTGAGCTACTGATTACAGTGGCATGCAAAAGTTTGGGCACCATTGCTTAAATAGTCTATTACTGTGAAAAGTGAGCAGAAGATGAAATGATCACCAGAAAGCATATATTTAAAGATGACACATTTTTTCAGCATTTTATACAGGAAGATAAAATTTTACCAGGGTCTCAGACCTTACTTAGCTCATTAGGGCTATGACTTATTCACAGTTCTCATTAGGAAACCCTGGGTGATGCAAATTGCAAAGCTGTATAAATTCTCTGACTCCTCAATCCTTGTCCCAACAATTAGAAGCCATGGGCTCCTCTTAAGCAGCTGCATAGCAAGCTGAAAAATAAAATAATTGATACTCACAAAGCAGGAGAAGGCTGCAAGAAGATAGTAAAAAATTTTCAGGTAGCTGTTTCCTTAGTTCGTAATGTTATTAAGAAATGGCAGTTAACAGGAACAGTGGAGGTGAAGTTGAGGTCTGGAAGAGCAAAACACTTTCTGAAAGAACTGCTTGCTGGATTACTAGAAAAGCAAGTAAAAAACCCCAATTGACTGCAAAAGACATTTGCAGTGCACCACTCTACTGTCCAGTGACACCTGAGCATATATGACCTTCATTGTGTGGTCAGCAGAAGAAAACCTTTCCTGCGCCCTAGCCACAAAATTCATCACCTGAAGTTTACAAATGAACATCTAAACAAGCCTGATGCATATTGGAAATAAGCCCTATGGATTGATGAAGTCAAAATAGAACTTTTCAGCCACAATGTGCTAAGGTATGTTTGGAAAAAAAAGGGTGCTGAATTTCAGGAAAAGAACACCTCTCCATCTGTTTAGCATGGGGGTGGATCGATCATGCTTTAGGCTTGTGTTGCAGCAAGTGGCACAGGGAATGTGTCATTGGTAGATTGAAGAATAGATTCAAATAAATACCAACAAATCCTGGAAGCAAACATCACACCATCTGTAAAAACATTAAGTTAAAAAGAGGGTCCTACAACAAGATAATGATCCAAAATATACCTCAAAATCTAAAATGGAATACCTTATAATGCGCAAGCTGATGGTTTTTCCGTGGCCCTCACAGTCCCCTAATCTAAACATCATTGAAAATCTGTAGATAGATCTCAAGACAGCAGTTCATGCAAGACAGCCTAAAAATATTGCCAAATCAGAAGCCTTTTGCAAAGACGAATGGGCAAAAATGCCCCAAGTAAGAACTGAAAAACTTTTAGCTGGCTACAAAAAGCATTCACAAGCTGTGATATTTGCCCTAGGGGATATTACTAAGTACTGACCATGCTGGGTACCCAAACTTTTGCTTCAGGCCCTTTTAAATTTTTTTTGGTATTTTGTATCTGTGAATGGTGGAAATAAAAATGTAATCATGCTTAAAATATTAAAGAAATGTTTAACATTATGTCTTTTGGTGATCATTTCATCCACTGCTCACTTAACTATTCACAGAAACAAACATTTTAAGCAAGGGTGCCCAAACATTTGCCTGCCACTGTAACTCTGTATACTGCATTTCTGTTTGTTAGTCATTTGTCCAGAAAAATAAGTAAAACAATATTTAAAACCATTCCTAACCCTACTTTATTATGTTTCTCTTCTTGGTGTCTGCATGTGGCACTTGGTGCCAAAGCTCTCCTGCCAGGCTGACCTCCTGCATATGCAAAAGTCATCTCAGATAAAGAAGTTTTGGAATCGTTGGATGGAAGATTCTCTCATCAGACTGGATGGCCAGGCACAGACTCCACTATAGGATGCCCAGGAGGTGGTAGGTGACTACTTCACTGAGGTCTCCAGGACTGTGCTGTGTCTAACTTTATTTTTTACTTTCTTTTGTACAATTTCAATCTATTCTGTTGTCAACTTATAGTTCATCAAGTAATTAATTGACAGATATTGTTGGTTTCCATTTATGATTAAGTAGTGTCTACCTTGTTTCTGTGTGTTTTAACAAATCTGTATTTTTATGTGCACTAGTTCTGTATTTAGTAATTAGTTTAATTTACAGTATACTTGTATTTTAACAAAGAATTGTTTATAGTGTTCTGCTTCTGCACTCAGTAAAAAGCACTATACAAAAATAAGTTGTAATGTAATGAATGTTTTGTTATGTAGGTTCTACAATGGATGGATGCTGTTATAGTTATCTTATTGTGGTCACATCATTACATGCTGAACATTTATTTAGAAAGTTTCAGATATGTTTGGAAATGCCAGAAAAAATTGTTATACCGTGGTGTGGTATTTGTTAAGCTCAAGTATGTGGCTATTCAAATAGCAGCAGGTTTTATCCTGCCAGCTAATGCTTTTAACTAGACTCCTTACTTTAATCAGGCATGCTGTTATCAACCAGTTTCTAACTTTTTGTGTCAGTCTAAAAATTACAAACTGGGTTTGCTAAATTTTTATAGGGATGTAAAAGGCATCTTCGTGTGAGACAGTGATAATCCATCCATCCATTATCCAACCCGCTATATCACAGGGGTCAGCTGGAGCCAATCCCAGCCAACACAGGAAACAAACCCCGGGCAGGGCACCGGCCCACCGCAGGGCGCGCACACACACAACAATAGGGCCAATTCTGAATCTCCAATCCACCTAACCTGCATGTCTTTGGACTGTGGGAGGAAACCCATGCAGACACGAGAAGAACATGCAAATGCCACGCACGGAGGACCCGGGAAGCGAACCTGGGTCTCCTAACTGCGAGGCAACAGCGCTACCCACTGCGCCACCGTGCCACCCACAGTGATAATCATTTTTATTTATTTTGCTTTCTTTTAATTTATTTCACTGTTGTATATATACACTGACATTTTCTCTATTTGGTTTACATAATGCATTTTCAATATCAGGCCTCAGTCCTTTGTCACTTTCTTGTTAAATTCAAATATCTTTTATCTCAAGGTGGTCATCTCCTGTTTGAAGCAGATTCAAAGTTAAGTCCTTTCTGATGTAAATTATTACTCTCTCCTTTGTTTTTTGTGACTCTTTTCTAAATAATGTATGTCTATTTATATTATAAATATATTTCTAGGATTTAACCAGTTTCCATTACTGCTATAACACAATATATACAGTATGTACAGGTACTTGTAACTTGAAGTGGATTATGATTTTTAATAATTTTAGATTTAGTGTTTTTCAGTATATTACTGATTTTATTTTTTCTGTACTCTAGTAATTTCAAAGTAATATTTTATACTTTTATTACTGATACTTTTGATTTCCTTAGGGAACCTTTAAATTTAGCCTGTCCTAAATGTCCAGCAGCCTTTCACCCATTCCCTAATTTAAACAGACACTGACTAACTTATTTAATTGTTTTACCAACAGATCAATGCTCTAGTTTAATTGTAACTTGTCACAGCATAGTATATCCTGTTTGTTCCAAAAACAGTCCCAAATCCTATAAACCTATAACCCTCTATCACACACCAATATCTGAGCCATGTGTTAATTTTTATGATTTAATAATTTTTTAATTTTTCATAAATATTATGTAGCTTAACTGGATTAGCACATAGCATGGAAAGAACTTAAATATGTAATGCAAAAGTGACAGGTTACCCTTACGTATGTAATTTTTACAAATATACACAATGAGAACTGGATACACCCCAGCTATGTTTAGAAGCCTATACATATAGGTTATCCCACCTCTGGACAAGAAAGAAAGCACACCTTATTAGACTATCATTACTTTCCTCCTACTCTGAGCAAGTTTAGAAGCGAGATGGGTTTCCTTATTGCTGAGGTATCAGAGTCACTGTTCAGATCTGCAAGGTCCTGAAAACAGTTGAACATTGTCAAATACGTAGGTTAAACACGTGACTTTCAGGGAATAATTAGAAAGGTACACCAGGCATGGATAACGGTGTAATGTGATCATTCAGTCATTTAATTTTCTCTCAATAGTTCAGAAATCCAGGAACCAGAAACCTTTCCAAGACCAGTAGCTATAAATATGAAGCAGTCCAGAACAAAGTTTTCAGTGATCTGATCCAACTATGATGACACAAATGTGAAGGGAACAGGGAGCCCTGTCCCAAGAGGCTACTCTAATTTTGTTTTGTGTCTAAAATAATGATAATCCTTTATGTTATAAATATTGTTACAAAATAAAAGAGGATTGGAATGGGAAAAAAACCCACTAACAGCTAACTGGATTATCATTTCACAACCTCTAACTCTGTAGTTGATGTCCATGGATAGTACGGTTATGTCTGACTGTGCCCCTCCTGTCTCTGCTTTTCTGAATGGGAGTCAATTCAGTGACCAATTACTCATGGTGGTGGATAAGCTGTAAAATCAAACAACACTGGCATTATACTGGTCTCATTTTTATATTTATCTGGATAAAAGTTTTTGATGTTTAAAAATTAAGAATTTAAACCCAGTATAAATTGAAAACAACTACATCAACTATTTTACAACTGCTAACCTTCTTTCAATATCAAATGCTAATTAAACTTTAACACACCTTGGTATACTCTTAACTGCTATTATGCTCTCACCAGGTTTATTCTTTTTTTTCCTTCTTCTATTTGCTTCCATACACAATTATGTCTCTTAACGCTAAGATGTCCATCTATTACTTTGCTCTCTCCAGGGTTGGGGCCATTAATGAACTGAATTGAGAATACATAGCAAATTCCAATTCGCTTCCTTGAATTGGAACTGGAAATAGAATTGTATGAAGCTGAAGGGAAATGGAACTGGAATTGAATTCAAATGTCAAAAAATTGAATTGAATTCAAATAAATTCCATGAAATTCCACTTTCTAAGATAATGTGACTTGATTTGCTAAATAGTTTACAGTACATTAAATACTATGAATCACATAAATCACAAACATATAAAAGAAATACAAGAGTAATGTATGTTTTATACATTATGCAGTAAAATATGAAATTATGGAGTAAAATATGAAATTTTATTTTCTCATTTGCATGTGTCACACTGCACATTTTCTTCTCAAATTAGACTGAAACAATATTTACTAGAATTCCATGCAAGGTGAAAATTCATAACCTATGAGTATAAATGAAAACCAATTCAAGGTATGAGATTGGAGATTTTCTGTGAGTTTGATTGTAAAGATTCCTCTGTTTGGCTCAAAATACCTATCAGTATCTAGCGATTCCTGCCTCTCTGCTCCTGAGGAACGTGTTTCAGTATTGCTGACAAGATATTTAGGCCTGAGAGATGCAATCTTAGTGATGTCAAATTTCAGGAAATGATGATTATTCGACACAATAAAAAGTGATTATGTGAATGAAATGCATGACTGAATATTATTTTGTTGTTTGAGATATATTGTATATCCAGTGGTAGCTTTTATCACATTGAACTCGTAATCATATAATGGAGTTACAGTATATGTACAGTATATTCAGATACTTATGGCCAGTGTCACTCATCATTTATCATTTGTTAATATACTGTTCTCAGTTTTATTTACTTACATTTCATCAACTATTCTTCATACATTACTTGGTATTTGTAAGGTGCCATAGATAAACTTCACATATACAGTGCATCTGGAAAGTATTCACAGCGTATCACAGCAAGGACATTTACTGAGTTGTCCTGAAGCCACTCCTTTGATATCTTGGCTGTGTGCTTAGGGTCGTTGTCCTGCTGAAAGATGAACCGTCGCCCCAGTCTCAGGTCAAGAGCACTCTGGAGCAGGTTTTCATCCAGGATGTCTCTGTACATTGCTGCAGTCATCGTTCCCTTTATCCTGACTAGTCTCTCAGTTCCTGCTGCTGAAAAACATCCCCACAGCATGATGCTGCCACCACCATACTTCACTGTAGGGATGTTATTGGCCTGGTGATGAGTGGTGCCCGGTTTCCTCCAAACGTGACGCCTGGCATTCACACCAAAGAGTTCAATCTTTGTCTCATCAGACCAGAGAATTTTGTTTCTCATGGTCTGAGAGTCCTTTAGGTGCCTTTTGGCAAACTCCAGGCGGGCTGCCATGTGCCTTTTACAGGAGTGGCTTCCGTCTGGCCACTCTACCATACAGGCCTGATTGGTGGATTGCTGCAGAGATGGTTGTCCTTCTGGAAGGTTCTCCTCTCTCCACAGAGGACCTCTGAAGCTCTGACAGAGTGACCATCGGGTTCTTGGTCACCACCCTGACTAAGGCCATTCTCCCCCGATCGCTCAGTTTAGATGGCCGGCCAGCTCTAGGAAGAGTCCTGGTGGTTTCAAACTTCTTCCACTTACGGATGATGGAGGCCACTGTGGTTATTGGGACCGTCAAAGCAGCAGAAATGTTTCTGTAACCTTCCCCAGATTTGTGCCTCGAGACAATCCTGTCTCGGAGGTCTACAGGCAATTCCTTTGACTTCATGCTTGGCTTGTGCTCTGACATGAATTGTCAACTGTGGGACCTTATATAGACAGGTCTGTGCCTTTACAAATCATGTCCAATCAACTGAATTTACCACAGGTGGACTCCAATTAAGCTGCAGAAACATTTCAAGGATGATCAGGGGAAACAGGATGCACCTGAGCTCAATTTTGAGCTTCATGGCAAAGGCTGTGAATACTTATGTACATGTGCTTTCTCAATTTTTTTATTTTTAATAAATTTGCAAAAACCTCAAGTAAACTTTTTTCACGTTGTCATTATGGGGTGTTGTGTGTAGAATTCTGAGGAAAAAATTGAATTTAATCCATTTTGGAATAAGGCTGTAACATAACAAAATGTGGAAAAAGTGATGCGCTGTAAATACTTTCCGGATGCACTGTATACATACATACACAACTAGAAATTGAGTACTGTATAAGGCAAGTGAAGCAAGAATTTTCTCAAACTTAAAGGGTCATAAATCACTACTGATTTGAACTACAAATCTTAAAGTTTGCAGGTACTGTAGATAATTTGTCAACTCTTACTTAAAATTTGTGCTTAGATTAATACAGTACTGTGTCAGCTGCTGGTTATGTGTATCGTTAATATAAAGTCTGTGGTAAGAAGATGTACATGTTGCATGAGCACAAATGGGAGGCCATATGCACTTACCATCACAATTCTCACTATAGTCACAATTAACTGTAGCCAGGGAAACAAATGCATTGCTCAAAAGCTGAGGCTAAAATCTTTACAAGTGCCCATTTTCTTATACAGAAAATTTCTACTAAATATACCATTGCACATCACTTATGCATTATGCACTGAAGGGGAACATCTCTTTTAAAATGCTCTTGCATATTACTGTAGCTTATCCTTTTGGACATCAATACTGGTGTATCAGAATTTTACTGTACTGCCTTTAAATAAAAACAACTATAATTTTATAATTTATCCTATATTAATTTAAACAACTCAACTAATTAAAAAACAACTTACTTCTATGTGTTTGAGGAGGAGTTTATGTATGCATATAACTCCACAGTTTTTGGGAAAGCGAAAAAATTAATGCTTTGTTTTATGTCTATGAAACTGAATGGCTCTACTAAATTTGGCCAGTGACATACTGTATTGTGCTGCTGTTACTATGCTACAAGCTTTCCACTGCACATTCGATTGCACAGGTATCTCCATTTACAATAAACATAAAGTCACTGCACGCTAAATTTAAGGTTGGGGGCGTTTACAATGCGTACTGACTTCTCGGTCAATATACTGAGCCATTATATTGCAATATAGTGCATTTACTTACATAGCGAGAGAGAACTGCACAACCATTGCATTATTTACTAAAACACACGGTACTCCATTATCATGGGCTACACCCCCAAAGATTTTTGGGTGCTGTATTAATTTAATTGGTAATTCTGAACTTCGCATTCTGAACATAAGCAATTAATTGTACTTTGTAATGACCCATGCTGAGAAGGTAACAAAGGAGAATTGTTATTAAATAATACACTTTTGATGGGTAAAAATGCAAAACAAAGTGTGATTCCCTACACAACATATCCAAGTACAACAATAATAATATATGTGATTTGTTATTTTAAACCACTGATTAGGATTATCAAAGGCCTCCTTATGCCAACAGAGTCCAGTCTTCAGCTTTACTCAAATTATTAGATCTGAATGCTCCTTTTGACACTGTTGATTGTGGCATGTTACTCCAAAACCTTAAAGCCACTGGAGTTTCTGGTACTGCCTTTGTGTAATTGGCTGGCACTAAGCACAGCAAAGGCCAGAACCAAACTGCTAAGCATGAAAAGCCATGCCACAAGTCAAGTGGCCACATCTGAATGAGGTTTCATTCAGTACAAATGTGTTCCACCTCTACCATCTCAAGGTGAACAGCTCCTGTGAGAAAGAGGGAGAGAGTGAGGGACCGTCAACCCTGACTGATTAATTCTTGGTGACATACAGAATAGTTCTCTTGTTAACTCAAGGGTTGGATAAAAAATGTCCCCCTAAGGAAACATAAAACGGACCTTAATATTGTGTCCTTTAGAGTTTACTGAGGGATAGCACATGGACTAATCTTATTTTTGAGGTACTTGATACCCATGGGAAAATCTTGCATCAGCCTAATGGATAAATTCAGTGGTCTGATAATGATATACAGATTCATTTTCAGACTTCTTTCAATGTTCATATTGCTCTCTGTCAAACAACTCAATGTCCGGATGACATTCAGAGCTAGATAAGTGACTATTATACGCAGTTGGAAAGCAGCAAATCTTACTTCTGAACTCCTTCCCAATAAAAAAGGCAAAAAATACCCTTATACTACTACTTTTTTCACCAAATTTCTTTGTCTTCTATGACAACAAATATCATGGTCAAAATTGACATTACACTTTCATTTCAAAGTCAACTTGCTTCCCTTTGCAAAAACTTCTTGATATCACAACAGGAATTTATCAAAACTTTGATGATCTTGTCCTTAAATGCTAAAGAAAAGATTAGATACTTCATGTCTTCATATCATCCAGCCTTGGCTATTGTAACTCTTCTCCCTAGAACAGTTCAGAAATTCCCACAATGTATGTTCTTAGAAAACATACATTTACAAATACAATCATATTACTCTAGTGTCATCACCCTTAAACTGTTTGCTTATAGAACAGAGGAAGCACTTCAAGATCTTTCTTTTGGTTCACTCAGATATGAATCATCTACCACTTTGTTTGTTCTACAAGTATGTATAATGGTGACCATGCCTTCTGCTTTGCTGGTCCATGTTTACGGAACAAACTTCCACAATCTAGTTTCTGCAATATTTTCTGTTTTTAAAATTAATTTAAAGTTTTGTCTTTTCTGCTGTACTTTTGGCCATGCATAGCAATTGATTTCTACTCTAGTTGATACCTCCTCCTGGAAGTTTCATTTTTGATTTATATCTTGGTATTGTATTTAAAAAATAATTTTTGCTTTTTTATTGAAACTTATTTATTATTTTTTACTTAAGACTTTTTTTTTCAAATAGTAAAGCACCTTAACTTTGGTAACTTTGTGTGCCGTATAAATAAAATGTACTATTATTATTATACGTAAACAGAATAAATAGAGAGTATGGAATGCCTTGAATGAAGGCAGAATAGCAGAATTAATGACTGTAAATATTTATTGCACACTCATTTCTATGTAATATTGGTAAATGACATCACAGATTATTTAAGACAAAGGACAGCAAAAACATATAACCCAAAGAATACAATATACTATAAGGCACAAGCTTAAAACTGGAACATCTTCTGTTCTGCTGCCTAAGGGCTGATCATGGGAGAAGTCAAGGCAAATTTGTCTGCATTAGACACAATTTATATTTTAGTTGCCATATAAGAAATAAGTAACTATTTATTTTATAATCTCTATGCTTACTGTATAGTGGGTCATTATCCACTCTTTTTACAAAGAGGCATTTGTAGCCCTAAATAAGATACAGAGAAAATGAGATAACATACAAAGTAAGCAGCAAAAAAACTATAACCTGAGACATTTGATGTTCACAAAGTGTAGTCCCTCTTTTGACTGCTACACACAAAACATACACTCTACTCTGCATCTATCCATGGTATTATTGCTAAGATGATACTCTTACAGTAATGTTAGATCTTATTATGAATATGTGAATATTTTTGTGAAACTTGGCAATACTATTGTCTAACACATATTACAAATTTACTTAACTGTGCTGTGAACTTAATATGACCTTGAAGTTGTAACTATTTGCAGCTGTGAGTTGTCTTTTTGTTCATGGGTTTGATTTATTAAAAATAACCTTGGCCTTTAGATAGGCTTGAATTCTCCCTTTGTCTATGTGAGACAAGATATTTTTACTCATATATAAAATTAACTTACAACTTTGTACCTCTGAGAAAGCTATAAGAGTTTCTTGGTGCTCCATTCTCCTACATACTGTATATGATTTGAAAAAAGACGGACATGCTCTGCTCAACCTTGGATTAGTTACTTCCCTCCACAGTATTGAAGTGGTCTCTAAACAGCTATGTCAAAAAGTGCACACTTTAGCTTACTTTTTATTATCTCAAAAATCAAATACCAGGTTCAACCAATGGCCAGGGCACTGTCTGCATTGAGTTTGCACATTCTTATTATACCTGAGTGACTATTCTTTTGGCACTTAGGCTTTTCTCTTCATCCCATAGACATGCTGGTTAGTTAAACTGGAAATTCTAAATCAGTCTGATGTGAGTGGGTTAAGTATGCACTATTCAAAGAGTACTTTCTCACATAAGACTGATTCCTGCCTTGGATGAAATACTGTCAGTATATCCTTCAGGTCTCAATGACCTTGTACTGTTTTATGTAATCCCAGAAACTGAATGAATTGATTATTTTTAATGCAAACTGTAAAGTTTTTCTGGTGACATATAGCTTACTATGTTACTCTTTTGTTGAATTTGAGAAATTAAAGTTTTAAGAGAGCACTTAAAATTAAAATGTGAATAAAAAATCAAATAATCAATGCAAAAATAAATTGTTATTTTGCACTAAGCCATGGAAGGTTTAGTTTGAAAAAGAAGCTTAAGGCTTTTCTTCACTATTTTAGAAATAAGATTTGTTATGAAATCATTAATTGAACCGATGCACATCACAAAACACAAGCCAGGTTATAGAAAACATGGCAGGAAAAATGATAATACAACACATGAGGTATACTGTTTGTACATAAACAACAATACAGTCATGCACTGACTTATGGCTCCATCTGAGTCCAGCCATTTGGCTTGTATATGAAATTAGCTGTATGTCAGTCACAAGGTATACAGGTCATTGCAGCTGAAGCTCTGTGGGTCTGGTGTTGATCACTAGTATGACATATGCCGGGTTTCTTAAACACCAGGTAATGCAGCAGATGGATAACGTGTTGCTGTTGGTGGTTCGTGAATGGATTGCCCTGGTTTGCCTAAGCCACTGTTTCTCAACAACTGGTTTGCGACCCGGGTTGAAATTGTTAATTTTTGCATGGATCATAATGGGTTGCGGTGGATTGTTTAAGTAATCGGCAGTATTGCACATTATATTTCCCAATTACTAAGTGAGTTTGTTTCATCAAGTGGTGACCCCTGATGGCACTTGTTTTACCAAGGGGGTGATTTGCAATTGCTGCTATTGGGTTGTAATCACTTTAAAAAAGGTAAAAACTGGATCGCAGTGCAATAAAGCTTAAAAAACACTGGTGTAAGGAAGGTGGTGTGGGCCAAATGCATAAGAATTACCCACGTAGAGTACCGCTGATCAACACAAACCTTGAAGGGCTCTCCCAAGATTCATAAACATATGAAACCCTGTAAAATTATAATAATAATAATACTAATAATAATAATAATAATGAAAGATTTATAACTATGGCTGGTTTTGGCAATTTCTAGTAAATTACTACCCTAGTGTTTTCCTATGGTTCTCACTCCTAAGTACAAATCGCCTCATCTCGGTCAGCCATAAATCATTGCATGACTGTAGTCTGTTTCCAATAAATATATATACTTTGGCCTGCAGTAACTCCTGCAACTTATTTAATTATAAACTGTATCATAATATTTGTTCATTTAGCTCGCTTAAAATGCTACGAAGAAGGCAAAATGACATGGGAAAGTGGTGTCATAGGGCACTGCTACCTTTAATACTTTGTAGTAAATGGCCCTGTTGATCTCCAGAGGGAAAAGGTTCTGTTCTTGGGCTGATCGTGCCCAATTCACATACCGCAGCCAGTTGCCTTTGCAAGGGTCCGAGGCATCAATGCACATCCAACCCCATTCTGGGAAGTAAACCTGCCAAAATACAAAAAGCTTTTATCAGTATTAAGCACATCTCTCAATTTCAATTTTCAGCTAATAATTTGAGCTATGACGTCATGCTTGTCGCAAAAAATGTAGTATCCTAGTAAATTACCATTCCATTTCTCTTTGATTATACCCATTTTCTCTTGATGATAGTAACTAATTGAATAAACCAAAAATATTCACAAGTATATAAACTAAATGTATTTCATACAATAGTAATTCACAGCACACACACACATACATATGTATTGCCAAAGGGCACTATGGGACTTGAAGTTCTTTATCTCAGCCCTTTTGGGTACCGCAGGTGCCACCAGGACATGCTGTAAAACTGGAGGAGCCATGAGGCATGGCATTTTATGCCTAACCCGGAAGTGCTTACAGACTACGTGGGCGGAAAAACAGAAGCACTTCGGGGTTGGACACTATTCGACAAGCCAGAGTCGGGAGGTGGAGGACAAAGCTGCGAGGAGGAGTGGAGGTGAAGATGAGAGAGAAAGAAGAAAGGACTTTGTGTTATACTATTTGGTGCTTGTGTACTGTACTGTACTGCGCTGTGAAGTTGGGAGCTAAAGAAAAAACGGTTCTCCACTGAAGAATAAAGCGTGTGCTGTGTTGAACTTGTGTCTCAGCCTGTCTGTGTCTGGGTTTGGGGAGCATGTGCTGATACAGCGCGTTGCTGCACCCACCACACAACAATATTATGTTATATTTGGGCTATCAAATGATTACAGTTTTTAACTGTGATCAGTTGCAGAATGCCATTTGATCAATCTCAATTAATCATGTGTTTAACCAAGGTAGTTCAACAATGTCAGTAGTTTCCTGTGACTGTGATGCACAACCTCTTCGCTGCACAAACTGTAAATTCTTGATACAGTTAGGTCCATAAATATTTGGACAGAGACAACTTTTTTCTAATTTTGGTTCTGTACATTACCACAATGAATTTTAAATGAAACAACTCAGATGCAGTTGAAGGGATTGTGTTAAAAAAATGCTTTAGTTGCCTCACATTTTATGCAATCTTTTTGTTCAACCCACTGAATTAAAGCTGAAAGTCTGCACTTCAACTGCATCTGAGTTGTTTCATTTAAAATTCATTGTAGTAATGTACAGAACCAAAATTAGAAAAAAGTTGTCTCTGTCCAAATATTTATGGACCTAACTGTGACTAGTGATAAGTGAACCCCACATAGTTTGGTGAAATTGCAGAAATGTTCAGGAACTTTGATGAACTCAAGAGAAATGCATTTTTAAGTCAAAAAGGAAAGTGGATTATAATGATGCAGTGGGCTTTCAATTGTCCCGGAGGGCTAGAGAAGTGTCTGCCAACTATGCTGGACTGATTATTGTAGCCAAAAATGCGACTTTTAATGTGAGGCTGCAGTGTCAACCCCTGCCCCACTCTACCTGAAAAAACAAAAGACTTAGGAAAAATGATAACCTACAAACAAAATGCAAAAAAAAATTCAAATAGGGCACTGATTGGCTGTGCTGGGGGTGTATAGAGCAAACCAACTTCAAGTCTTGGCGGCTAAAGTCACAGCCTGCTCGCCTGAGCCACATAAGGAAAAGGGGTTAGTGCATACGCAACAAACCTTAAACCCCATGAAATAATAATCTATACTAATAAAAGGCAAAGCCCTCACTGACTGACAGAGTGACTGACTGACTCACTCACTCACTCATCACTAATTCTCCAACTTCACGTGTAGGTAGAAGGCTGAAATTTGGCAGGATCATTCCTTACAGCTTACTTACAAAAGTTAAGCAGGTTTCATTTCGAAATTCTACACGTAACGGTCATAACTGAATCCTACTTACGTACATATATATGGCCATAGCCTGCAGCTCGGTCGCCATGTGAGGAGGAGTTGCATCCCCCATCACCACGCCTCCCACGTAGTTGGCTGCCTGCCTATATTGCGTCCCCCATACCCACGCCTCCCACGTAATTGAGTACCTGCCCATATAAGGCCGTCCGTCAGCAGCAATCCAAGCTGTGAGAAAACAGTAAAAAGGAGGCGTCTCAGATGTCGTGCTACATTTTCTGATGTAGCTAGACGAAAACAACTTTGTGACGCTGCCGCCAAATAATCGCAGAAAAATCCACAAGTTAATAGAAACGCTGTCGCTAAATACTCGCGGGCAATTCCACAACTTCATAGACACGCCGCTGCTAAATATTCGCAGGCAAATCAAAAAGTTAATACCGGGAATGCCTGTTAGACATCTTAGATTCACAAGTAGCGATTTGGGTGGTGAGATGTCTATCGAGGTGATCACTGTAATATTTATATGTCATTGAAATGTATTATTATCAGGCATGTTTTAGGTACCTATGTCATCAGGAAGGCACCAGAAAAAGGGACCTCAAGGTTACTATTATGGAAGTTAATTTAGAGCACGGATGCCGTGAATGTAAGAGCTGTAATAAATAAAGTTCCCCTGCATACTTTAAAAGAAAGTCTCGCCATCATTTCATTTTTCACAATTTGTGAAAACAAGACATGGTGTCAGAATAGAGGACAGTCATGGATTTTGTTGGAGTTCCCTCGCCACGAATTGACTGGGATTCTTTTAACCTGCTGGGAGAATGGAAAAAGTTCCGACAGCACGTGGAGCTGATGTTTTCTGGCTCGCTAAAAGGCAAAGACGAGAGTGAGAAATGCAGCTACCTGCTCCTGTGGACTGGGGAACAAGGAAGAGACATTTTTAACATATGGATTCTCACCCAGGAGGAAGCCAAGGTACTGAAAACTTATTATGACCGTTTTGAGGCCTAGGACGAATACGATATTCGCGAGATACAAGTTTAATGAGTAGACGCAGGGAGACTTTTGATCACTTTGTAACAGAGTTAAAATTGCTGGTGAAGGACTGTGCTTATGCAAACGAAGATGAGATGGTCAGGGATAGAATAGTATTTGGCACAAACTCAGCGAAAGTGCAAGAGAAACTTTTAAGTGCTGGGTCTGAGATAACATTAAATAAAGCTGTGGACATTGCAAGATCGCACGAGATAGCACAAGCACAGCTGAGAACCTTCGATGCATGTACTCCGAGCGGCTTGAGTGAACTGACTGTGAACGCAGTACGCAGACAACAAGCAAGAGCTCCACAGAGCGCTGAACAAAAAACGCATTACACAATTGAGAAGACAGCAAAAGAATATGAAGCGAGTGACGCATACAAGCATATTCGTAAGTGCAGCTACTGTGGAAACAAAGCACACGGTGGAAAAAGACAATGTCCAGCTAAAGGAAGACAGTGTAAAAAATGTGGTAAATTCAACCGCTTCGCTAAAGTTTGCAGGACTGTGAAAGGTAGTGTGTGATGTCTCAGATAAAGAGGAAGACGAGCTGTTTATTGATGCAGTAAGAAAGGAACAACCCTCTGAAGCTGAACAAGCCTTTGTAGACATATCAATAGGAAAGCAAGGTGTAAAGCTTAAGTTTAAATTAAGTTCATAGACACGCTGCCGCTAAATATTCGCAGGCAAATCCACAACTTAATACCGAGAATGCCTGTTAAACATCTTAGATTCACGAGTACCGATTTGGGTAGTGAACACTTCGATGAATGAAACCTCTTATCTTTACAACGGTTGACAAACACAGAATATAACTTGAACACAACACATCTTCCAAATACGAACCTGATTGAAAGAAATAATGATAAACAAATCCTTGATGACAGCAACACTCATAACAGTCACAAAACAATTACACTGACGATCATGTTACGTTATTTTTAAAATGTTTCCTTTTCTTTTTCATAACTTCTTTAACACACTACTTCTTCGCTGCAAAGCACGGGTATTTTGCTAGTAATAATAATAATAATGAAAGAGACTGTGGAACAGTGGACCAGCTCTGTCCCTCATGAGGATCCTGGATGGGACATGGTCATATGCTCGATTGGTCAACTTGTGTTTTCTAAAGTTAGAGGAGGTGAATGAATATGTTTCTTAAAGGATTCTGTAAAGGGTGCATCGACAGTATGGTGTTCCAGGACCCTTAATAAGGACTATTTGGTCCCTGTATAATCACAGTGAGAGTTGTGCCTGCATACTCTGAGAAACACTGGCACCATTCCCAGTGGGTGTGGGACTCCACCAGGGCTGAGCTTTGTTTCTCATCCTGTTTGTGATTTTCAAGGAAAGGATATTAAGGCACATCTAGGGAGGGGAGGGGGTCCAGTTCAGTGGCTTTAGAATTGCATTGTTGCTTTTTGTACACAACATAGTTCTGTTGGCTTCATTGGGTTGTGATGTCCAACACACATGGGGAAGGCTTGGAAAGTGGCAGGGTGACTGGGCTCTCTATTAGAGATTGGGTGAGACATCAGGGAGCGGTTTGGACTAGAGCTGCAGACCCTCCATAAATGAGCCAAATGAGGTGGTTCGGGCATCTGATATTTATGCTTCCAAGACGCCTCTCTGCAGAGGTTTTAGGGGCACAGCCAGCTGGTAGAAGAACCAGGGCTTGGTGGAAGGATTATATCTTCCAAATGGCCTGGGAATGCCTTGGGATCCTACAGTATGAGTTGGCAAGTGTTGCAGAGGAAAGGAACGTGTGGGCCTCACTGCTACCACTGTTGTCCAGGCAACTTGGTCTTGAATAAGTGGTGGAAAATGAATGAATGAATGAAAATTTACTACTATTTACAAGGCATTTCTATCGTTTTTTAGATTGGATGCAGCTGGGACTTTTCTCTTATCTATCTGTGCAGATGCATTGCACCTTTTTCTTCCTTAAAAAAGTAAGAAACGCCCTGTAGAAAGTAATACACATTTCATCATTATTATTATTTCACAGGGTCTCATGTGTTTTCTGACTCAGTTTTCCTTTAAGGTTTATTTTGACTAGGCGCCACACTGAGTGGCTAATTGTGCATTCATTTAGCCCTTGCCCCCTTGCCGTTCAACCTTGCCGGCAAGGTTTACAGTGGCTCTAGCCACCAGGACTCGAGAAATGGTTTCCACTACTCCATACTGCCACTTCTCCGTTTCTGAGCTCTGGAGTACCTGAAGATAATGTATGTATTCTGGTGCATACCTGCATACCAAGAGATCCTGACATGTGAGAGATCAATGTTATATACTCAAAAACTGTCAGACCTTGTTAAAAGATTTCTCTCAGCCTTGAATCTTTAGATATGTGAAGTCTGATGCAGGTCATTTTGCAATAAATTGTGGAAATTTAATGTTTTAGATTTTGTTTCATTCATGGTCATAGGTCAAGTTGTATATTCATGGATTGTAGTCTGCTGCAGATTTTGCTACTTAACAGTGCTTTAACAGTTACATCATGCATGTTCTTCTCTTCTCAGCTTACATTTAAGGCACAATTGTTCATAAGATGCAAATAATCCTTAAAACTGGTGTATAGGAGATACGGACATGGCAAAGTAAAAATTATAAACAATCAACGTGGTAACAGGGTTGCAAATACAGACTTAGATTGAACTGCTAAAGACTGATAAATCAAAGTACGAAGAAATGAGCCTACAATAAAATCTGTCTTAAAACTTCCCTCTTTTATTCATCACCATCAAATAACTTGATAATTACACTCTGCACATTCGCTCCTGGCATGCTCATATGAATATTTATGTAATTCATATGGTTCACATATATTGACCCTCATTCACTCGTCAAGAGTTCTGTCTTCAATTCAAAAGTGCAGAATTATGAAAATGTGTTTCCCTACTATGATGTGCAGTGATTATTCTAAAAGTATCTAACAGTAATTTAGAAAAACATGCACGTGTTTTGTATATTTTGAGCCCACGACAGGATAACTGAAGTAGATTGTGAAACACTAGTAACATCAGATTTTTTTCTTTTTTCATGGAATTGTTTTCCACATCGTTTGATGATGTGCAGCATTGGTCACCACTGTATTCTATTATATAATAAACATTTTCTCTTCATTTTCCATTAAAAAAAGAATTGTTCTATTTGTTTCATTTATCTAATGAGCAAAGTTGTCCAACACCTGTACCAGCTGTGAAAAAATAGCTACTTCCTAGTTAAACTATTCAAAGGGGTAATTTAAATCAGTTGTTTGAAAACAGTTGGTCCTGCTCAATGTAAACCTCACCTACAGTAAGTCTTAACATCAGAGTCAAGTTGCCAGTACAAAGATTCAACAAGCACATAAAGCCATAATCTATAATTCTGGAAGATATCATGAAAAAAACAATAGCCATTAGTTTCAAATAGGCTACAAAAACAAAAATATCTCAATCGAAAACATAATAAAAGTAGAATATATCTCTCTATTATAAAAAAAAATCTTGCAACGAGATGTGATCTTTGAAAGAGAGATCTTTGGAACAGAGATCTTTTGAAGAGAGACAGAGAGACAGAGACTCTTTCACATCCCGCAAGACAGACAAGACACGTCATACTTACAACCTTTGGAAGCAAGACCCATGATACACATGCAGAGCAGGTTAGAGATAATGGAAGTAGAAAATCTCAAAAAATGAGAGTAAAGACCACATTAGCACAAACAAATGGAAAATATTACTCGGTGAAATAAGGGAACAGCAAAATGAGATTGAATAGTGTTTGAGGATGTCTGGGGGAGAAGAAGGTGCTGTACAGGCATTTAAATGATTACAGCGCTTCACGAAATGCAGATCACGCAGCATGGCAGGAGCAGCAAGCCATGCGCTGGTGATGGTGGTTGGGGGGATAGGCGAGAGAAGTGCAGATCACACAGCACGGCAGAAGCAGCAAGCCACACTTTCACATCCCGCGAGACGGACAAGTCACGTCATACTTACAACCTTTGGAAGCAAGTCCTGTGATACACATGCAGAGCGGGTTAGAGATAATGGAAATAGAGAAATTCAAAAGTCTCAAAAAAATGAGAGTAAAGATCGCATTAGCACAAACGGAAAATATTACTCTGTGAAATAACGGAACAGTAAAATGAGATTGCATAGTGTTTGAGGATGTCTGGGGGACAAGAAGGTGCTATACAGGCTTTTAAACGAGCGCAGCGCCACACAAAATGCAGATCACGAGGAACAGGCAGCAGCAGCAAGCCATGCAGCTGATCGAGCAAAGAGAAGGTAAAAAAACAACTGTTTTTTTTTCCCATTGTATCACCATTTAAGAGGGGTTTCAGAGGTGTGGCCACATCTCCTTGAGGTGCGTTCAGCCCCTCTCTTCACAACGGCCTGTAGCGCTGGCGGGGGGGGAAAGGGGTTGGCGAACGAAGCGAGCAGGGGGCGAAGTCCCTAGTATAAATAAATAGAAACAGAAGTCAATTTTCCCAGGACTGGCAAATAGGCTGAAAATACTCCAAGACACAGCATACTATCACTCGGAAAGTAACAAAGGATCCTAAAACAATCCAAACAATTGGCAGGCTTCTCCTGCCTCAGCACAGGTTAGTGTTCATGACTGTACATTCAAAATACACTGGGCAAAAATGTAGTTCATTGGAGAGGTTAAAAACACAGCTAGCAACAACATAAATGTCTGTCTCTCATTTGTCAAGAAGCGTGTGAATGATGCCCAACCCTTATTAGGCGAATAATCTATAGTCTGATAAGACAGAAGTGGAACATTTTGGTTATCAATATCACCTGATGACTCTGACTCTCTCGATTCACTAACACAATGTCTTACTGGTATTTCTGAATGGATGAATAGTAATTTTCTCAAACTAAATAAAGAGAAAACTGAAATTTTAGTAATTGGCAATAATGGATTCAATGAGGTTATCAGAAATAAACTTGATGCATTAGGATTAAAAGTTAAGACGGAAGTAAAAAATTTAGGGGTAACTGTTGACTGTAATCTGAATTTTAAATCGCATATTCATCAGACCACTAGGACAGCATTTTTTCACTTAAGAAACATAGCAAAAGTTAGACCTCTTATATCATTGAAAGATGCTGAGAAATTAATTCACGCTTTTGTTTTCAGTAGACTAGATTACTGTAAC
>JANRMT010062815.1:28005130-28028171 GCA_026402145.1 Polypterus bichir lapradei
ATGTCGTGCTATGTCCATGGCTGTATCTAATGCTACCGAAGTCCCGGTACTTAAAACTTTCTCTCGCAGTTTCGCTGAGTTTGTGCCAAACACCACCCTGACTATCTCATCTTCCTCTCCATAAGCACAGTCCTACACCCGTGAATAATTTACCCGTGGCATTTTGCTTTTGGATTGCCGCTGACGGACGGCCTTATATGGGCAGGCACTAAATTACAAACGCCAGCGGCAGCCTGTCTATGAACTTAATTTAAAGTGTTGGTTTACACTGTGCTTTGTTTCCGAAGTAGCAGAACTCATGAATATGGTTGTATATATCACTCGCTCGCTTCTTATTGTTTCGCTGCCTTCTCAATTATATAATGCATGTTTTCTTCAGCGCTTTTTGGGGCTCTTCCTGGTTTTCTACGTACTGCGTGATTACGTGGGAGGCGTGATGATGTCAAACTCCGCCCCCACGGGTTTCAAGCTCATCTCCATTACAGTAAATGGAGAAAAACAGCTTCCAGTTATGACCATTACGCGTAGAATTTCAAAATGAAACCTGCCCAACTTTTGTAAGGAAGCTGTAAGGAATAAGCCTGCCAAATTTCAGCCTTCTACCTACACGGGAAGTTGGAGAATTAGTGATGAGTCAGTCAGTCAGTCAGTCAGTCAGTGAGTGAGTGAGGGCTTTGCCTTTTATTAGTATAGATTACATTTTCACTAAAGATATAAAAAAATCAGGAAGGGGGCAAATACATCCGTTGGGCCCTTGAGCAAGGCCCTTAACCTGCAATTGCTGAGCGCTTTGAGTAGTGAGAAAAGTGCTATATAAATGCAAAGAATTATTATTATTATTACATTTTCATGGCACTGCCCAATCTCAACTAATTCTATTAGTAAAAAAAAAACATCAATAAAGGCAAGTGTTATATTCCTGTACTGGTGAAAACTGGAAAAGCATAACAAAACATAAACTGGGTCAAGACTATTCAGAGCAATGTGGTAGAATACTGTATACACATGTGATGTATTTTTGTCACAGACATTAGTTGAGTGCATAAAAAATAGGTTAGTTACCTGACATTACTGCTGAGAGAAATTTTCACTATGATTTTTTTTTTTTTATTAATTTTATTACAATCCATACAAAGCAATCAAGTTTTTACAAAGAGAAAAAATTAAGAACAGATCGATCCCCACCTCTGAGAGAGAGAGCAAGCCAAACGGCGTTAAATTTAAGGCTTGTAAACATACCTAAATTAATAAATTCTCTGTGCCTTATGAACTTATTTTAAAATATTACTGATTAGATCCTGCCATGTTTTGAAAAAAGTCTGTACGGATCCTCTGAGTATTTGATTTTTTCCAACTTCAAATAATATAACACATCGGTTTCCCACTGACTTAAAAGAGGAGAGTTTGGGTTTTTCCAGTTTATGAGAATAAGTCTACGTGCCAAAAGTGTAGTGAATGCAATCACAATTTGTTTGTCTTTCTCCGGTTTAAACCCATTTGGAAGAACACCAAACACAGCTGTTAATGGGTTTGGAGGGATTGTGAGTCCAAGGCTATCTGAAAGGTAATTAAAAATGCTTGTTCAGAATAATGTTAATTTGGTGCAGGACCAGAACATGTGACCTAGTGAGGCTGGGACTTGGTTGCAACGTTCGCAGGTTGGATCATGCCCTGGGAACATTTTGGAAAGTTTTAGTCGAGACAGATGTGCTCGATATATAATTTTGAGTTGTATAATTGTATGCTTTGCGCATATGGAGCTCGAGTGAATTCTCTGCATTGCTATTTTCCACTCCTTTTCTGATATATTAATTGAAAGATCTTTTTCCCAGTGTCTTCTTGGATCTTTGAAAGGGAGGGATTGTAATATGATTTTATATATTGTAGAGATGGAGTCTAAGTCCTTGAGATTGAGCAATATTTTTTCCAGCATGGATGAGGGTGCAAGATGAGGAAAATCTGGAAGGTTTTGTTTAACAAAGTTTCTGATTTGAAGATAGTGAAAGAAATGTGTAGCTGGAATGTTAAATTTGGAATGTAATTGTTCATAGGATGCAAAGACGTTGTCTATATAAAGATCTCTAAGCAAGTTAATTCCAAATTTTTTCCAAATATTAAAAACTGCATATGTTTGTGAAGGTTGAAAGAGGTGGTTCTCTTGCAGGGGTGCCACAGATAGAAGCTTCTCCGTCTTAAAATGCTTTCTACATTGGTTCCAGATTCTAAGTGAGTGGAGCACAATTGGGTTATTAGTGTGTTGCCGATAATGTGTGTTTATTGGAGCACAGAGCAAGGAATACAAAGAAGTACTGCAGGATTTTACTTCTATTGCGGACCAAGCCTGTGTATGTTCTTCTATTTGTGTCCAGGTTCTTATCGCCTGTATATTTGCTGCCCAGTAATAAAACTGGAAGTTAGGAAGAGCCATGCCGCCTTCTGCCTTTTATCTTTGTAAGGTCGCTCTTTTGATGCGTGGATGTTTTGAATTCCAAATAAATGAGGTTATTGTCGAATCTAATTGCCTAAAAAATGATTTATTAATATATATTGGGATGTTTTGAAATAAAAAAAGGAGTTTAGGAAGAATATTCATCTTAACAGTGTTAATTCTTCCAGCTAGTGTGAGATGAAGGGTTGACCATCTATGCAAGTCTTGTTTAATTTTTTCCATGCAAACGGCAAAATTTTGTTGATATAGAGCTTTATGTTTACTTGTGATGTTTACCCCTAGGTATTTAAACTGTTCTGCAATGATAAAAGGTAGGGTATCTAATCTAATATTATATGCTTGAGAGTTCACTGGAAAGAGTACACTTTTATTCAGATTAATTCTGAGACCAGAGATCTTTTGAAATTCTGTGAGTGCTGCTAAGACTGCAGGCACGGAATTTTCTGGGTCTGATATATACAGTACCATGTCATCTGCATATAATGAAATTTTCTGTTCCAGTCCTTCTCTGCTAATCCCCTTTATCTGATCAGTATTTCGACAATGTATTGCCAGTGGTTCAATGGCAATCGCAAACAGCAGCGGTGACAGGGGGCATCCTTGTCTACTGCCACGTTCTAGTTTAAAGTAGTCTGAGCAAATGTTATTGATGCAAACTGAAGCTTCTGGGTTAGTATATAGTAATTTAATCCATGCACAGATGTTTGGGCCAAACCCAAACTTCTCCAATATAGTTAAAAGGTATTTCCATTCAATCATGTCGAATGCTTTTTCTGCATCCAATGATAATAATATTTCTGGGGTGTTTGATTTAGTTGGTGAGTATATTACATTAAACAGGCGTCGAAGGTTGGAAGATAAGTGCCGGCCCCTAATAAATCCAGTTTGGTCTTGTGATATTACCGAGGGGAGCACTTTCTCCATCCTTCTGGCTAAGATTTTAGAGAGTATTTTAACGTTGTTATTCAGAAGTGAAATTGGTCTGTATGATGCACATTGTAATAAGTCCTTATTTTGTTTTGGAAAGACAGTGATTAGTGCTTGGCGAAAGGTTTGTGGAAGAGATTGGTTATCTCTGGCTTCTGTAAATGTTGCTAATAAGAGGGGAGCTAGCTGAGCGGAGAATTTCTTGTAAAATTCTGCAGGGTAACCATCAGGGCCTGCTGCTTTCCCGCCTTGGAGTGATTTTATAGCATCTAGTAATTCTGATAACGTCAGAGGTTTATCAAGTTCCTCCGCACTAAAAGCGTCTATTTGTGGTATCTGTAATGTATCTAGAAATGTATTAGATTGTGTATTGTCTTCTTTAAACTCAGTGGTATATAGGGATTTATAGTAGTCTCTGAAAGTATGCATTATATTTTTGTGTTCGACGATTTTATCTCCATTCGTGCTAGTGATTACCGAGATTGCGTTGCGCACTTCTTGCTTGTGAATTTGTTGAGCTAAAAGCTTATTAGCTTTCTCCCCATGTTCATAGTAATGATGTCTGGATTTGTAAATTAGTTGTTCAGTTTCTTTAGTTGTCAAGAGGTTTAATTCCGAATGTAGAGCCTGCCTCCTCCTATGTAGAGTCTCGCTTGGTAGTCTGGCGTGTTCTTCATCTATTTTAGTAATTTCGCTTTTTATCTCTGCTACTTTCTTGGCTTTGGATTTATTTCTGTGGGAAAGATATGAGATAATCTGACCTCTTAAGAAGGCCTTAAGAGTTTCCCAGACTATTCCTGCAGAGATCTCGGGGGATGTTTTTGTCTCTAGAAAGAATTTGATTTGTTTGGATATAAATTCCGTACAATTCTCGTCAGCTAATAGAAGCGGGTTGAGGCGCCATCTGCGGGGTGAGTGCATGGGGCTTAGTAATTTTAGCTCCAAGATCATAGGTGCATGGTCAGAAATAACAATAGCATCGTATTCGCAAGATTTAATCAACGGCAAGAAGTTATTGTCTATAAAGAAGTAATCAATCCTTGAGTAACAATGATGCACTGGTGAGTAGAAAGAATATGTTCTTGAATTTGGGTTTAAAAACCTCCAGGGGTCTGATAAATTGTGATCAGTTATAAACTTTGTAATTATCTTTGCGGTGTTAGATGCCGTTCCCCCTGTGGAGGAAGTCCTATCTAAAAGTGGATTTAGAACACAATTGAAGTCCCCAGCCATTATAACTTTATGAGAATTCAGATTGGGAATGGATGCAAATAAATTTTGTATAAATTCCTTATCATCAACATTAGGTGCATAAACGTTTATCAAAATCATTTTACAGTTAGATAAGTCTCCCATGACCATTACATATCTCCCTTCAGGATCCAATACTACATCTGATGCTACAAATGGTACTGTTCTATGTATGAGAATTCTTACCCCTCTAGTTTTCTTTGTAAAACTAGAATGGAACATTTGGCCAGTCCAGTCTTTTTGCAGCCGGAACTGATCCTTGCTTATTAAGTGAGTTTCCTGTAAAAATACTATTTTAGCATTTAGACCTGTTAGGTGAGAGAGTACTTTCTTTCTCTTTAATTCGTGATTCAGGCCTTTAACATTCCAGCTTACGAAATTAACTGTCCCGTCATGGAGACACTGATTCTGAGTTTTTGATGTCATTTTATAGTCTTAACTGGAAGTGAGACAGCTTCGGCCTTAATTTCCTATTTCCCCTAGAGTTGTTGCCATGCAGCTTATTATTACGTTGGTAGTTATAATTATTAAGATTAAAAGGATAGATTAGGTATAGATCAAGCCTGCTCTCTTTCTCTCCCCCCCTTAACCCCTCACCCTCCCTTTTTGCCTCCCCAAGTGAGGCTAAAACCCACTTCACACAGTCCCAGTCCTCTGACATACCCAGAGACAGAGCACGTCCAAAGCAAAACAAGCCCCAATGCAGCGGTGCTTTAGAGTTAAAAGACAGAGATATCTGTTACCAATATAGTCTTTAAAAAAAAAAAAAAAAGAATTTTGCACTTAAAATATATATATAGTCTTCAGCAATTTTAGTGCATTAAGATGATACACCCAGATAATAAACCCGGGTGATGATGTTAAAGATGTGTCCAAAATAAGCATAACAAGTCTTAATGCAGTAATAGCAATAACAATAAACCAAGGGTATGATATTGAACAGTCTCGTTTAGGGTAGAGATGAAGTAATTAGAAAAAAAAAAAGAAAAAAAAAAGGAAAGAAAAAGTAATTAAGCACAATAAAACATAAACATAAACAGATAGCGCCCTAGTAATACTAAGTAATAATGAGAATATATGTGAATATATGCTGATAAAAACCCGTATTTTAAAACGAATAGATCAGACAGTAGATTATTAATCCTTGCTTTAATCATTAACCGCCGTGACTCACTATTATGTATCAGAATAGTCCCAGGATCAGCTTTCTTAATTCCTTTTCTGCTTCATCCTTGCTAGCGAATACATAGAAATGACCTTGCCATTCCACTTTAAGTTTTGCCGGATACAAGAGGCTGTATTTGACGCTGGCTTGCCGTAACCGCTGTTTAATGTTGTAGAAGGCTGCGCGATTAGTAGCTGTTGCTGGAGAGAAGTCAGGGAAGATACGAATGTGGTTATTTTCATATAAAATATCTTCCTTGTTTCTGAGGAGTGCCATCACCTCTAGCTTAAATGATAATCGTTCAAAACGAACTATAAAAGACCTTGGTCTGGGTCTAACGGTGCTTGATCCGCGTACGCGGTAAGCCGCTGCTATCTCAGATTCTGCTTTAAAGTCGTCCCCGATTATTTTAGAAAAAAGTTCAGCAGCGAATTTCACAGGGTTTGAACTTTCTCGACTCTCAGGCAGACCTTCAATTCTGACGTTATACCTTCTACTTCCATCTTCCAAAGCAGCCAGTCTGTCTCCGAGTTTTTTGCATTCGGAGCTGACATTTTCTGCTTTTTCTTCAGCACTGGTAGCTAAATTTTCGGCTAATTCAATCCTAGTCGTGAATGTCTCCTTGAGATCCTCCAATTGATTAGTAAGCGTTTCAATTTTACCCAGCACCTGTCGCATTTCCACTTGCATTTCTTGTCGCAGCCTTTCATTTGCCTGTTGCAGCATCAGCCGCTGCGTTTCGTTTGCTTGTTGCCATTCCTGCCGCTGCGTCTCATTTGCTTGCTGCCATTCCTGCTTCAATTCTAGCAACTCTTGTTTCAACCTCTCATGTGCCTTTGCCCTTGCTTTCTCATTTGCCTTCTCGGTTTTCTTTATATCTTGTACGATCTCAGCTAGCATCACCTCCAGTTTAGACATTTTAATTGTGCTTTCTTGTACCGTAGGTGAAGCGTCAGGCTCTACTGTAGCCGGTGCCTCCGCTATCCCCGGCTCGCATGGAGTAATTGAGATCGCGGACTGTAAGGCCCATTCCAGTTTCAGGTGTTCTCTGATCAGCGAGCTATCGAGAAGTGTACTCCCGATTGTACATTCGCTCCCCTTTTCACTCTCAGCCGGCGACGATGTAGCGGATGTAGCGGACCTTGGTCCCGAAGAGTCTGTACTTTCGCCCAGCTGTTCCAGGTCTCTCTCTGAAAGGCCGTATCTTGAGCTAGGGCTTGCTGATCTTGGCTTTCTTGCTGGCCATGTTTATATATGCTTACAAATATACTGTAGCAGTCTCCTTGGGCTGAATAAATGTAGGATATCTCAGGATAATAGGCAAATAATATGAAAAATAACACCGCTGCTAGCGGAGCTCCACTTCAGACGTCCATCTCTCGCATCGGACGAGACCAAATCAATTTAATATTTGATTCTATTAAAAATATGACTTTATTAGTATATATTTTGTTTGCTCGGGATGTTTCAAATTCCTGCCATTTTACATGCTTTCCCGTAAGTGTTTTGTTAAGGACACCAAAGGCTCATCTGCCTGCATATCTCTGTACCTACTCATTAACAGAGATGGCTATATGGTATTGAAGGCACTGGAGAAACCAAAAACGTAATCCTCACAATGCTGACAGCTTTGTCCAAGTGAGAATAAGCCTTGTGGAGCACATAAATAATTGTAACCTCTACTTTAAATTGTAGTGGGTCCAGGTGGTCTACAAGAAGAGTATTCAAATAGTGTAGGATCACCCTGTCTAAGGTCTTAATGATGTGAGATGTAAGTGCAACTGGACTGAAGTGATTAGGTGAAAGGCACCTGGCATCTTTAGAATATGAATAATGCACGATGCTTTGTAAAGTGTCTTGTGATGGTGTGCTCTGTTAAAGGCATTTTATATAATAGATTGATATAATGAATAAAGATACAATAACACATTGAAAATCTTAGGTAGAAAATTTTTTTATAGGACAGGAAATCAATATTCACTGTGAATAACGGGATCAAAATACTGGAAAACAAACAAAGTCTAAGACAAAAATCATTGCATAAACAAAAATAAAAACACCAAAACGACCTAACTATGACCAGATCTTGACAAACAAACAAAAAAGAAAACATGAATTTGGACCAATTGTAATAAAGGCAGCTTGGTACTTCACCTCTCTGAACACTAACAGTGTATATTGAACAAGATTTGTTTTTATTTGGTAACTACATTGGCTTTTAATCTGTAACAAATGTTTTATAATGATCACCCCTAGTAAAATGTGTTTGATCAACAAGCCAAGGGACTTCAAAGATCCCAAGATAAAGGAGATCTATTGCATATCCTTGAAGTTAGTCTTGAATAGTACACCAGTATATATCAGAGATATTCCACACATTCACACAAATTTACACTCATTTTAGACTACAATAAAATGTCAAAAACACAACATGCATAATTTTGAGAAGATGAAGCACACAGGAGTTCCCTGCAAAAAATCACATAGACACAGGGACAATACATAAACCTTTTCTAATTTATACTTCTATTACAAAGCGGCTTGAAAACACCAAGTTAAATATGCAAATTAAACATTGATTTTATAATCCAAGAACTATTTCATTTTATCAGCTTCTCCTAGATCATATAGATCTAAATAAAAGAGGATCAATATCCCTATGGACAGTCCATCTGCAGTAGTGCAGCTATAGGGCAAATAGATGAAAGTTAACAGAACAAAGAAACAAAAAAAAGCAACACAACTAGTGTTTAAGTTGCTAAAATCTAATTAGGAAAAATCAACTTCCATAGTTTTTTTTTCCATTAGCAAATACACTTTATGTAATATAAATAACTTGTCACATTATTTTTAAATTAAATTATTTCAAAATCATGTAAGTTATATTGTCTGTGGCAAGAATTAAGTACCTAAACAATATTTTTCTTTTGTTTCCACAAAAATAACACAGATTATGCTGAATTGGCTAGTATTGTACAGGAAAAACTAATATAATAAATAAGAAATGTCATTAAAATATACAGTATACTCTGAAAAACTGAACCACATTCATAAAAACATAGGACTAAGTCTCAGATAAAATTAATCTAGTTTCTCTTTTAGTTGAATAATTAAAAAATAAACTTATTAGTCATTGAGCTTTCTTTAGCTAATCACAATTAATCTTTTTATTTAAATTTTCTCAAATGAAGCAACATGGATTAATGAATAGATCAACAGGTGTTAAATTAAAAATTGTGCAATTCAACTGATATAAGTTAACATAATTTCATAAAATGACAAGTAAAATGCAACATTTATATGTCAAAACACAAGATTTGTATTTTTACACCTTAAAATGCAGCAACTGAAAGCTCGGGAAAAGTAATCAATTTAACTTGTAACATAAAATACCATCTCATGAGAATATGAAAATATAATTAGGGTAACAATGTAAAGTGTTACCAAATATTTCTTTACATTTATAATGAGCAAGTACTATAATTGTGCATTATACCTGTAAGCCCAACTGCATTGGAAGAATCAGGATAAAAGCTACAAGACTAAAGGTAACACTGACAAAATGATTCCATGTGAAAACATTAAATCAGTGTACAAGTTTGTAAAATGACACTTTCAAAAATATATTTTAAATAAATTTGCATTCCAAAAATTCACTATATTACTATATTAGTGATAACTCTACCTGTGGGTATTCCTCTTGTAAAGGAGGACATGGATTGACTTGTGACTTGGCTGGGGTGGTGGATGGTACCTTTCCCAGGCGAGAAGCCACTATAATGGAAGGGCAATGGAAGACTGCCTGCCAGGGCAATATGTCCACCCAGTACTCTGGGTGGTAGCATACTTCTGGTATCAGTCTGGTATGGATTCTTGCAGGGCTGCGTGGTAAATAAAGATGGAGAGAGAATCCCTGTCGAGGAGTTTGAATGAGTTCTTGGGGGCTGGCTTCCCTGCCCTCAACTATCTGACCTGGAAGTGCTTCAAAGATATGCTTTTGACACATTGGAAGTACTAATGGGTCTGCCTTTAAAAGAAGCCCCCCCCAGTCAGGTGAGTTGGAGTTGGGACAAACACTCATCTATTGTGGAGGTGAAGGAAGAATAATGTTGTACATGATGAAAAGCTTGTTGCTTGTGAAGAAATTGGACTAATAAAGAATTATTTTAACTTGAGACCTGGAGCTTAATGTGTAACAAACACTTCCTTACAATTGGAAACTTGCATAAGTAGATTATAGTCCCAGGCTTCCTGTAACATCACTTCCTTTTAAGATGGTTGACCGTGAGCTACAACGTGTTGTGGAAGAACTTGAATCCACTGAAATACAAATCCAACAGCTCCTAGCCTCAAGCAGTCACCACAACTGTTTCAATCCTCTCTGTTCTTCTGCCTTGCCAATAGACAATGGCGATATTGTTTTTATTGGAGACCTGATCAAGCGCCATCTGAACTTTTAGTTACCAAACTACAGAACACTTGTGTCTTACTTTCCTGGTGCATTCAGTAAAGACGTTGAAAGAGGAACACTGGCATTTCTCAGAAAGCACAACAAAAGGACTATTTTGACATCTGTATTGCAAGCTGGAGTAAATGATATTCAGTATCGACAATTGGAACTCCAGAAGGCAGACTTCTCATCCCTTATTCAGGCCATGAAGGAGAGGACCCTGGCTTCAAGAATTATCGTTTTCAGACCAATGCCAATGCTAAGAACATCACAAAAAGCCCACAGCCAACTCCTGGCCTTGAACACCTGGGATCTTTTTTTGGGAGAGAGCGTGTTTCTTCAGACGTGATGGCCTGCATCTGAACAGATTCATCACCAGGGTCCTCTCTTAAAAGATCTCTGAGGTAATTTGTCATTTGTGACAACATAGCTTTAGATTCAATGTTGACTTTAAACCTGTGTAAGAATATGATAATTGTGCAGTGGCCTCATCAATGTGCAATATAATAATGGATCGTAATTTAACTAAAAGTTCTTGTCAAACCAATATAAATGCAAATAACCTTATTGATATTTTAAGATATCCTAATACTCCAATACAGTTGTGCTCTTCTAAGACCTTGAATGTGGCTTTACTGAATATTATAGCAATAACCAGTAAGACATTTTAGATTAATGATCTTACCAGTGATAGAGACTTTTCAGTGTCAAGTGAAATGTGGCAGTAATGATGGGGCTGCAGTGTTAATTGAAGCAGGACCTTTGAATTACAGTATAATTTTATTTATTCTGTTCACTAAGGTGCTATAGTGAGTATTTTCGCAAGCTATTTAAACTGTAAAGATAACAGTTTTGGTACTTTTGCATCATGCGAGCATTTTGCCGCAGTTATTCATGAAGTATTTATAATAATAACTAATTATGACAAGTATCTAATTGTAGATAATTTCAGTTTTCATGATGATAACCACTGTGACTCCAAAGCAAGAGAATTTATTAACTTACTGCATTGTTTTAATCTTACCTAGCATAACAAGCCACACTTACACATACACATTTTGACCTGGACCTGGAAGATGACATCACTTCCAGTGATGCTTTTAAATCCTCCATCTTTTCCTCAGTCAAATCAGTTCAGTCTGGAACTCAACCTATGCACATCAGTGCTCATTATGAGACCCTTTTGCAGCCAGGGATAATATATGGGTGGCTGCCCCAAACCTTTTTCTGTGTGTTGAGACCATTTCTTTCGCAATATGTATACATATATATAAATATATATATAGAAAGAGCAAGCTATTTCTAATATGTCCTTTTAATCCTTACAATTGTAAGTGCCAATGTAACAATAGGCTTCATGGCAACAATTCCTGGAAAAACTGGAAATTAAGGTCAAAACTATTTTATGTAATAATCTTAAATCTTAATTTAAGACTACAAAATGTCAACAAAAGTGCAGAAGCAATATCTCTATGACCAAACAGTTAACTTTGTGAGCTGGGATTTTAAAGGTCTCAATTAAAGAGAAAGAAAGTATTCTCCCACCTAACAGGTCTAAACGCTAACAGAGTATTTTTACATGAGACCCACTTATTAAACAAGGATCAGTTTTGATTGCACAGAGATTGGACTGGCCAAATATTCCACTCCAGCTATACAAAGAAAACTAGAGGTGTGGGAACTCTTATACATAGAACAATCTCATTTGTAGTATCAGATGTAGTATCTGATCCTGTAGGGAGATATGTGATCGTCACGGGCAATTTATTTAACTTTAAAGTGATTTTGATAAATATCTACGCACCCAATATGGGTGACAGGGACTTCATCCAAAACGTATTTGTATCCATTCCTAATGTGAACACTCATAAAATTATAACAGCTGGACACTTTAATTGTGTTTTAAATCCAGACCTGGATAGGTCTCCTGCCACAAGGGTGATGACATCTAACAATGCAAAAACAATTACACAGTTTGTAACTGATCACAATTTATCAGACCCATGGAGATTTCTAATCCCAAACTCAAGAGCATATTCCTTCTTCTCACAAGTACATCACTGTTACTCAAGAATTGATTATTTCTTTATAGATAATAATTTCTTGCCCACAATTAAATCTTGCACGTACAATGCTATTGTTATGTCCTACCACGCCCCTTTGATCATGGGGCTGCATAAATTATTATGCCCCACATACTCATCTCACAGCTGGCATCTTAACCCACTTTTATTAGCAGATGAGAACTTTACAGAGTTTATATCCTAGCAAATTGTTTTTTTCTTAAAGACAAATGCATCCTCAGAGGACTCTGCAGGAATACTCTGGGAAACCTCTGAAGGCTTTCTTAAGAGGTCAGATTATTTCATATCTCTCCCACAAAAATGAATTGGAAACCAAGAAGGACAAAAGGAACTAGACATGTTAATCAGTGAAATTACCAGAATAGATCAAGAACATGCCAGGTTTCCAAATGAGGCACTTTATAGGAAAAGATAGGCTTTGCATTCAGAACTTAAACTCTTGACAACAAAACAAATGGAATAATTCATTTTTAAACTACAACATCATTACTATGAACAAAGAGAGAAGGTTAATAAGATCTTAGCTTAACAAATCCACAAGCAGTAAGTTTGCGATGCAGTATCAGTAATTACCAACACAGACGGAGACAAAATTATTGACCAGAAAAATATAATGCATATGTTTACAGACTATAAATCTTGTTGTGGACGGCCGGGGCCCTTTCCTGGCCAGGACACCTCCATGCTGGAAGTACCAGGGGAGGAAACGTGGCCAGAACTTTACCTCCCCCAGAGCGCTAGGTGGCTCTGGCTAACAGCGGTGCCTCAGACTACCGCAGGGCTCCATTGGAGTTGGAATTTGATACAGCCCTGTTGGGCTCTGTGGGCACTGCCGGGGCAGCTGCAGCAGACGCTGATTTCTGGGGTACAGCTCTTCCGCCACACTCAGAAATGCTGCTGGAAATCCAGGTGCCTTATATAAGGGGGCAGCAGACACTACTCAGTGAGCCAGAGCCGGGAGGAGGGAGACGAAGCTTGCCTGGAGGAGCAAAGAGAAATAGAAGAAAAGAACTGTGCTTTTGGGACTGTGTTGTGCTTGTGGGAGATGGGGAAGATGTTTCCCACAAGGGAGAAATAAAATAAAATTTGTATGTGCTTGCACTTGTGTCTGCTGCATTTGTCTGTATCAGGGCTGGCTTTCACAATCCTTATAATATTCTACTCAGTTTAAGGAAGACAAGGCACAACCTAATGCACTTTTGGATGCATTACAGACACCACAACTAGATACTCTCAGTACAGAGGAATTGGATAAATCACTGGCGGTTCACCGACAAAAGCGCGATAAGACATATGAGCGCCGACAAAACCACGACGGACAAATGAGCGCCGACAAACTCGCTAACTGGTTTTCGACAAATGCACGCTGACAAAATCGCGAGAGAGGCCAAGAGAGTGGGACGCATACGTGCGCATTATGTACACATTATGTGCTAGGTTATAACTGTTATAACTGCTGATGGCATGCCGCGAACAAATAACTCAGTCGAGTGTTGGCATAACGTGTCGTATACAAAGCGGAATTACCAGCAGTCAGGCAGCCAGCAAGTCTAAATACGCTCAACTATCAAGACGTCTTGCTGCAATTCTTCCTACATATGCAGGGCGTGATCTTAAGGACTATCTGCGTGCCGTGTCTCATAATATTGACTTCTAAAATAAACAATATAATATATGCTTTAAACTAGTAATTCATATTTAATGAAACTTTCGCGATTTTGTCAGCGCAATTTTGACACCGTATTTTAATGGGCACTATTTTGTCGGCGCTCATATGTCTATCGCGCAAATGTCGGGTCACTATCTCTGGCTCTCTCATAATTACTAGATGCTATAAAATTACTTCAGAGTGGGAAAGCAGCAGGCCCTAACTTTATATGTTATAAAATATATTCAATTAAGTTAGCTCCCCTTTAATTAACAACATTTACTGAAGCCAGAGACAATAAAATTCTACCTCAAACTTTTCACCAAGCATTAATTACCGTCATTCCTAAGAAAAATAAGGACTTATTACTATGTGCATCACACAGACCAATCCCACTTCTGAATAATGATGTTAAGATACTTCCCAAAGTTCTAGCTAAAAGGATTGAGAAAGTGCTTCCTTCAGTGATATCACAAGACCAAACTGGATTTATTAAAGGCAGACATTTAGCTTCCAATCTTCGATGCATGTTTAATGTAATATATTCACCCACAAACTCTAAAATATTATTATCGTTGGATGATATGGTTGAATGGGACTACCTTTTCACAACATTGGAGAAATTTGGGTTTGGTCCAAATATATGTACATGGATCAAAGTACTGTATACCAGTCCAGAAGCTTCAGTCTGTATTAACAATCTTATTTCAGACTACTTCAAACTAGAACTTGGTACTAGACAAGGATGCCCCCTATAACCACTGCTATTTGCAATCACCATTGAGCCACTGGCAGTTCACTTTTGAAATGCTTATGTGATAAAGGGGATTATCATAAAAGGACTTGAACAGAAAATATCACTATATGCATATGATATGGTACAGTACTATATATATATCAGATCCACAAAATACAGTGCCTACGGTCCTAACAGCACTAGCAGAACTTCAAAAGATTTCTGGACACAAAATTAATCTGAATAAAAGTGTGCTCTTTCCAGTGAACTCTCTAGCACACAATATTAGATTGGGCACCATCTCTTTCATCATCACAGATCAGTTCAAATACCTAGGGGTAAACATCACAAGTAAACATAAAGCTCTTTATCAATACAATTTTGCTGTCTGCGTAGAAGAACTTAAGCCAGACTTGCATAGGTGGTCTACCCTTCAATTTACTTTAGCTGAAAGAATTAACATTGTCAAGATGAATATCCTTCCTAAGCTTCTTTTTCTATTTCAAATCATTCCCATATACATTAACAAATTATTTTTTTAAATGTTAAGATTCAATCATAACCTCATTTATTTGGAATTCAAAATATCTATGCATCCTAAGGGAAATCCTACAAAGAAGGTGGCATGGCTCTACCTAACTTTCGATTTTATTACTGGGCAGTAAATATACAAACTATAAAAACCTGGATACTGACACAAATAGATGAACACACACAGGCTTGCAGTACTTCTTTATATGCTTTGCTTTGTACCCCAGTAAATACAAGTTATCGTCAATATACTAACCGCCCAATTGTGTTTCAAGATAGAGAAGCATTTATCTGTGGGACCTCTGCATGTTAACCACCTTTTTCCACCCTCTCAAACTTACTCAGTTTTTAATGTTTGGAAAACATATGGGATTAAATCACTTAAGAGATTTGTACAAAGATAACGTCTTTGCATCTTATGAACAATTACACTCCAAATTTAACTTTCCATCAACACAATTCTTCCATTACCTCCAAATTTTAACCTTTGCTGAACAAAATCTGCCCAATTTACTTCTATTCCAGAAGAAATATTGATCAATTTTGAGGACTCAGACAGCATTTCTGTAATATATAAAACATTTTAAATTCCCTTCCTTTCAAATATCCCAGGGTACAGTGGAAAAAGGATCTCTTACTCAACATTTCAGAAAAGGAGTGGAAGATAGCCATGCACAGAATACGGTACACTCTAGCTTCATATGCATAAAGCATACAATTATTGAACTTGTTTCATCAAGCACATCTGTCTCATTTAAAATTGCCCAAAATGTTTCCAGGGCAAGATCCAACCTTGGCCATATGTTTTGGGCATACACAAAATTAACATCATTCTGTATCAAAATCTTTAAATGCCTTTCAGACAGCCTTGGTGTCAGAAACTCTCTTAATCCATTAATAGCTGTGTTTTGTGTACTCCCAGACGGTCTTAATGTGGAGAAGGACAAACAAACTTTAATTGCCTTTACTTCACTATTAGCACGCAAACTTATCTTGCTCAACTGAAAGAATCCTAACCCACCTCTTTTAAGTCAGTGGGCAACTGATGTTATATACTATTTGAAATTGGAAAAAATCAAATTCTCACTTAGAGAAACTGTTCAAAACTTAAATTGAGGAAAATGATTTTCTCCCCCCTTTTTCAACTCTTAAAAGTTTTACTCTGGCTATTGGCCTTGCTCTCTTTGTCATGGGTGGGGGTTAATTTGAACTTAGTTTTGTCAAGTTTGACTTGCTTGTATGGAATGTTACTTGCATTTAATAAATTCAATAATATACCCAGTCTAACTTTTTTTTTGTTTTTTTCCATCCTCCCGGCCATCTGACCTTACCTTGTTTTGTCATTATTTATTCTTTAACATTATTGCTTATTTTTAATTGTTTTTCTGGTTGTGACTTTCTTTTTGTCATCTTGTAAAGCACTTTCTGCTATATTGCTGTATGAAAATGTGTTATATATATATAAATGTTTTTGTTGTTGTTAAGGAAACAATTCTACAAAGCTGAGTGAAAATGGAGGAAACTAAATTAAGAGAAGCACATATAACTGAATACAACAAAGCAGTCTGTTTTGAAAGGCTATCCAATTTTTCTAAACTTATAAATGATAATCCTGGATATCAATGAGTTTTCTTTTCACTGTTGATCACCTTCGAAACCCAGCTCAATCAAAGGAATGTCTCCAGAAAACTTTGAGGAAAAATTGTGCGACTTTTGAAACATTTTTTTTAAACACAAAATAAACAATATTAGATGTATTATAAATTTCAACCACCTGTAAGTCCTATGGAGTCTTTTTTGGTGTTGATACAGTATTATAGTGACATCATACGGCAGGACAATGAAATGAACAGAAAATCTAATAACACTTCACATTTCAGCGATGACATTCTGATGTTCTGGAACTAATTATATCACAATTAACTGACATGTTCTCCCAATACAGCTCTTTAATGTTGGTAATAAACCATAATGCATATGCGAAATGTTAATTGCCTTAATGTATAGTCTATTTTGCCTATAAAAAGGGTGTGCTGTGTGTTGTACAGCATAACTGGCAATGGCAGGGTTGCCAAGAAGCCATCCATCACATACAGCATGGCCCTGAAGTCTGCTTCCCACACTACTATTTGATAAAAGAAAGAAATCATGGGTTTGGCCAGGCCACTTGAAATAATGTTAGTCTAACATATTAATTGTAAATTAATTGAATGAATGTGTTTTTTGTTTACAAAAGTAAATTCATTCTGTGATAGTGTCCTTATTGAAATATGTGCTGTCATTTACGGAAACTTCACTGGCAAAATCAGCTATCGATACACATTGCCTTCTGATGTAGGCCTGCTCACCTGGGGCCGCCTGTATAGTGCCATGCATAGAATTCACACTAAAACATGGTGTACAGACAAAAACAGAAATGTGCATACGCACAAAAAAATCTAGATGCATATATCTGTGCGTGTCATATGGAAGCATATTAGGGTACAGAGAAAAAAAAATAGGGACACAGTGGGAAAAAAGGGTGAAATGTCAACTTTAATCTTGAAATATCCAGTTTAATCACATAGTTTATTTTGTCATTAAAGAAGAATGTCATAAACTTCATCTTAAAAAAGTACTCTATGTTTGTGAATCAATACATGCTTCTTAAACGGGCTTTCTCTTATGCCGACAGGACACGGAATACATTACATTCATGATATTAGAGCTCTCTGAACAATTTAAATACTAAGATGTATACTTGATATCATTTTCATGATGATAGGAATTAAAGCATGTATTAAACACTGTGGTGCAGTGGTAGCAATGAGCTGGCAACCTGTCCAGAGATTGTTCCTGCCTACTGCAAGATGCTTGCTGCGCCGTGCGTGACCCTTGATGAAATAATTTATTGCAGCAGTACTGTCTCTTCCAAATGTACTTATCCTCAATTCCTGTCCTTCATTTTCTTCCTCCAAGTAACCAATCGCCACACAATAAGCTGTAATAGACTGCAGCTCGATGGCCACTATAATAAATGTCAAGCAATTTGTAAGTTTAGAATGCCAATTTTTCAAAACTTTTAAGGAACATTGAAATATCTTTACAGTACATGTTTAATTATTACATCTACAGTATCTATCGATCCAGGGTCACGCCAGCCCCAGCAAGCATACATTGCGAGGCAGGAACAATCCCTGAACGGGGTGCCAGCTCATTACTATCGCTGCGATGCTGTGCCAACACATTTAATTATTAACAGTATACATTATCTCTCTATTATAAAAAATACTCTTGGAAGGGAGACTAGGGAGATGAGACGTGATCTTCTCAGAAGATAATTTGACATCCCGCAAGAGACACTTTAATGTCACACGATACAAGTCAGTGAGACAACATTTGAAACAAGTTCACAGGCATGTAACCAAGCAGTTGCTGGAATGCTTTTGGCAGACAGACACCATGTGCTCCCAGCTTAGAACAACGACAAGCGACAAGCAGAACACGCAGCTCGCCAGCAGATGATCTGACCACCTGTCCTTAGCGTGTGATCAGCCAATCACAACGCGAGCGGCAGAAACGCGAAGTGGCTTAAGGACAGCAGCAGTACAGGCAAAGAAATGATCGACGCACAGCGCAAAAAGCAGAAAACACAGCTCGCCAGCAGCAACAAGACAGCAGATGATCCGACTGCAACTCCTTAGCATCCATTCACCACCCCCATCACAACGCAAGGGGCAGAGACACGAAGTGGCAAAAGGACAGCTACTGTACAGGCTTTTAAATGATCGACGTGCAGCACGACAAACAGAACACGCAACTCTCCAGCAACAGCAGCAGAAAGACAGCAGCTGATCCGACAGCATCTCCTTAGCATGCGTTCAGCCGTCCCCCCCTTCACAACACGAACAGCATTATACGTCCTGTGAGAAAGATTTAACCATGGGAAATAAAGGACAAGTATTGTTTTTACAAAAGTTTTAAAGTAAAATGAAAATAATGCATATGTAACAATTCCCATGAAAATAACAATCTCTTTAAATTGTATATCCGGTTAAATGAAGTTAAAAATTTATCTATATAATGTAATATACATACTTTACTGCATTTCATCTTAAAAATGATATCAAGAGGTCCAAAAAGACAGCACTTGGAAATGTAAATCAACTTAGAAGCCAGTCATCTACATATGTAAATACGTGCTTTCTTCTGTTGAACTGAACTGAATTCCATTATTGTTATTGTACGGTACAATGAGATTCAAAATGCAGATCCTCTATAAACATATCTATACTAATAAAAGGCAAAGCCCTCACTGACTCACTCACTCACTCACTGACTCACTCATCACTAATTCTCCAACTTCCCGTGTAGGTAGAAGGCTGAAATTTGGCAGGCTCATTCCTTACAGCTTACTTACAAAAATTGGGCAGGTTTCATTTTGAAATTCTACGCGTAATGGTCATAACTGGAACCTATTTTTTCGTCCATATACTGTAATAGACTGCAGCCGTGGGAGGTGGAGTTGTGTCTCGCATCATCACACCTCCCACGTAATCACGTGAACTGACTGTGAACGCAGTACGTAGAGAACAAGGAAGAGCTCCAAAGAGCGCTGAAGAAAAGACGCATTACACAATTGAGAAGGCAGAAAAAGAATATCAAGCGAGTGACGCATACAAGCATATGCATAAGTGCAGCTACTGCAGAAACAAAGCACGGTGTAAACCGTAAGTTTAAATTAAGTTTATAGACAGGCTCCTTAAATTAAGTTCACAGACAGGCTGCCGCTGGCGTTTGTCATGCCACGACTAATACGATATTCGCGGGATACAAGTTTAATGAGAGGACGCAGGGTATAAACGAGAGTTTTGATCACTTTGTAACTAAGTTAAAATTGCTGGTGAAGGACTGTGCTTATGCAAATTTCGAGAGACTGTGTTTGTGGGGGGATTGACAGTTAAGGCGGGGGGGAAGTCACGTCAGCCTCTCCCTCCCATTCACCTCATTTCATTCACTTCATTTCGCTGTGAGCTGAGCTCCGCAGCTAACGCGGTCTTGCGGAAGCAACTTTGTCACGCTGCCACCAAATACTCACAGAAAAATCCACAAGTTAATACAGACGCTGTCTCTAGGGTTTCTCCACACTCTGAATCCTCCAGGCACTACTGAGCATAATCTAATTTTGAGGGTTGGGACACCAATAATATTACTGAAAACCTTACAGCCACCGAGACTTTGTAACGGCACGAGACTTCAGGTCACGTGTCTGCAAAAGAACCTAATTGAGGCAACTATTTTTACTGGCGGTTGCTCAGGGGAGAGAGTTTGTATTCCTCGCATTCCCGTTATACCCTCTGATCTCCCATTTCAATTCAAATGCCTCAAATTTCCAGTATGGCTCTGCTTCGTTATGACAATTAATAAGTCTCAGGGACAGACCCTACAAAAGGTTACATCGACAATCATGTTACGTCATTTTTAAAATGTTTCCTTTTCTTAGCACAAGCACAGCTGAGAAGCTTAGATGCATGTGCTCCATAACACGTTAAAAAAAATAATGCATTTAATCACACTTTGCATTCCAAGCAAAGGGGAACTTTTGTCAATGCATGATTTCCTGGTACGTCGATTACATTGATGCACACATCAGAGCTACAAAAATGGAGTCTGAAGAAAGCACGTTGCTAGGACTGATCGGAGGCAAATTTCATTTCAAAAGACTACCCGACGGAAGCCTTAATAAAAGCGTGGTTTTGTGCAAACTGTGCAAAAAGGAGATTGCATACCACCAATGCATTTCATCCTTACGGTACCATCCATCCATCCATCCATCCATCCTCTTCCGGTTATCCGAGGTCAGGTCGCGGGGGTAGCAGCTTAAGGAGAGAAGCCCAGACTTCCCTCTCCCCGGCCACTTCTTCCAGCTCTTCCGGGAGAATCCCAAGGCGTTCCCAGGCCAGCCGGGAGACATAGTCCCTCCAGCGTGTCCTGGGTCTTCCCCGGGGCCTCCTCCCGGTTGGACGTGCCCGGAACACCTCACCAGGGAGGCGTCCAGGAGGCATCCTGATCAGATGCCCAAGCCACCTCATCTGACTCCTCTCGATGCGGAGGAGCAGCGGCTCTACTCTGAGTCCCTCCCAGATGACTGAGCTCCTCACCCTATCTTTAAGGGAAAGCCCAGACACCCTGCGGAGGAAACTCATTTCAGCCGCTTGTATTCGCAATCTCGTTCTTTCGGTCACTACCCATAGCTCATGACCATAGGTGAGGGTAGGAACGTAGATCGACTGGTAAATTGAGAGCTTTGCCTTACGGCTCAGCTCTTTTTTCACCATGACAGACCGATGCAGAGCCCGCATCACTGCGGATGCCGCACCGATCCGCCTGTCGATCTCACGATCCATTCTTCCCTCACTCGTGAACAAGACCCCGAGATACTTAAACTCCTCCACTTGGGGCAGGATCTCGCCCCCAACCCTGAGAGGGCACTCCACCCTTTTCCGGCTGAGGACCATGGTCTCGGATTTGGAGGTGCTGATTCTCATCCCAGCCGCTTCACACTCAGCTGCGAACCGCTCCAGAGAGAGCTGAAGATCACGGCCTGAGGAAGCAAACAGGACAACATCATCTGCAAAAAGCAGTGACCCAATCCTGAGTCCACCAAACCGGACCCCTTCAACACCCTGGCTGCGCCTAGAAATTCTGTCCATAAAAGTTATGAACAGAATCGGTGACAAAGGGCAGCCCTGGCGGAGTCCAACTCTCACTGGAAACGGGCTCGACTTACTGCCGGCAATGCGGACCAAGCTCTGACACCGGTTGTACAGGGACTGAACAGCTCTTATCAGGGGGTCCAGTACCCCATACTCCCGGAGCACCCCCCACAGGACTCCCCGAGGGACACGGTCGAACGCCTTTTCCAAGTCCACAAAGCACATGTAGACTGGTTGGGCAAACTCCCATGCACCCTCCAGGACTCTGCTAAGGGTGTAGAGCTGGTCCACTGTTCCGCGACCAGGACGAAAACCACACTGTTCCTCCTGAATCCGAGGTTCGACTATCCGACGGACCCTCCTCTCCAGAACCCCCGAATAGACTTTTCCAGGGAGGCTGAGGAGTGTGATCCCTCTATAGTTGGAACACACCCTCCGGTCCCCCTTTTTAAAAAGGGGGACCACCACCCCAGTCTGCCAATCCAGAGGCACTGTCCCCGATGTCCATGCGATGTTGCAGAGACGTGTCAACCAAGACAGTCCTACAACATCCAGAGCCTTAAGGAACTCCGGGCGTATCTCATCCACCCCCGGGGCCCTGCCACCAAGGAGTTTTTTGACCACCTCGGTGACTTCAGTCCCAGAGATGGGAGAGCCCACCTCAGAGTCCCCAGGCTCTGCTTCCTCATTGGAAGGCATGTTAGTGGGATTGAGGAGGTCTTCGAAGTACTCCCCCCACCGACCCACAACGTCCCGAGTCGAGGTCAGCAGCGCACCATCCCCACCATATATGGTGTTGACACTGTACTGCTTGCCCTTCCTGAGACGCCGGACAGTGGACCAGAATCTCGTCGAAGCCGTCCGAAAGTCGTTCTCCATGGCCTCTCCAAACTCCTCCCATGCCCGAGTTTTTGCCTCAGCAACAACCAAAGCCGCTTTCTGCTTGGCCTGACGGTACCTATCAGCTGCCTCCAGAGACCCACAGGACAAAAAGGTCCTATAGGACTCCTTCTTCAGCTTGACGGCATCCCTCACCGCCGGTGTCCACCAACGGGTTTGGGGATTGCCGCCGCGACAGGCACCGACCACCTTACGGCCACAGCTC
>JANRMT010062815.1:28038171-28060996 GCA_026402145.1 Polypterus bichir lapradei
GTCTCTCCAGAGATGCTCAATTGGGTTTAAGTCAGGGCTCTGGCTGGGCCATTCAAGAACAGTCACAGAGTTGTTGTGAAGCCACTCCTTCGTTATTTTAGCTGTGTGCTTAGGGTCATTGTCTTGTTGGAAGGTAAACCTTCGGCCCAGTCTGAGGTCCTTAGCACTCTAGAGAAGGTTTTTGTCAAGGATATCCCTGTACTTGGCCGCATTCATCTTTCCCTCGATTGCAACCAGTCGTCCTGTCCCTGCAGCTGAAAAACACCCCCACAGCATGATGCTGCCACCGCCATGCTTCACTGTGGGGACTGTATTGGACAAGTGATGAGCAGTGCCTGGTTGTCTCCACACATACCGCTTAGAATTAAGGCCAAAAAGTTCTATCTTGGTCTCATCAGACACCTGAAGGACTCTGAGATGGTGAGAAATAAGATTCTCTGGTCTGATGAGCAGCTGTGGTAGTTGGAATAGTTTGGCCATTCCATGGACCATTTTATTGTTACAGGTTGATTACAATCACATACCTTAAACTAATAAATGATATACGGTTAATTTCACTGTGTTTGATAAAGCCGAATCAGGGATATCAATCTAAAAAATAAAGGGGAACCACACAGGAACAGTAGCAGTGTTTTAAACCTGGGTGCCGCCAGTTTGCAAAACCGAGCTGAAAACTTGCGTACGTAATGGATTGAGCTGGCGTGACAATGTGCGTGGCTTTACGCCAAAAGTTTAGTTTTTACACTTTGCGATGTGTGCGTGGAAACAGGTGTTTGCAAAATTTTTGTGAATATGCACCATTTATACATGAGGCCCCTGGTCTGTAAGGAAACTGAATGCATCTGGGTAACATATTAATTATCCCGTCCCATAAGACAGCATGGCACGGCTCTAGAAAGTCTACATTGGCTTATAAACTAGTCACCTTCATGAGCAAAAAAATCATCACAGTTCCTGAAAATTCACTCATTGTCATTTATATCTTACAACACACAGCACAGCTTGTATAATCTTTCATTTAGATGACAGTGAGTATCTCCTCACAGCCTGGCACCTCACACAGCTCACCAAACTGTAAATACCACAAGAAAGTAGATACAGTGGAACCTCGGTTCATGAACGTCTCGGAACACATACAAATCGGTTTATGACCAAAAAGTTTGCTAAACTTTTGCATCTGTTCACGACCACAGACTCGGTATACGAACAAGCCAGTTTCCCTTTCAGTTTGTGCACGCCGATGATTTCCGCACGTGTTCAGTCTCTCCCTGTGCATTCCCTGTGCAGCGAGCGAGAGAGAGACACACACACACACACACACACACAGAGACACACGCGTGCGCGAGAGAGACGCACACGCACTTGACAGAGACACACACACACACACGCGTGAGAGAGAGAGACACACATGCACACACGAGAGAGAGACGGCTGGACGCATAAGGCCGAGAAGGCAGTTAAAGAGTGCACTGGGCTTGTTTTTAAAGAGACAGATCCGAGCATTGTTTTAACCTCGTTGTATTTAATGAGGACTTTTTTCTATTGGATTTTAACCTCCACTTCACGTCTGTTTACAGCGATCGGTTCGTAGCGTGCATTGTTGCAATGTTACTTTTCTTAGTGGTTTATTAAATTACGGACTTTTCAAACGTTCATTTTTTTCCCTGTGCTTAAAACTCATTAAAAAAAGTGTTTTTAGCGAGCAGTTCGTAGCACTATAGCGCGAACTCTTGCAGTGTTAGTTTTCTCTGTTGTTCAAGGTTTTCTCAGTGTTATTCAATGTTTTTACATTTAGCTTACTATTACGCTGTGCATTCTATGGTGTAATTAACTAAATTTGTGCTTAAAAATCTTTAAAAAAATATATTCACATACAGTTTGTACGGTCTGGAACAGATTAATTGTATTTACATACAGTCGTATGGGGGAAATTACTTCGGTTCACGACCAAATCCGCTTACGACCAGAGTTTTGAAACGAATTATAGTCGTCAACCGAGGTTCCACTGTACAAATATTCCAGCATAAAGCAAGTAATTAAAAACACCAACTAAAATATTTTTCCAGTGCATAGAAAGTTTCACAAGTTAGCACAAGAAAAGGGATTCAGACACATTTACAACACTCAGATAACTACAATATATATATTTGAGGAGGCATCTTCTGTGCAATCATGGCCTGTCTAAAGGCAGGAAAATAAGGAAGACTTTTAAATTCTTCTTTTTTAATAAAAAGAAGCAGGGAAACAGAGCCTATGTGTACATATACAGTAACTTATCAACTCTGATCAGAGTCTTTATTCCAAAAAATGTGTATTGGTGTGTGCAGTTCAATAGCATTAAACAGGCATATAAAAGTAACATATCAAGCTATTTTTTATACTAGGCTAACATATCTCTGGATGTGCAAAAAACAACTTTTCCAAGTGGGCTTAATATTAGGTAACATCTAGCTGGCATATAAAGTGTATTCACTGAACTTGTCCACCAAGGTTGCCACAAATTTGCCACCAAGGTTTTCAGGGGCATGTGTTACAGAGATACACACCTACTTTTTTGCAAGACTGCAGAGCTATTAAAACATAACATATGGTAGTGAATGTGTATTATTGTTTGTATTAGCTAGATGTTGCAACATAACATATATTTCTATACAGAACTGCCTAACACCATGCTTGCTTAAAGTGAGTAGTGGAAAATAGTTAAGATACTGTACTTGGCAGAATCTTGGTAAAAGATTTTGGGACTTGTACAACAGATTTAAGGTAACAATCTACCCAAAAATAGTATTTTGTAATGTTACTTAACCCATGTGGTTTGCAGTAATGGCCTAGAAAAAAATGTAACCTCATGTTTGCAAGGAAACTGGAGATAATAAAACTTTCGGGTGGAATGGGTATCTATGGAGACCAAAGTTGTACCACAACAAACAATATAAAAATGCCGATGAAAAAAATCTCATGTTACTCTAGACACATAATCCACACGTCAAGTCATTCACCTGTATGCTCAGAATGGGCCAAATACATTAATTTCTTGCTAAAAATTGTTAAACAAATGCTTCCTGAAAATCAGAACAGTGCACACAGAGGAAATTAATTAGCACTAGAGCAGGCCCTTGAATTTATTGGTGGGAAGGGTGAAGATTCTCTAATGAAAATACAAGATTATTGTTTTTTTCTTGGGCATAACTACAAACCTCATGGAGTAAGCAATAATTAAACAATCATTTTTGTGTAAAGTATTTCTTTAACTATGTTTTGTCTTAACTAAAAGGGCAAACTAACTCAAAGTTCACAGGTTAGTCAAAAGTCACTATCGTGAAACTAACATTTCCTGAAGAAATTGTTTTCTCTTAGTAGAAACCTTCAGCTCTGCAACAAAGTTCATTTGGGCTCTTTATGTGAAGAATCCCTTTAATGTCTTAATATGCCCTATAACTACATCTGCTTCTTAGTAATAGCTGGATTAAAAGGAATAAGGGAAAATAAAAATACATTTTCATTAATAAACTAATTTTTATTAAATGATCACTGGAATGTGCTTTTGACAATTACCAATGATGATACTAGTAAAACACTCGGAAAGGTACATTGTGCCATCATTTAAACTTGATATGAGAGGAAAAGTCATATCGCTCCATCCTTAAGATTAGATTTAACTTTAAATACAAATCAAAATACCTTTCCATTCACTTTAAAAGAAGCCAACAATCCACATATAAAAAATTATTTTTAAGCTGAGATGCTTTATAAATTTAAAAGCCAAGGTCATTTCTTTGTATGATGGATGCTTTAAAATATTAACAATTATATCTGTCAAGCTCACTATAAGAATTTCAAATGTGAACTCACGAGAGCTAATAACAAACTTTACTCCACAAGATCTTACTGTGATAGGGATTAAACCGAAAATACAAAAAGTGTGTCTGTGGTGTATAAAATGACTGTCATAAATGTACTTTCCTTGATGCTCTATTCAAGTTACAATATATATGTGGAAAAGTGAAGCTCTGGAAGGAGTGTGAAGTTTAGTTTTGTTAAAAATTATATTCAGAGAAATTTGAAATGACTTATTAAAATCAAAACATTAAAATATTCATACATACAAATAAAATATTACCCATCATACACAACAGCCTCTCAACCTATAAATACGTATTATGAAAAAATCACATAATACATACTAATTACGTATATACAGAAAGTCCTTCCTTGTGAAACTGTGATTGAAAGTGTATTCCTTTATGATGGTTTTAAACTGACCATGTTTTAGTGTCAAAGCCAGAGAATTGCAAAAATTATATATAGATGAAATTTGACTATATGAAAAGGTCTGGGCCAGACATTCTCATAAACATAACACCAAAAATGCTCACCAACCGATGGCAAAGAAGCAGATCTGGGTTGCTTGATAATGGATGTATTCCAATAGTTTCTTCTTTTGGGGTCAAGCTGTTGTCATGCCTCCCCTTCAAACTCCATCCTACCAGGAAGTCACACAGCAAAGATAATACATATGGATTAGGGCAGTTTGTATGTCCATTTTTGGCTCATGGTTCGATTTGTATCTCACTTCACAAGTGAATTAGTTGTCGAATGCTTTAATTTGAATCAAGTAATTGTTTACACCTTGTAAAAAGGTAGCAAATACAGTAAAATCTGTAAAAACAAAAAATATGCTGTTACAGTTGTCTCTAAAATACAAATAAATCTTCTTTCAACATGAACTGTTTTAAAAAATGTAACCTGAACAGCAAAGTTACATATAATAAAACCAGAAGATGTACAGTGCAAGATGTAATTAAACCTAGCTAAAAATATTCAACATTGGTAGTCACGACTTCCAAAGTCACAACAAGGAACAACAAATCCACAGCCAAGCCAATCAAAAGCAATATTTTACATATAGTGAGTGATTCAGCAGAATTATCAATGAAGATACAAGATAGCAATTTTTTCATGGGGACTAAGGAGTTGGCAAAAATAAGTGACTTAGCATTCCAATTAAAAGGCAGTCTTCTTCTTAGTCTCTTCATCTTTTCCCATTCCTTTGTGGGGTCAATATTTTATAAGTTTCGGTGTGTAAAGACCTAACATTTTAAGATATCTCTTGAGTTGAAAGCATAATACCTGCATCTTTTGATTTCTCAATAAATAAAACTGATATTAATATAAATTAATCTTCTAGCAACAATGTAAAAATATATATATTTTGATAAATATACATGTACTGTATGTACTGTATGAATAATTTGTGATAGATAAAATTGGATTTTATTTGATTTTGATTGTGTAACATATTGCCTCAATGAAACAACTTAAAACAGGATTATTCTGATTTCTGCCATTTATGTTCTGCAATCAAACTAAGTACATTTTCATTAGGCATTTAGTGCTCAACCTTTTAAGTACAAAGTTTACTTTTGTTCCTTAATACCTGGCAATTTTTTTAATAAAGTTCAATGCAAATAACAAATTCATAAGTTAACATATATAAGATGTCAGTGGAGCTACTATGCCTTGATAGCAGAAGAGATTATCACTTTCAAAGACAAAACAAATCCATAGCAAACAAATTTCCCTCTGGGACAATACAGTCTACCTAACCTAAAGTCTGACTAACCTAACCTAAAGGTAAGTATAAGCTGGTCATTTGAAAAGTCAAACTGCTGGTTGATTTTTTATGATTTATCTGTGATAAACAAATATTAAGGTATTTGATTTAAATGCAGATGTTAAGCAACGTTTTCATCAACTGTTATGTGTTGCTGTGGTCAGATGTGGAATTTAAATCAAGGCCATTAGATCTGTGAGTTGGTACTGCTAGTCAATGCACTACTGTGCTGCTTGACAAACCATGTCCGGTCTTTTTTACCTTTACTCATGTTTTGCACTCAACAATATTTAATTGAAAAAAAATGTAAGGAAAAATAATTAAACACAAAAAACTTTTACTGCCTTGGTTGCATAAGGATGTTCTCTTTCTCTCTTTAACTTACAGTTCATCTAAGTACTTTTTGCTTTTATTTCAGCAATAAATCTGGGTAGGTCTCTATCAACTAGATTGCAATTTTATTCCACATTTTTTTCAGAAGAAATCCCTTCCACACTAGTATGTTTTCATTTCATTTCAAAACATTTCCATTCCATTTTCTCCTTTTGTCCACAATACTCCAGCTTTCTAGATCATCGAAAATGAATACTTTTAAAAATGCCCTCTGAAGCCAGAGACTTTTGAAAATACCGGAACAACATTTCAGAGTGTATAGACAAAAGTGAAGACTTCTGGAAATGCATACTCCATTGCTGTCTTGTTCATTTCTGCTTATTACTTAGCTCTTCCCAGATTAAATCCTGTTGATTACAACATTGCATGCCCTGATAGGTCACCATTCACTGAAGGAAAACATATCCTGAAGTTGCTTTTCATGTTGCTTGTGGTGTTGCTTACCTGTAACTATCAAAATTGCATTTTGTACGGTTTTTAGATATTGTGGTCATATGACTACTCACACTGCACAATAGTCACCAGTCGTATGTGTGCTCCAACTACAAAGCATGTTCAGTTTTGATTGACATGCTATGACATGGTTGCACAAACTACAAATGAATGATGCACACTTCCTGAAGTCACTGGACAATGAATTTTGGGATATTGGATATGACAAATCAGAAAATCAGTTTGTGAGACTCTGCTCACACTACAAGACAGCCAAGTGATATTTCTGACATGAAAGAAATTCTTCCAATCATGTGACAGCCCAACTGTGAGAGGCAATCGGGCATTGTAACCACTCACATACTGCAATTAAAATGACGGCTGATAAAGATGAAATTCAGATTGACTCAGAAAAAGTCAGCAACTGCAAATCAGACTTAACATCATGCCAAAACATTACAGTGTATGTCCAGATTAAGATGATTAAGAAGATTAAGACAGCCCACTATAAGCAGATGATTACATCATATGTGTTTTTTGACATTTTGGATGGATGGAAATGCTTTAATAAAAGATATGAAAATGCTAGTAAGGATGGAAACCATTTGTGGATGTGACCTAAGTTCATTCAAAATGTGAGGCAAACATATGTGTATCACTTTCTTTATGCAAGTCTGCAAATTTTCTCTGACTGGTCTATTGCAGGACATTGATCTCACTCCTTAAATTAATAAATCTGACTCAGTGAAATTCTTCCTAGATTTTAATTTCATCCAGAGAGCAGCATATTTTGTACCCAAATACCTTGTCATTTAGATACAGTACATGTATGGTCTCCTTTATCCATTGAATGATTTGACCACCACCATGCTTCATATTAGATACTAAACCCTGTAGGTGATGAGCTGCATTGTTTTTTTTTTAATATATATTGTTGAAAGTAGCTAACAAGTGTTACTTTATTTTTTTGGATAACATTTATTCACAAACAAATTATCAATATTAATATCAGTAGATAGTATATAGACAATAAAACACAAGATTGATAATTTTGATACTATCATTTACTCTCAGTGCAACACTGAGCAAGTCAATTAATGTTTCCAGACTTCAACAATAAAATGAAAGTATAAATACACAAACATTGGATTTGGACTTATGTGTTTGTACTTTTTAGCATGGGAAACTGTTTTCCTAAAAATGAAAGCTTAGATTGCAATATTATTTTAATATTACTAGGGGGCTTTGCTTCCTGCACGCTTCCCTTGCTAAGCCCCTGGCCTGCGCTATGCGCCAGCCACTTTGTGTCTCTGATGCTCACATAAAATATAAACCTGACCGAATTGTGGTTTTTTGTGATTAAACGTGTAGTAGCTTTAATTGTTGCGGGACCACAGATTCTCATAGCATATGGTCTTGAATCGTGTTAATCTATGTTTAGAGCATTGAATGGTGCGAACGCAGACAGGTTATTGTAGATTCAGATATTTTGCCTGTAGTGTTTGTGGACTTCAATTTCACCAAACAATAAATCTTTTATTTCTTGTGGATTCGCCTCATCATTGGGAAGAAATACTACTTTTCCCTGATGGCAACACGAATTAGACAATCTACAAGTCTCAGACGTAAAGTTTAAATCCGAACAATATCTACATACTTCTGTCATATCACCTATGTCCATATATTCGATTTCTTTTCGCTGTTCCGTTATTTCACACAGTAATAATTTCCATTTGTTAGCACTAATGCGATCTTTATTATCAGTTTTTTTGAGACTTTCAAATTTTAGTACTTTCATTATCTCTGACCTGCTCTGCATGTGTACCGCGCCAACGTTTTTGAACCTCTTAACAATGTTCTACTTTGTCATCTACTCTTTGTCTTATATTTCCGGCCCCGGGCGTGGTTAAATCTCTTGGCACAAAGTCTTGTCTTGAAATTATCTATTGAAATTATCTCTCTGAAAAAGTCTTTTCTCGTCCCAGGCTAAAAAGTCTCATCTTGTCCCAGGATTTTTTTATATAATAGTGAGACAGCTTTAAAAAATATAGTTTTAAGAATTTAAAGTCCCAACAATATTGATCTTGTTTCTGAAAATATTGCATAACAGGAGAAAAGTAATGAAAATTATGCCTGTATTATAAGAACAGACCTCAGTGAATCCAAAAGCAAGTAGTAACTCCATAGTTCATTTTATTATTCTCTCAGAATGCTTGTACTAAAAAGAAACACTGGAGTAATCATCTGTGAACTGACAGACAGACAGACAGACAGAAAGACAGACACAAAATCTATATTAAAATAACGCAGAAAAAAATTTAATATTTTGTATATTTTTAGAATCCTTGTGACCCTGTACAGAATTACCAAGTCTAGAAAATGACTCCATTGTTGAAACTTGTTCACATTTTTTTATTTTTGCGTTAAAATTTTCTGCAGATTTTAAAATTTATGTTAGATGTTTTTGCTGCATCTATGCTTACTTTTTTACCAATTTAAATCTTATTTCTTCTATGCATGTTTGCACATTTTTCCTTTTACCATAACAAACTGCATACTGCTATAAAATTAGTCAATTAATCTATGCTGATCACATTTGGTATTACTAAGAGCAGCACTAGAAAACAATTAACTTATACAGATTGACAACATTTATGTAAAAAAAAAAACAAATGGTCTTTGTTCAGTTTTGACACATATATAATTTAGGTTGGCCTACCTCCCACATGTATACATTGCTGCTCACTAGAGATCGCTTCTTCTTCTCCCCAATAAATGGACCAAATCTTCTTCCTTTTGGAATAGGTCTGATAGCCCAGACACCTAACAATAACAGAAAAACAAGAAAGTGACCGTGGTACCTTGAAAACACAGCATCTTGAGCTCAGATTTATTAGGTTAGACATGCATAAAATTATTCAGCTGCAACTTATCTTTAGGGTAAAAATGTAGAAACTACAAATGTTTACATTAAAATGAAAACTTTTGACATTCCTTGCTTCCCATTTCTTCATTTTACTATCTCTATCAACACCAATGTCCTTCTACTTACTCTTTGCTAAAATCTTTGGTAGCCAATCGAATCAAACCCATCCTGAGAATGGAAAGTGACATTTAGATAACTTTAGTTGAAAATAGATTTTTCAAGGGTTAGCACCCAATTCTGCTAGAATAGCCTGTGGACCCCCATGGTCCTCTTCTGGAAAAACAAATTGTCAAAGCAACTGTAGAATTAGCCTAATTAGAATGTATTAGTATTAGATAATCTACTTGTATAGAGAATTTAAACTTATGTATCAATGCATTCTCAATCAAGTTAAAGCAAAATTTGTTGTATTAGCTAGGTTTAGGCTATTTAAGAGCTAATTATTAAAAGCTTGTTTGCCTGCTTATCATCATTGGTGATGATAAGTCAAGGACAGTGTGTAATATAATAACAGTTAAGAAAACTTTATCTCATGTGTCTGTCCTCCTGGTCTCGACTCTAATAGTGAGAACTGATCAGTAAATAAGTTTCAGACATCTGCACAGTATATGAAGTAATGCTGGCCAGTTTGGTCAGGTTATGGACATTAGGTAATGGTGGGAAGAACTAGGACGAGGAGAGTACTTTGCATAGATGATAAGAAATGTAATATAAACCAATGCAGTTCCTAGCTTAGGTGCTTGCACCATGGTGAAGTCTCTTTATTACATTACTGTGTAGCAAACATGGCAGTATATGATTTTAAACTTCCTCCTGTCTGTCTTTGCTTAATGATAAATATTGATGGATTAATGTATTAATCACTACTGCACTAGTAAGATGAAGAGGAACCTTTTCTGTATACATAAAGTTTGTTGAGAAAACAGGCTTACTGAAGCGATGAGTTAACACGGTAACTGATATTCTAATGTCCAACAAATTATAAATATGAGCACATCAAGTGTGAAACACGATGCAAAGATCAACAGATAAAAGACATGTAAAACAGTGTGGACTATGCCCGGCAGTTTATCCCGGCCAAGTCCCCCAAGCCGCCAGATGGAGCCCTCCCTGCAATGTGGAGATGCCCCGAATTCCAGCAGGGCATCATGGACTTTGGCTTTGTAGTGCACAGCCCTGCTGGATAACGTCGGGGCCGCCAGGGGACGCTGCAGGGAGACTGTATTATCGTGGTATTTCCCTCTACTTGCCCTTTACCTGTTTCCTCAAGGGTAAGTGTTCTCGTCAAGTTCGTTATCGGGTTGGTCTACTGTTGCACTTTAAGATGAACACACACACACATAGATAAACACACACATAGACCCTAACCACAACAGTGCCCCATGAATGACACACACACGCTGATTAACCCTTAGCACTTTAAACCATACAAGTGCTATAGGAATAACTGCCTGTCATTCGGCACTTCAAGAGACTTACTTATTTTCGGCACGAACAACATACGATGTTTTAGTGATATCTCAGACCTAAATATTACTTTTGGTCTACAAGAATACATTTAAACATACAAAGACTTAGCATTCTTGACTATATGCCATTTATCAGCCAAGAAAACCTTCTTTATCGTATTGTCCCTTCTATTGAGTAGCGCTCTCACTCTCTGCCTTATAAACCTCGCAGCACAGAAATAATGGCAAAAATCCGGCTGTCACCAGGTGCTCAAAGAAATCTAGCTTATTACTTCAATCACTCTAGACATTAAGACAAAGCATAGAAAGTTAAAAGCAGCATGGTATTTATTACAAGAATAATAATAATACCACTGGAACAAAGAATACTAAAAAATAGGTACTGATAGGAAAGTCTGAATATATATAGTCTTTAGAAAAAGCTTACGAAAAAGTTACAGATGACAAGGATGAATGTCCCAGGGAGGCGTTTGATTTAGCAATCGATGTTCATGATGCCTGACGACCAGGGCCGTCTTCGTCCGTTCCTCTTCTTCTTCTCCTTCTTCTTCTTTGCTTCTTCTCTGCTTCTCTTAAACCAAGGCATATTTATTATGAAATGTCATGCCTTGGTTTCACAACACATGCACCCGATTGGCTGGCTGTCAAAATGATTGATTGATGAATTCATTCACTGTCCGTTTTCCCAAACAACAAAACCTTTGATGTACTCTGAGGTATCAGTAGTTCTTCCTGTCCTGGGCTGTAAACCAAACTATTGTTCCAGATGTCCATCCATAAAGTAATCAATAGCCTGAGGTATCAGCTCAGCATTCTTTCCCAGGCTGTAAACCAAACTGTTGTTCCAGATGTCCATCCATAAAGTAATCAATAGCCTGAGGTATCAGCTCATCATTCTTTCTAAGCTATGAACAAGTGTTATAAAAGTAAGGTGTAAGGGAAGAAAACCTGCTTTAATTTGTCTTAGTTCATCTGTTGTCTTGTCTGAAACAAAATATAATGGAAACCAAAATGTACAGACTTTATACACCATAACAGAGACACAGAGACATTGGCTTTTCCTACAGCCCGGAAGTACTTGCCGGTCACGAGGACGGAAGGAATAAAGTGCTTCCGGGCTGACAAAGAAAGAAGTTTTGATTTGACCCAGAAGTGCTAAGAAGTCACATGGACTGCAGGTCAAGGAGCACTTCCGGGTCGTGGACTATAAAAAGGACAATGAAACACCAGAGCATTGAGCTGAGCTGGGTGGTAGGAGGGCAACGCGTCTGAGAGTGGAGGATTGATTTATTATTGGAGTATTGTGTTTATTTATGAGTAGTGTGGAGTGGAGGGTGCTTAGTGCACATTATTATAATAAAAATAATTATTGTAGCACTTTTACCTGGTGTTTGGCGTGGTACCTGAGGGTTCAAGGGAGTGATAGTGCCCCTTACTGCTACAATAGTTAATTTTAAAATGCAACACAATAAGTTACAAATTTTCTCTGAAGATGACACTAATTTAGATAAAATATGGACAAAATATGTATAAACTCTGGATGGGCTACAACAAAACTTGCACCTCATTTAAGTGCTGTATTTTAAGCATATAATGTTACTCCACAGCCCACAACCATGCACATTTCTTTGTTCTTCCACTCAGTATTTCCATGGATCAGTATAACAACATATGAAAAATGCTTACAATAATGTCTTCTGTATTATTTTGTTTATTTAGTAATCTTTATGTCTTTCAGCTGCTCCCATTATGATTAATGGTCACTAATTGGAATTGGAGGCCATTCTCAACCAAGAAGTCTGACTGGATTGTGAATTGTGCTAAAGAATGGTATAAAGTTGGTCACCTTGCCTTTACCTCTCTCGCTCTCTCTCACTATCTGGCTGTGAACAGAAGACCTTGATGAAACGATCTCTATCAAGGCAGCCATATTAAGACAGTCATGTGGCCTGTTTCAATACTCTATTCAAAAGCCAAGAGCTGCCTTTGGATGCAAGATGCACTGCTACATAGGTTGTAATGGTATGTTATGCCAACATTCACAATGTTATGTGCTTACTTAATATTTTTGGGCATATCATCAATAATACATTGTTACAAAAATGCGTTGGGGAACAGCTTAACACTAGAATTACCAGAGCCTACGAAAAAACTCGTAGGTCCGTCCCACCTTAAATCGCTTCTTAAAACCGTTCTCACCTCTTCGCCAGCGTCTTTTGTTAATCTAAATGTGCTGATAAAAGAAAAGCTGCAAGTAGCCGGCTATTCCATCCCCCCAACGACTTAGAACGTGCACAAACTTCTCCCAGCTCATGCCTTGATTATCTGGGAGTGAAGTGGAGATTTAGAGTGGAAATAATAGATCATTATTTGGAATACACGCATTTCACGTGTGTTCTGTTTCTACAGTAATCCGTGTAAACACATTTTTAAAACGGAAACGTTTTTCATATTGTAGTAGTAAATGAGAAAATGTAAGCATAAACTATATAATGTATGAAGCCTGAAGTCCAAATATCAAACACATTTACAAAAGGTACAAATATAACAGAACAAGTATGCTTTTATTCAAAAATATAACTGCAGAAAAAAGCCACCTTAGCATACCACATTGACACATACTCATTACAACTGCCACGGTAGCATAATGGTGTCAGTCACTGACTAATATTCAAAAGGTCATGAGTTCGATCCCGCGCGATTCAGTTTTGAGACGTAAACTGCTGTTATTCTTACTATTTTATAATAAAAACATACATTTGATTTCAGTGTGTAACCGCCGGTGTAATTTATCATACTTGTAAAGGTTAGTTTTTTTTTATTCACTTTTCATTCTCTCAGTCGTGTTCAGGATCCTTCCCTACACCACCCCCCCCAAAACCCAAATTGAGAATGCTGTTTTCACATAAAGATGCGCTATAGCTCTGCAGCGTATTTGTGACTGCATTCTCGTACCAATGCTTCCGAACTGAAGAGCCTGCGTGCACTTTTCGTGGCATTACACGTCTATTTTTTTGAGCATGCCCGTGTCGCTCAAACACAGGAATATATGTTGGTGTACAAGAATAACAAAACAAGTGCACTTTTATTCTAGACTATACGTGAAGAAAAAATAAAGCAAGTTACAGTAGGCGGTTGATACGACAGCTTGCGTGGTGCAATGCTAAGAACTGCTGATTTCCGATCCGTGCTATATAAAATCATCCCATTCAAATATTAACAATTCCCACACACCCTTCCTACATTCACGACATGTGTACTTGTTGCAGTTTACACACCTCTGTGCTATGGTTCCTATTACACTGAATGAGCACCTGACATTGTACTTTCTTCCCTATACAAATAACATTCGAGTATAGCGCGTCTCCAAATAAATCGCATTTGAGTTATAGCGCGTCTTTATGTGAAAAAAAGCAGTGTCAGATTGGGGGGGGGCATCGTGGACGCGACTGAGAGAATGGAACTGAATTAAAAAAAAAAGCTAACCTTTATAATTATCATGCATTTACACTGGCTCTTACAGACTGACTGAAATCAAATGTATGTTTTTATTCTAAAATAGTTCAATACATGCAATATTATTTGAAAAAGAAGAGCGTCAGATCGGGTTTGAATACACGCTGACACTGTTACAGAAGGAGTCTGCTTATTCAGTGCAGCAGTTTCAATGCACAGTACATGCAATATTATTTGAAAACGAACAGCGTCAGATCGGGCGCATATTCAAACCCGATCTGACGCTGTTTGTTTTCAAATAATATTGCATTAGTGCGATGATGTTTTTACATATATTGTCTCTTTCATTCATCTTGCGGTTTGTTATCAGTGACCGCGTGTTTTTTCCCCGATCTTGCCAGTTCGCACATGTTGCTGTATGGTGGTGTTTCTTTTGTACTCCAGGACATGCAGAAGACAGAATAGTACAGAGCAGTAAGTTCAGCGCTATATGCAATCAGACAGACAGACAGGCAGAGAAGGCACTAGATATATAAATAAACAGGGAAGGCATTGTATAATAGATATATAAAAAACAGCTAAGGGGATAGATATATAGATAGGTAGGAAGGAAAGGCACTATATGATAGGCAGACAGGGAAGCTCCTATATAATAATAAAATTACTGTTATTACTATATAGATAGACAGGGAGTTCAGACAGGCAGAACGGCGAAGGTTAAAAATAAATAAATTTTCTCCCTAGCGGAGATTCGAACTCGGATCTCTTGAGGTAAAAGAAGTCTGCTGCGCGCTAAGTGACAAAATCTTACCAGTACGCCACAGAAGCTGTTGTAAAAGTCCTGAACCTTTTATGAAAGTGTATTTGCTCTTTGGCTGTCAGGCTTCACACATTTTATAATTTATGTCTACATTTTGTGACATTTATTACTAAAATATGAAAAAGTTTCTGTTTTAACATTGTGTTTACACAGATTACTGTAGAAACGGAACACACATGAAATGCGTGTGTTCCAAATAACAATCTATTATTTCCACTCTAAAACTCCACTCCCAGATAATCAAGGCATGAGCTCGGAGAAGTTCGTGCACGTTCTGAGTCGGTGGGGGGATGGAATAGCCGGCTGCTTGCAGTTTGTTTTTATCGGCACATTTACAGGACAAAGGAGGCTGGCGGAGAGGTGAGAGCGGTTTTAAGAAGCGATTTAAGGTGGGACGGATCTACGAGTTTTTTCGTAGGCTCTGGTAATTCTAGTGTTAAGGGCTTTGGTGATTGTAATTCTCTGTTGAGACGTGAGAGGGCTCTTTGCAATAACGATCTCTCTTCTCCTTTCCCCTCTGCAGAAAGGAAGACTGACGTATTTCCATCTGTGATGTCACTTCCAGGGTCTGGCCACCTGGACCAAACCTCATCCTCCCAGGATCCTTCAAAATTGGAAACACTGCCATCTTGGTCAATCTAACTGATTCGTCAGCACAACTCAATTTTGAGCTGTACAATATGTTTTCTTTTATGCCTTTTGAGTATTTAAATCATAATTAACTGTTGTGATGGATGTCCGGCAAGAGTTGCCGGCCCTCACCCCCAGGCCGCCAGGAGGAGCTCTCCCACAGCATGGACGTGCCCCGAGTTCCAGCAGGGCCTCATGGACTTTGTAGTTTTTATACACAGCCCTGCTGGATACCTTGGGGACCACAAGGAGTCGCTGTAGCGAGGCTCGTAGACTCATATGTGCCCTATAACCTGGAAGTGCGTCCTGGTCACGTGAACGGGAGGAATGACGTACTTCCAGGTTGAAGAAAAAGAGTTTTACCTGACCCGGAAGTGATAGAAAGTCACATGGACTGAGGGACAAACACTTCCGGGTCAAGGACTATAAAGGACTGTGGGAAATCCCAGACGGACGAGCTGAGTTGGGAGGCAGGGTGGCTAAGCGTCTGGGAGATTGGAGGATTGGATTATTGTATTGTTTTGTTTATTGAGTATTTGGGAGTGGAAGGTGCTTTGTGCACTTATTATTATAATAAATCAATTATTTGGACTTTTATCTGGTGTCTGACGTCCGGTCTGAGGGTACAAGGGTGCGAGCAAACCCTAATCTGTCACAGTTGGCGTGGTCTCAGCAGGATTCTCTGGCTGTCAGTTTGGCAGAGGACCTGAATTTAAAAAATTTATTGTGGACAGAATACCCCGGGAAGACAGCGTCACGACACACACAGGAAAAATCGCCAGAAACCTCACCTTTATCAAGTCCGTCATGGGGAAGAAGAAGACAAAGCAGAGCGCCAGCAACAGCGGAGGTCTAGCGCTCGGCATTGCCTGTGCTCAAGAGGAACCATGGAGCAGTTACGCGTTTTGGGAGAGATTTCCGGAGGAGGACGTCTCCGACGAGGTATGTGATGGGAGTGTGCTTGAGAATCTTTTTAAATTAACAAATGTCCCATGTAAATACCTCCAAGATGTCCATCCGAAGGCTCTGCGGGAGGCAGAAGATAAACCTGAAGGCGATGGCGCACTCTCGTTCAGGCAAACGAGCAACCCGAAGGACTTCCGCATGTCGGGTGCCGGCGAAGTACACGTGACCCACCCCGGAAGATTATGGGAAGGAGAAGGTCCGTGTTCAGCTGCTTGTGACTTCACCCAGGAAAAGATGGACTTGGTTATTCCAAAGTGGAAAAGGGAGGAGAGCGAAGCACCGCTCTTCCTACAAAAAGGTAAGGAGGTCCGGGAAATGACTGATCGGTCCGTCGATAAATTGATACAGACGGATCGCAGTCAGCCAAAAGCGTCACCGCGGTCCTCCGAAAAGAACTCCAAATCCCAGGCTCCCTTGCGGGACCTGTCGGAGCACGTGCCAGGAGCGGGCGTGCTTATTGGCTCCCAGCCGGAGGGTAAGGCTAATGATGGCTCGAACATGCCTCTGGCTGAATTAAGTAACTTTTTGGACATGCACGAGCTGGAGAAGTTGCTTCAGCCCGTGCACAAATTTTTACATGTTGTGACAACAATAAAGAAGATCGTTGGGGAGCTGGGAGCAGCGGCTGAAGCGCCTTTAAGAAAGGTGGATGAATACCTACGGCGATTTGGTCGGGAGTCTCCCCTCATGATTGATTTGGCGGTACAGGTGAGTTTTACCGGTACCGTACAGAATAAGGGGACACAGAGTGACACGGGCCCGCGGTTAATTAGTAGCGGGTGCCAAGTCACTACGAGCCCTACAAGCGAATGTGGTGTGATGACAGAAGGGGCGGTGGAAGCACCAATCGTACCAGAGCAGCTGAAAAGTGCTGTCTCTCGGAGCGATGCGGTGCTGAAGACGCCGCCTCTGGTTACTTTAAAGTCAACGGGCGTGCAAACAGCAAAGAGGCTCTCTTTTCCCAATAGAGAGACTCAAGCTGTGCGCCGGCCCCAGAGTAAGCAGGAGATCCCCGAAATACAACGTGGGTCTCCTGACAAGGTGTAAAAAAGGGCGGAGAGCAGCAAGGCGGCCAGTAAACCTCCTGTGGTGGAGAAAAGGGTGGAGCTGACGGAGTTCCCGTGGTGTTTTCAGTCTCGCGGAGGAGGACTACCAGGAGGGCAACGTCGGTGCTACAATTGTCGTCGGCGGGGCCACGTGTGGCAAAACTGTCCTCAGAGGACAGGAGATCGGTGGGACAGAAGATACACCGTTCCCCCAAGGTTCTCTGGGGGGAATAAACAACATAGCCAAGGTCCGAATGATGTGTCCTCCTGGAGGAGGACGTCCCTCGCGGGGCTGGACGCTCCGCCCCAGTTGGCTTCGCTAAGGGGGTGGGGATTGTGATGGATGTCCAGCAAGAGTTGCCGGCCCTCACCCCCAGGAGGAGCTCTCCCGACAGCATGGACGTGCCCCGAGTTCCAGCAGGGCCTCATGGACTTTGTAGTTTTTATACACAGCCCTGCTGAATACCTTGGGGACCACAAGGAGTCGCTGTAGCGAGGCTCGTAGACTCATATGTGCCCTATAACCTGGAAGTGCGTCCTGGTCATGTGAACGGGAGGAATGACGTACTTCCAGGTTGAAGAAAAAGAGAAGTTTTACCTGACCCGGAAGTGATAGAAAGTCACATGGACTGAGGGACAAACACTTCCGGGTCAAGGACTATAAAGGACTGTGGGAAATCCCAGACGGAGGAGCTGAGTTGGGAGGCAGGGTGGCTAAGCGTTTGGGAGATTGGAGGATTGGATTATTGTATTGTTTTGTTTATTGAGTATTTGGGAGTGGAAGGTGCTTTGTGCACTTATTATTATAATAAATCAATTATTTGGACTTTTATCTGGTGTCTGACGTGTGGTCTGAGGGTACAAGGGTGCGAGCAAACCCTAATCTGTCACACTGTGTAACTTAACTCCTGCTGTTTTCTTTACTCTGTCTAACTGCCCCAGGTTTAGATAAAGAAGGGAAGGGGGAAAAGGTGTTAAACTGAAGTTGTAATCCAAGGTGAACAAGTCCCAATAATCCAATAAGCAGAATCTAAGAACACAAGCAAAAAATCCACAAAACCAGAATTATCAAAAGAATAAACAAATACTTGTTTATTCAGATAACAACCTCTACAAACTCAATGCACCACTGCTGAGATCCTCTTTTTTGGCTCAATATATAGCAAATAATAAATAAACAAACAATAATAAAAATTACACAAATACAATAAGGTAATGAAAAATAATACATAGCATTAACAAAGGAGACACTTAAATGGAAAATAAACATTAACTAGGAAAACATCCTGCCTGAAAAAAATGACCTCTTCCTTTAATATATTATGAGTTTAACCCTTTTGGTAATTAAAAGGTGAATTAAAAAAGGTGCATTGAATAGACATACCTCAGTACAACTGTCTCTCTTTTTTTGTACCTCTCCAACCTTTCCTAATTCTACATTTACTATTATTTTCTGAGGAAATGTAACTAAAATAATATCATTATGGACCAAGTGTCCAATGTCAAACCATTAAACATTAATAACATTTCAAGTGGTTGAAAAACTACAGTGTGCTCTTACAGCTTTTTACACCTTCTAAAACACAATTCCCCAAACCATTACGAGTTACCTAAGTGTTAATTCTTTTTCCAAAACCATCAACCAACTACCCCTTACATACAGATTTGCAGATCTCCTAAACATTGTTTGCAATACTCTAAGCACAGCTGTCTTCGTTGTGTCATGCAAAAAAGCACTACCACTCAAAGTGTACAACACCTGCAACTGATCACAAACAGTACTCAGCAGTCAGCATTAACACACTATTCTAAAGTTGCAAACAACCAATGAGAAAACAGCAATGTAATTTCCAAGCCACACAAAAAAAAACATGCAGGTGAGCTTTCTATTTTGTAAAATGAAGCCTAACAATTCTGAAAGGAATGAAAGATGAGAAAGAGTAAAAGGTTATGAAAGCAGAGGTAGTAGCTGAGGGGTCCAAAGGGATGGAAGAATACATCAAATCTCAGATGAGATTAAAGGTTATTGATCATTTTCTTGTGCCTGGTATGACCGTGAGAGAAACTGGCCAGTGAGTCCAGCCAAGTCTGAGCTGACTGTCAGTTGCAACAATAATCTGGACATTCGGAGAAGAAAACAGACCATTCACATCAATTTTACTATACAGAACTATACTTTGTATTTTCTGTCTTATCGGCTAACAGTGAGTCATTGCATTGTCTCAGAGTAGGACAAGGATATACAGTACACTTTAGAAGTGTTTACCATTACTACAAAATTACAAAGAACCTAGTCAGTGGGGGTTAACCACATATGTTTACTCAATATCAGCAGAATGCCATTGCAGATATGGTACATGCCAACAACTATCTTAGTTTAAATGACATACAAAGGCAAAAAATAAATGACAGCAACACATTCCGAGAAATATGGAGTAACCCTGATTACAGTAAAATTCATTGCACTCTTAATGCACATGACACAGCTTTATCCATCTTTGTTTACAGTTTTTTCCAATTGCTTACACACTATAAATATAACTTTCCTAAAATTAGCAAAACCTGACATTCAAGGAGCAAAACACCAGCCCAGATTTGCACAACTATAAGCACATTGTCAGCTTCACACTTTTTGCAAAACACTACAGATAGACATTTAAAAATGTTGGTGCCATACACATGCAGAGCAGGTTACAGATTATGAAAGGAGTGGAATTCGAAAGGCTCAAAAAAAACCTTGGCGAGATACACATGCAAAGCAAGTTCAAAAATATGACAGTACTAAAATTCAAAAGTGTCAAACAAGAGAGACTACAGTTCGCATTTGCGCAAACAAACAGAAATTGTTACTAGGTTCAATAACAGAACAGCAAAAAGTGATCGAATATATGGACATAGGTGATATGGTAATATGTCAGAAGTATGTAGATATTGTAAGGCTTTAAAGTTTAAGTCGGAGACTTGTAGATCATCTAATTCGTGCTGCCATCAGGGAAAAGTACTTCCCAATAAAGAGACATTTCCGCAAGAATTAAAAGATTTGTTGTTTGGTGAAAGTGAAATCCACAAACACTACAGGCAAAATATACGCGTCTACAATAATCTTTTCGCATTAGCATCATTCAATGCACAAAACGTTGATTTACACAATAATGGACCATACGCTATAAGAATCTGTGTTCCCACAACAATTACAGCTAAGACAAGTTTAATTTCGAAAAAAACACAATTTGGTCAGGTGTATCTTTGTGATCAAGGAGAAGCGATGCAACATAGAATCGAAAGAGTTAAACGATCCGATGTAATAGAAATTATACAGCCAATAATGGATACAAATCTATACATCCAAAAGTATTGCACTTTACACGAAATTTATCAGAAAAACATAGACAAAGTAATTTTCTTGAATTTCTATATGAAACCGAAAGATCACAGTCCCATTTATAATAAACCGACATGTGACGAATTGTCAGCGATGCTAATTTTGAAAGACGGAGATATCAAAGACAGAGTAGATATTCGTGCATATCCAAAGGCAAAGCATGATTCGTCATCTATGTCAAATACATCACCACATGCCGACCCTTTACTCTTTCCTTTGCTTTTCCCAGATGGCGAAACAGGATGGTCGTACAATCTATACTAATAAACGGCAAAGCCCTCACTCACTCACTCACTGACTCACTGACTGACTGACTCATCACTAATTCTCCAACTTCCCGTGTAGGTAGAAGGCTGAAATTTGGCAGGCTTATTCCTTACAGCTTCCTTACAAAAGCTGGGCAGGTTTCATTTCGAAATTCTACGCGTAATGGTCATAACTGGAAGCTGTTTTTCTCCATTTACTGTAATGGAAATGAGCGTGAAACCCGTGGGGGCGGAGTTTCGTGTGACATCATCACGCCTCCCACGTAATCAGGCAGTAGGTAGAAAACCAGGAAGAGGCCCAAAAAGCGCTGAAGAAAACATGCATTATATAATTGAGAAGGCAGCGAAACAATAAGAAGCGAGCGAGTGACATATACAACCAAATTCATGAGTTCTGCTACTTCGGAAACAAAGCACGATGTAAACCTAAACTTTAAATTAAGTTCATAGACAGGCTGCTGCTAGCGTTTGTAATTTAGTGCCTGCCCATATAAGGCCGTCCGTCAGCGGCAATCCAATAGAAACACTGCCACGGGTAAATATTCACGGGTGAAGGACTGTGCTTATGCAGAGGAAGATGAGATGGTCAGGGTGGTGTTTGGCACAAACTCAGCGAAACTGCGAGAGAAAGTTTTAAGTGCCGGGACTTAGGTAACATTAGATACAGCCATGGACATAGCACGACATGGCACCAGCACAGCTGGGAAACTTCGATGCATGTACACCAAGCGGCTCACGTGAACTGACGCAGTGCACAGACAAAAAGCAACAGTTCCAAAGAGCGCTGAACAAAAACCAAATTACACAATTGAAAAGGCAGCAAAAAAATATGAAGCATCTGATACATACAAGCATATTATTCATAACTGCAGCTACTGCAGAAACAAAGCACACGGTGGAAAAAGTGAATGTCCCGCTAAAGGAAGACAGTGTTAAAAAAAAACCCATGCATGCAGTGTGTCAGGTCTCAGATAAAGAAGAAGACGAGCTGTTTATTGATGCAGTAAGAAACGAATCTTTTTCATAGCTTCTTTAACACACTACGTCTCCGCTGCGATACGCGGGTATATATATATGTATATATATACCCCGATCTACATACTCGAATAATGAATACTTTATTCACAATCAATGATTGTTTTGGTAAAGCCATACTCAGTGTATTCATTAGATGAACGGTAAAAAAGTAAGAGCGAGGGGAGGGTGACTTATTGAGGCATGCAGGCAAAACCACAATAGCACGCGGGCTCGATGTACGAAAAAATATATCTTTTCAAGTTCTATTTAGTCCATATGTGTCAAACTCAAGGGCCACGGGCCACATCCGGCCCGGCGTGTAATTATATCCGGCCCGCGAGATCATTTTATATACTGTATTATTGTTATTAATGGCCCGGGTATATGAAGCGCTGGTAACACAATAAA
>JANRMT010062815.1:28065996-28110297 GCA_026402145.1 Polypterus bichir lapradei
TATATATATATGACAGCAACACTCATCACTCACAACAGTGACAAAACAATTACATTGACAATCATGTTACGTTATTTTCAAAATGTTTCCTTTTCTTTTTCATTGCTTCTTTAACACACTACTTCTCCGCTGCGAAGCGCGGGTATTTTGCTAGTAACTCAATAAAGTGTATTTAAATAAAAAAAAGTCTTTGTGATTATTGTATTTTATTCGAGAACACTGTAATAGCCTAATACTGTATAAGGCATGACAAACTGAAAAAAGTAAACCATTGGGTCATTTATTCTCACTCCTTTAAAAATACAAAATGAACTGAACATGAAGTAGTTCATAACTGAAATGGTGAACTATGAATGTGAATTTATTCATTTTAATCTGCGTGAACTGAACGTTGAGCTAGTTCTTGTGAGGTGTGAACTTGCACAATACTGTATAGTGTGTCTTTTACTGTGAGTGCACAACCTATTGGGATAGAACTTAGTGTACTGTTGGGTAGACTTGCCATGTTTTGAGAATTGTCTAAAATAAGAGAAATGACATACCTGTCCCAAAAATCCTATCTAGTCTGAGAAAGAAAACTGTCATCAAAGAACTGCCTCTTTCTAGACATTCTATTATGATGAAACTTGGTGGTTGCGTAAGATCTGTTGTGCCATGAAAAGAGTTTAATATTGTATGAGAGCTATCCATTGTGAGAGAGCTACCTTTCATCAAAGAGCTATGCCATCTCAGAAAGCCATCTGTCATTTTAGAGCCTCCTTATGCTGTATATTTTAGCAAAGCGAAAAACTTCTGATGTTTGTAATGCCTCCGTGCATTATGATAGAGCCTGCTTCATTACCATTAAACGGAGATATCTGTCCACTAACATAGACCTGGCCACGTTACAAAGGAGCCACACCATACAACATGTCAGGGAAGAGCAGCCTGAACCAAGGGCATTGCAAAGTAAAAGCCCACAGTAATTCAGAGTTACATCCTAATGTTTCTCTAGACCAGGGGTCTCCAACTCCAGTCCTGGACAGCTACTGTGGCTGCAGGTTTTCATTCTAACCCTTTTCTTAATTAGTGACCTTAATTTTAATTGATGCATAACTTAAGATTCAGGCCCCTTAATTATTTATTTTTTCCTTAATTAGCAACCAAACAATATTACGACACAAAATGAACCAACACATAAACAACAACCTGTGTCCATCACACACTAACTGAAACTATAGAAAGGTGAAGGCCTCAGTAATGTTGATCTGCTCAGGTCCACAAAACATTTTGACGATGCTCTTAAAAAAGAAAATCAACAGCTTTGGAAATGTCTGCCGTGGCAGAATGAGCACCATGGAATTAAATAACAGGTTTAATTAGCAACGAGAATTGGCTTCAAATTAAGAAACCGAACAAAGTGGAGTTGGCTGGAGTTTGAGGCCCCAATTTAGTTGGTCATCTTTTGGCTCACTTTACATCAAATTTATGCTTAGGTGCAGTTTAAGGAAAAAAGAATCAACTCAGTGGTCAGAGCCTCAAGAAAGGTCAATTAAAATAAAGGGAAATAATTAATTAGGAGCAAAAACTGGTCACTAGGGCGGCACGGTGGCGCAGTGGTAGCGCTGCTGTCTCGCAGTAAGGAGACCCGGGTTCACTTCACGGGTCCACCCTGTGTGTAGTTTGCATGTTCTCCCCGTGTCTGCGTGGGTTTCCTCCGGGTACTCCGGTGTCCCCCCACAGTCCAAAGACATGCAGTTTAGGTGCATTGGTGATTCTAAATTGTCCATAGGGGTTTATCTCCTGCCTTGCGCCCTGGGATTGGCTCCAGCACACCCCCCGTGACCCTGTAGTTAGGATATAGCGGGTTAGATAATGGATGGATGGATAAACTGGTCACTAATTAAGAAAAGAGTTAGAATGAAAACTTGCAGCCACAGTAGCTCTCCAGGACCGGAGTTGGAGACCCCTGCTCTAAATGTTTCTGCTACTCATTAGACACATGGTGTTGCTAGTCCTCATCTGTGACTGGCTAATAACCTTGAAAAAATATTTTGTGAAGCTTCATAATATCCACGCAGACTTGTACGTAAGAGCGGGAGTTATCCGTTTTAACAAGCAGCGTATTGCACTGATACGAAATAGCTGTGTGTGTATATATGTAGATATGTATGTATATGTATATATATGTTTATATATGTGTATGTGTATGTGTATATATATATGTATTTGTGTATATATATGTGTGTGTATGTATGTATGTATGTGTGTATGTATATGTATGTGTATGTATGTAGATCTATATATATGTATGTATATATGTGTGTGTGTATATATATGTGTATATGTATAGATATGTATATATATAAGTTTATGTGTGTGTGTGTAAATATATAACCGATGCCGGTTTATCCCGTGTGGAGGAGGATTTGTGCCTCCTCCAGACCGAGAGGGGGCGTCCGTCCTGGTTATACTGGAGGCCTCGGGTAGAGGGCTTGGAAGCCCAGCCCTGTAGGGACCCGTGGCCACCGCCAGGCGGCGCCCCAGTGCCTGATTATCCCGGGAGCCCGGCACTTCCGCCACACCAGGAAGTGCCGGGGGGAAGACGACAGGGGACCCCCGGACGGCTTCCGGGTGCGCAGCCGGCACTTCCGCCACACGGGGGTGTGTCAGCGGGAGATTGTCGGGAAGCAGCTGGAGCCCATCCGGGTTCCTATAAAAGGGGCCGCCTCCCTCCAGTCATTGACAAGAGTTGGGTGGAAGAGTGGCAACGTCTGGAGGAGGAAGGAGGCGGTCAGAAGAAAAGAGAGAGAGAGAGAGAGAGAAAGAGAGAGAAAAGAGAAAGAGAAGAAGAAAAGAGAAGGCATTGGAGTGGCCTGGACTAAGGAGTATTGGGGGTTGGTGAGCTGGGTGTAAAGAAATGAAAAATAAACCTGTGTTTGTGGGTGACATGAACGTGTCTGCCTGTCTGTGTCCGGGGCAAGGTTCACAATGGCACCCAACGTGGGGCCCTCTATCTGTGCCAAGATGGGGACCCCAAAACAAAAGTTTTGTGAACGGCCCGGAGCAGCAGGCAACCCCGCACAGGTTTCGAGGGTGCGAAGTGCTCACGGCCCCAGAAAGACGTGCAATTTCCCAGATCGGCACCGGAATGCGGTCGGATGCCTACCTGGTGCGGCAAAACTTCAACGGGCGTTGCAGGGGTACAGCAGTCTCCTGTGTGGGTGCAGCCCATGAAGACGTCCGGGACGGCGTGGCGTATGTGAAGTCCATGCCGGGGCGGGTGCCTCGCTCAAAAGGGATCCAGGACGTAAGGTCCCTGCTTGCCGACGGTCGGCCCGGGAGGGCACATCGAGACTGGTGTTTAGCAGGCAGGGGCTGCCCGGGTCCATATGGAGGGCAATCGCACGCCAATCCGCGGCGCTTTGTGGTCGCAACGACGGCGAAAGGATCCGCCATGGAGAAGACGCTGCAACGCAAAGAGCCGGAATGGCGTCGCACCAGGAGGAGAGGAGCCAAGATGGCCGCGGACCGGAAGTTCTTCCCTGAGACAGGCACGGGATTGGATGGGGTGTCTTGTGTGCCCGCCAATGATTGTATAGAGGCGGGACCAAGGAACGTCCATCTCGTGCCAAGGAGAGACCCGATTGGGCTGGAGAAGCCTCACAGAAAGCAGGCGGCGAAGACTGACAAGCAGGTAGGTCAATCGTCGACTGACTTTCTGTGCTTGTCAATGTTGCAGGTGCTAGGTGCCATCCAGGCTGAATTGCTAAGTCTGAAGGAGACGGCGGGCGCGTCTGTGACGTCAGAATGGCGCGACGCTGGAATCTTTGGACGGACTGGCACCGCGGAGACGGTAAGTAGAATCGACTCCGTACAGCATAAAGGAAAGCCCACCGAACTCGGCCGTGATTCAAATGAACGGTATCAAGTAGGGGGTTGTCCGACACTGCATGCGACGGTGAGTTCTGTGTGCAAGGGGAGGGGAGAGACAGCGAGAGGGTTGGCAGGACACGGGCTGATGAGTGCCCTGGGTCCTAGCACCCTACGCCCCAAGCCTGCAACAGTCTCCCGTCGCTCTATAGGGACGCAAACCGGACAGGGTCTGTACCTTTCCTATAGGCAGACTCAAACCGTTATAGCGTCCCAGAATAAAAGGGGGAATCGAGGGGTGAGTGCCGATTTCCCCGATAAGAAAGGTCGTGTTCTGCGGAGGCAGAGAGAATCCCCTGGGCGCCTGCGGGCGCCGCCTGCGAGAGCGGACCCACGAACATCCCAAGGACGGGCATGGGACCTACGGCGGAGGAGTAAACCAGGCAAGTCGGGGGCTGTCGATAGGGGGGGAAAGCGCTGCCGGTACGAGACCGACAGGACGCTCGGGGTGAGTGTCCAGGCAGTGCTTCTGGCCCTCCCTTTTGTCTTTCCACAGGATCGAAGCCCCGACGAGCGCTGGACCCGACGGCGTCTGGAACCTGCCCTCCTGGAACAGGTCGCTCTGCGGGAGGGCTCCGTGCTGGGAGGCAGATGGTGCCCCGGCTGGCGGGGACCGTGGAGGCGAGAGCGGCACGGAACGGAGGGGCACGTTGGCGTCGGAGGGGGTGCCGAAAAAGGGTGTCCCAGGGGGCCGTGTTGGACCCTGGGAACGTAGTAGGACCCTCTCTGGGGATGTGCTGCCCTTTCGGGGAGTGTCGCTCGGACCCACGTGTCTTCACTAGCGGTGGGGCACTGTGGTCCCCGGCCGGGCTCAGGAGGACCGGAGGAGGGCTTGTGCCTCCTCCAGACCGCGAGGGGGCGTCCGTCCTGGTTATGTTGGGGGCCTCGGGTAAAGGGCTTGGAAGCCCAGCCCTGTAGGGACCCGTGGCCACCGCCAGGCGGCGCCCCGATGCCGGTTTATCCCGTGTGGTCCCCGGCCGGGGCTGAAGCCCGGCCGGGACGCCCAGGAGGACCAGAGGAGGATTTGTGCCTCCTCCAGACCGAGAGGGGGCGTCCGTCCTGGTTATACTGGAGGCCTCGGGTAGAGGGCTTGGAAGCCCAGCCCTGTAGGGACCTGTGGCCACCGCCAGGCGGCGCCCCAGTGCCTGATTATCCCGGGGAAGACGACAGGGGACACCCGGACGGCTTCCGGGTGCGCAGCCGGCACTTCCGCCACACGGGGGTGTGTCAGCGGGAGATTGCCGGGAAGCAGCTGGCGCCCATCCGGGTTCCTATAAAAGGGGCCTCCTCCCTCCAGTCATTGACAAGAGTCGGGTGGAAGAGTGGCAACGTCTGGAGGAGGAAGGAGGCGGTCAGAAGAAAAGAGAGAGAGAGAGAGAGAGAGAAAGAGAGAGAAAAGAGAAAGAGAAAAAGAGAAGAAGAAAAGAGAAGGCATTGGAGTGGCCTGGACTAAGGAGTATTGGGGGTTGGTGAGCTGGGTGTAAAGAAATGAAAAATAAACCTGTGTTTGTGGGTGACATGAACGTGTCTGCCTGTCTGTGTCCGGGGCAAGGTTCACAATATATATATATATATGACAGCAACACTCATCACTCACAACAGTGACAAAACAATTACATTGACAATCATGTTACGTTATTTTCAAAATGTTTCCTTTTCTTTTTCATTGCTTCTTTAACACACTACTTCTCCGCTGCGAAGCGCAGGTATTTTGCTATATATATATATATATAGATAGATAGATAGATAGATAGATATGACAACACTCATATCAATGACAAAACAATTACATTTACAATCATGTTACGTTATTTTTAAAATATTTCCTTTTCTTTTTCATAACTTCTTTAACACACTACTTCTCCGCTGCGAAGCGCGGGTATTCTGCTAGTATGAAATAAATGCATTCAGAAAAACGAATAACACCCATACAATATTTCGGGTCAAAATTAGCGATATGTTCCCATGTATTTAACCCACTTCTATCATCTCAATGTCTATCGCAACATTACATTATTAATGCGTATGTAAAATTTGCAGCTAATTGTCTCTTCTTTATTAAATTGAATCAAGCTAAACTTAGATCGGAATATATGCAAGGTCTCATTGATCACGTTCAAAATTCAAATATCAATAGTTCGGACAAATTCAATATAGGTAAAGCAGTAATATTATAATCATCATATTAAGGTAGTGCAAGAGCATTGCAATAGTTATATCATGATGCAATGGCAATATCCAGAACTATTGGTCAGCCAGATTTATTTCTTACAATGACGTGCAATCCACAATGCCCAGAAATCTGCAACTTCTTGAGAACAATGCCACCGGCTACATCGGCTCTGGATAATCCCACTTTCGTAAGTTGATTGTTTTATCAGAAAGTCTTATTTTTATTGAATGAACTTGAAACGGTGTTTGGGCAAAAAGGAGATCTTGATATGCCATTCATATTAAACCGTTTACAGTTTCCAGTGAGAACAGCTTTTGCAATGACAATTAACAAATCACAAGGACAAATATTTGAAAAAGTCGGTTTATTTATAAGACACAAAGAAGCAATATTCACTCATGGCCAGTTATACGTTGCATTATCAGGCTGTAAGACCAAACAAGGATTAAAAATTCAATGCAATCTTGAAGAAAAGTTCATTCCAAATATTGTTTTTACTGAAGTTTTAAAATAAAAAGTGAACATAATGTATGTCACAGTTCCCATGAAAATAAAACACTTTAAATTGTATTTACAGGACCAAACCCGGGGGTTGGCTAGTGAAGTGAGCAGGGGGCAGAGCCCCCAGTACATCAATAAAAATGGGTTAAAAGAGTGTGTTCCATAATTTAAAAATTATCCATTATAAAAAGTACCAATTCTAAGTCAGTAAACCTCTAACACAAAAGTAGCGCAAAGATGTTCAAAGTAATCTAAAGCAGTGTTTCTCAACATTTACAGTCTTGTGACCCAGTTTAAAGGTTTTAAGTTTAATGACAACCCACAAGAGAAAGGCTGGGGTAGGTCCTCCTTAATGTATCCTCCTTGTATTCAAGAGTGAATTTAACAGTTTGAAGAAACAAGCCTGAATGTATGAGTGGGGTCCCTTATTTAGGTGACCCACCACAAACCAGTCGCAACCCACCAGGACCCACTTGCACACTCAAAATGTTGCATTTCAAGGCCTTGTGAGATCAACCATGGTGTGGTGCTCCAATCTTCACTAACTACATAAAGCTAATAATTAAAAAGAAAGTCCATTGAAATTTTTGATTATCCATTATGTCATGACAATATGTGTATGTATATTGTATAATAATAAAGAGTAACATATTAAATAGATTATAATTGTACACCTTAATAATTAATTGCATTCAACCTCTTTTTTGTAATAGTCTTTTTTTTAATTAGTAAGATATTAAAAATATAAAATGTCATTGATCATTTTCACACAGATTTTTGGTTACATAAAATTCTTAAAACCTCAGTTTGCTTTCAACAACACTGAGTTAAACACATCCATGGTGCGTACATTCCTTGAATATCCAGTAAATAGCACAGCAGTAGACAACACACACTTCTTGGCTTTTCCTGATGGCTACATATTTGCAAAAAACAATAAGGTATATGGAGTTAGTTAGTTGAGGCAATACATTGTGAATTCATCTCACAGCTGCAAATGCCTGATCATTGTGCAAACTGTTTGCATCAACATGACTTTATGTAAGTCTATGTGAAATGTGTTTATCCAAGGTGACGCTAGATTAAGTTATCTAGGTTTCCAAAACATCACAGGTGCAATAGAGTGCACTCCTGTGCGAGTAACAGCACCTCCAAGCTCATTAGATGCCGAGTATGTAAAATACAAATTATTCACAGTATCACTGCACATGTAAGTCCTTTTAAATGCGTATGCATTTTCTTTTTGTGTTATTATAGAGCAAGTATTATTCCTTAATCAACTTCTGAAAAGACAAATAATTTTAATAAACTCTATTAATTATTAATAAACTCTAAACTTTTCTATACTACTATCTAAAATAGATTTATTAATAGAAACTTGACATACAGCAGCGGTGTCAAACTAGGTTTTACTGAAGGTCAAAAGTAATGCCAGCTGAAAAACATCCAGAAACAATTACTGTCATGTTTTCTTTACAAACAGGACACACTGGTACCTTTCTGCTCTCCACAGTTGCATTTACTGCCTTGTACCTCACTTGAACCTGTCTCCTCTCTTTATCATCTTTTCTTTTCTTGGACATTGCAAAGATACCAGTGGCCACAGAACCAAAATTAGTATTTGAGTGTAAAAATACAGTCAGTACAGTCAAGTGAGAGCATCAGTCAAGATAAATGCAAGAATCTGTAGTTAAAGCAAATCAGATGCCACTCACCTACATTATAAATACCTGGTGTAAATGCGCTAGTGATGAATCACACAGACCAGATTCGGAGTTAGGCAGAAATCAGAGAGTACATCGAGCATGCATAGAAATCCAAATGCATTTTCTGTCTACTTACTTTTTCCTCTGTGGGACTATCACATTGTTGGCATTGTTCTAAAACAATAAAGGTCATTATAGTAGTGTGATATGTGACCTTCATGTCACTATATCTTGTTGAGTCATTATGAGTAGTTAGTTTCCATTTTAACTGCGGGTTAGTAGCTATAGTTTACTGTGCCATGCAGGTAAACATGAGCTGACACTGGAGATGCATTTTAATTCCAAGTGTAAATATAATCCAGCTAAATTATATCTATAATAATAAAAGGCAAAGCCCTCACTCACTGACTGACTGACTGACTGACTGACTGATTGACTGACTGACTGACTGACTGACTGACTGACTGACTCATCACTAATTCTCCAACTTCCCATGTAGGTAGAAAGCTGAAATTTGGCAGGCTCATTCCTTACAGCTTACTTACAAAAGTTAAGCAGGTTTCATTTCAAAATTCTACACGTAACGGTCATAACGGTCGATAACGGTCGACAACGTCCACCATGTTGAACTTTCTTATTTATGTCCCCATCTTCACGAAATTTGGTAGGCGGCTTCCCTGCGCTAACCGAAACCGATGTATGTACTTATTTCGATGGTATGACGCCACTGTCGGCCGCCATATTGAACTTTCCAACGTCACCAATTTTCAAACTTCCCGTGTAGGTAGAAGGCTGACCCCATCTTCACGAAATTTGGTAGGTGACTTCCCTGCGCTAACCGAAACCGATGTACGTACTTATTTCGATGGTATGATGCCACTGTCGGCCGCCATATTGAATTTTCCAAACATCACTAATTCTCCAACTTCCCGTGTAGGTAGAAGGCTGAAATTTGGTAGGCCCATTCCTTACAGCTTACTTACAAAAGTTAAGCAGGTTTCATTTCGAAATTCTACGCGTAACAGTCATAACGATCAACAACGTCCTCCATATTTAACTTTCTTATTCATGGCCCCATCTTCACGAAATTTGGTAGGCAGCTTCCCTACACTAACCAAAACCAATGTACATACTTATTTCGGTGGTATGACGCCACTGTCAGCCGCCATATTGAATTTTCCAACATCACTAATTCTCCAACTTCCCGTATAGGTAGAAGGCTGAAATTTGGCAGGCTCATTCCTTACAGCTTACTTACAAAAGTTAAGCAGGTTTCATTTCGAAATTCTACGCGTAACAGTCATAACGGTCAACAATGTCCGCCATGTTGAATTTTCTTATTTATGGCCCCATCTTCCCGAAATTTGGTAGGTGGCTTCCCTGCACTAACCGAAACCAATGTACGTACTTATTTCGGTGGTATGATGCCACTGTCGGCCGCCATATTGAATTTTTCAACAGTCTTTGTTACTTATGGGCCCATCTTCAAGAAATTTGGTACACGGGTTCCGAACGCTAACTGAATCCTACTTACGTACATATATACGTCCATAGCCTGCAGCTTGGTCACCATGTGAGGCGGCGTTGGGTCCCCCATCCCAACGCCTCCCACATTGTTGGCTGCCTGCCTATATAAGGCCGTCCGTCGCTCCAGTCTCTACATTCCCTTCCTTGCTTCGCCACGGGATTCAAGTCACCCTGCTGATAACTACAGCCTTTTTGTTTAATCCATGGCTTCTCCGCTGTTTTATTGTTTGTTTATTACAATTATAGTTATTGTATAGGTATTTTACATTTACTTTACATTACTCAGGTACCCATTTCCTTCATCATTCCAACCCCCATTACCATGTCTATCGAGGTAATCACCATCGATCAAAGAACTGTCACTTACCGAGTGGTTTCCATGCCCGGAGATGGCACCTTCCTTTTCCATTCTCTGTGTTACATATTGCACGGCCATATCAGGCTCACTCTTGATATCCGGAAGAACATTGTGTCTTAGGTATTGAATGACTGGGACAGGTTCAAGGTGTGGACTGATGATGGTACAGGAGATAATTATACTACACAGGAGCACTAGAAGAGTGAAATGCTTAAGCCCTTCACCTATGGTTCTGCATGTGAGTTGATGGCTGCCGCTGAATTGTTCGGTTGGTGCTTTCAAGTGTACCGAAATGGCCAAATATTTTACACCTTTCGACAACCGCCAATGCCTCTTAAACATCTTACATTCACAGGTGACGATTTCAGTAGTGGACACTTTGATGTTTATGAATGTTTAAACTCTCAAAAGCTGGATGTGAAATTATCGATGAAACCGGTTGTAAGCTTACAACGCTTGAAAGATGCCGAATGTCACTTCAACACAACAAATCCTGCAAATACTATCGTAATTGAAACAAACCATGAACCTCAAACTGATTATGACAGCAGCAATCCAAGCTGTGAGATTTGAGACAAGATTACTGTTCACATGGCCAACTGTAAGTTGCATGCTCAAGAGTAAGCTCAGCGCACAGCTTGGTCATGTTACAACCGGAGGGCCGAACTGACAACGTGGTATACAAAGAGATCCTTAACAAATAATTATTGGCATATTTTCCCTCAGTTTATAAAGGTTAAATTTTCTTCTTAATAAAAATTTTAATGCAGTACTTCGCCGCTGCAAAGCGCGGGTATTTTGCTAGTAGAAATATAATCTATACTGTATATGAAACTTACTTTAAATGGAGTCTTTGAGAGAAATCAGTTCAGGCTACAAATAACATGTTCAAGGGCTAGATCCAGCCCACAGGCCTTGAGTTTGAAACCCCTGACTTAGCAATAACTATCTGATAATACATTAAAGGCAGATGAGGAAGACCTGCCATGAGTTTAAATGATGAACTTTCAATAACCGAAAGACTGTTGGGACCAGAGGTGTGAAGTGAAAGGAATCTTAACACAAGGAAATATTTTTATTTTTAATTTAATTCAGTTATTAATTAGACACAGGAACTAAATGATAAATTTAAATTAACAAGTACACCTTTTGAACACAAACAAAGAAATACAGCAAAACAATCTTTTAACAGAAAATTCATATCTCCTATTTTTAGGTCGCTTTTCTATAATTAAGTGGTCAGGGCTTTTAGTTGTAACCTAAAAACCCTATATAAAGCACCTGCTGTCTTAGCTTCAATACCATAGCATTCAGAAAGTTTCCTCTTTGTTGTGAGTGCCCTTTTGGGTCTCTTTATGTCAACTTCTCTGTCTTTTGACCTTTTAAGTTTTGATTTCTTAGTTTTTAGAAGTCACAAACAAAGTGCCATGCAGAGTAAATAAAGTGAGGTGACAAAGGCATGCAAGAAAAATGGACAACAAATGCACATAGTCAGTAAGGGAATCACATTTACTTACTGGAGGGATATGTAAAACTGATGAAACGTTTTAGAACATCCCCATTTTTCCAGTTTTTATTTAAATTTAAGCAGTTCAGATCCAGTAAATAAAGTGAAATGCTACAAAGGTAAACTGTCAAAGGTTTAAAAACAAGGATACCAAAAAGTGAAAAATACTGTCATTTTCAGAGTTATGCGAAAAGGCCTTTAACAGGAAGCATGCAATGGGTTAAAAATGTATTGCTGTTCTGCAGCAATAGAAGTTAACTTAGATTTGAAAGATGATGCAAACAATTACTGCAGATGTCCCAACTTTCATTGATTACTAATAAGCCCTCTGTCTTCATAAAAGCAGAGCTGAAACACATTGTGTTGCTACCCTCTCTGAAGCATTATGTGGACCATACTGCACTGTACATTGCTATAATTCTGCCACACAGTGCAGCATGGCTAATTTGCATGCATATTTATCAATGTGCCCCCCTCCTCTTTTAAAACAGGTCTTAAAGGAGCCCTTCCCCTCCTCAAGAAAGAAAAAAGCAATCCTGAGAAATAATAACAATAATGAAAGATTTATTCCAGTTTACAAGATGTTTCAATCTTCTTCATGGATTAAAAAAGTGCAAAGCATCCGCACAGAGATCAGAAACAAAAAGGACATTCAAACAATACGTTGTGCCTGGACTTCAAACAATGCAACAAGCCTCAGCTTTGATGCATGTCTAAGACTGGAACTCTATGAATACAATGATAAATGTAAATCTTTTCAGTTACTGTTAGTTTTTAGCCATTTGTTGTATTTTATTTGTGGTTATCAATCCAGTTGCATTTTTTGTTGTTTGAAGTATGGTAGCGCAGTTGTTAGCATTGCTGCCACACAGTTCAGATCACATTTCTGGCTACAATAATCAGACCAACATACTTGGCAGGCTTTTCCCTGGCCCACAGTAACACTTAAAGCACCATTGCACCATTATAAGCCCCTGAAAACTAGTTTAGTAACTCCTCCTGCATTGACTTTAATGCATTTTGCAGACTTCTGCAAAGTTAACAAACATTTTCATGACTTCACCAAATTCATGGCAAAGTGAACTCTGCAAAGTGAACACTCTTGCTAATGGCAAGAAAAAAGGCAATTAACAATTTTAGACATACAGATCATAATAACCATTAAAAGTGTAGATATTTCCTTTGCTGGGCTGGCAAACTGCCCAGGGATTTTTTCCTGCCCTGTGCTGGCTGGGACTGGCTCCAGCAGACCCCCGTGACCCTGTAGTTAGGATATAGTGGGTTGGATAATGGATGGATGGATATTTCCTTTGCAAAAATTGCAAAGAAAGCCAAGGTATCTGTCTTGGAAACTGGAAAACAGTTGAAAGAAACAACTGCTTACTAGACCACTTTTGACCACCAGATAGATAGATAGATAGATAGATAGACAGACAATAAACACAATAGCACTCAACACAGTCCTGGGTTCAAATAAAGTATTTTATTATAAGTCCTTAGGGGCCTCATGCATAACGTTGTGCATAGAATTTGCACTATAACATGACATAAGCACAAAAGCCGAAATGTGCTTACGCACAGAAAAATCCAGATGCAGGGATCTGTGCGTTTGCCAACTTCCGCGTTCTTCCGCTACATAAATCCCGGTCAGCGTGAAAAGTAACGCTCGTGCATGCGCCTGCTGTACCGCACTGTCTCCTCCCAGAATTACGCCTCTTTGAATATGCAAATCAATATAAATAGCCCTTAAGCTCAGCATTCTATGAAAAGACAATGAGAAAAGCAAGAGGGAAAATGGAAGAATTTCAGCGAATACCAAGTGAAGGCAAGAAAAAACGTACTATTTGTTGGTTTAAACAGTGGTATAAACAACAAAAGGAAACTGATCGAGTGACATAGCGTGTCGGAGAAACTCGAAAGCTCAAGTTCAGAAAGTCGAAATAAAAAAGAAGTCACATATCAAAGTCGCCGTGAAAAGGCGATTTGCAGCCCACCATCTGAGTGTCATATAAAAGCTTATTAGGGTACAGAGAAAAAAAAGGCACACAGTGGGGAAAAAGTATGAAATGTCAACTTCAATCTCGAAACTTCCACTTTAATCACATTGTTTATTTTGTCATTAAAGCAGAACATCATAAACTTCATCTTAAAATAGTTTAATTAACTAGTTTCTCAAATCACATCGTAAAGTAGCACGTTAAATGCTTTGTTTTGTATGTGTTCTTCTATGTGCTCTATGTGTGTGAATCACTACGTGCTTCTTAAACCGGCTATCTCTACCTCTGACAGGACACAGAATCCATTACATTCCTGATATTACAGCTCTGTGAATAACTAAAATACTAAGATGTATATGTGATATCATTTTCATGATGATAGGAGTTAAAGCGCGTTATTAAACATGGGAACACGGTGGTGCAGTGATTGTGTGTGACCTTCGATGAAATAATTTATTGCAGCAGTACTCAGGGGCGGCTCTAGGCTTGTGGCGGCCCTGGGCAGAGAAAGAATCGGTGGCTCCTTCGCCCGTTGCAGACACTGCATAGCTGCCTCATGCTCATGACACAAGCATTTAACTTTTGCCGAAATTTGCCACTGCGTTTTTAGCTGTGTCATTATTTTCTCTTTCTGTTTTATATTCAATATATATCGGCATGGCGGCCCCTGGGATTTGGCGGCCCTGTGCAGGTGCACAGTTTGCACATGCCTAAGGCCGCCCCACAGTGCTGTCTCTTTCAGACGTACTAACCTCCAATTCTTGTCCTTCCTTTTCTTTCTCCAAGTTACTGATCGCCACACAACCAGCTCTGTAATGGACGTTAAGCCATCTGTAAGCTTATAATACCGATTCTTCAAAACTTTTAAGGAACATTGAAATATCTTTGTAGTACATGGTTAATTATTCTATCCTTCACACTAGTCCCAGTGAAACATACAGTGCAAGGCAGGAACAATCCGTGAGCAGAGCGCCAGATCCTTGCTAGCGTAGCAACACTGTGTCCTTTAATTATTAACAATATAGATTATTTAAATGAAGTTAAAGTTTTATCTGTATAATATAATAAACATATTTTGCGGCATTTCATCTTAAAAATTATATCGTCATCATATGTAAATACGCACTTTATAAAGTGTCTCAGGTTGTGCAATATTAGAACTGTATTACAAGTTTACAGTGAGGTGATTGTACTCATAAGTACAGACAGTTCTACAAGGAGCACTTGATGGACTGATTGAGTGCATTTAGAGCTCTTGGGATGAAACTGTTTCCGAACCGCGAGGTCCGTACAGGAAAGGTTTGAAACGTTTGTCGTATGAGAGCAGTTCAAATAGGAAGCATGGCTGAGGCAGCGTGTGCTTGATGCTGTATACCGATAATTCTCTTTCCGATCAGCTTCTCAGAGTGGTGCAGTGAGAGTAATACGGAAAAAGATGATCCACTGTGGCAACCCCTAACGGGAGTAGCTGAAAGAAAAAGAAGAAGGTGCAGTGAGAGTAACAACGCTAAAGCAGCTATGGTATTTAGAATAGTTTGACCATTCCGTGGACCATTATATTGTTACTGGTTAATTACAATCAGATGCATTAAACTAATAAACAATATGCGGTTAATTTCAGTGTATTTATAAAGCCGCGTCAGGAAAAGAAAGGATAACCACACAGGAACAGTACCACTGCTTTGACGCTGGGTGCCGCCAGTCTGCAAAACCGAGCGGAGAACTTGCGTACGACAGGGTATGAGGTACCATGGAAATGTGCGTGGCTTTACACCAAGTTTAGGTTTTATACATCGCGATCTGAACGTGGAGACGTTCTTACATAACATTTCTGTGCATACACACCTTTTATACATGAGGCCCCTGATGTGCGGTGAAGACCAACCACAATTATAATAACAGCAAGTGTCTTTCTTTTCTCTCCTTCTGCTCCTATTTTGAGTGCTGTTTGCTGGTTCCTGACTCTGACTCCCTGATGTGAGGTGGCAGGTTCTTTTTCAAACCAGACCCAGGAATGCTTCTGGTGCTACACTGTGTCCACTTGGGAGTAGTTCTGAGTCATATAGAAAGTAGGGCGGTCTTAACCCCAAAAAAGCACCCTCTACCGGCACCCAGGGACCCCAACAGGACTGCAATTCCAGACACCAACTCCCAGGCATCCCTGCAGGTGTCTCAACTGGGCAGCCACAAGAGGACAACTGCCACCTGCTGTATGGGGAATGGAGCTTCTCTCAACTTCGAGTTTCTACTGGTTGAAGGATCATATTATTTCAGCCTGGCACAAAGTTTTTTTTTGTCCATCTGGCCAAGCTATCTGTCCTTCAGTTCTGGCTCCCTTCCAAGTAAGAAGCCTTCCAAGCTGGAATGCCTTATTGTCCTTCTTGGACATCCACTATATATTGTCACGCTTGGGTCACAAAGTTGCACATGAGCACTCAGGGTTTTCTAAGAGACAAAAACTTTATTCCAGTACAGGCAGAACAAACAGAAGTCTCTTTCAGGAGCAATCCGGCTCCACAAAGGACAACTGTCAAACCGGCTGCCTCAGCTCTGCCTCTTGGTCAAAAGAACACAAAATGTTCCTCCTCAAAGGGGCGCAGCAGCTCAGGAGCCCCGACCGGAGCAGAAGGTGTCTGGGGGAAGAGAGACAAGACAGTGAGACACTAGGACAGCCGCGGTGCGGTATTTTAAATGCTCAAAGCCCCACATGAGATGAAGTTCGCACAGCATGGCAGCAGGCTAGCAGTTGATCCTGCAAGGAGGAGATGAAAAGCTGTGTTTCTTTCCCATTGAATCACTGTTTAAGAGGGGGTTTCGGAGGAGCAACTATGTCCCCTTAGGGTCACATTCACAGCGTTCACAATATATATTGTAGCCACCGGGGGGACACCAGCCCCCAATCTCAACATAGACAAACACCAGGCACAAGTCCAGCAACACACAGGCGTTATTAAATGGGAAACGCTTTTACATCGTTCCCACCTGTTCAGCACAATGCAATAAAGAACAGCAATACATACAACACTTTGTCTTCTTTGGCTTCTCCTTGTCTCCCATGCCTTCACTCTTCATTACGTCAAGCGCAGTCCTCAACCTCCCGAGTCTGGCTCTCCAAATTGAGGCAGGCAGATCCTTTGATGCAGCACCTGGGAGGACTCCAGGTGGCTTGTTAGTGAGGTCCGGAAGCACTAACAGGTGTGGCAGAAGCCAACAAAGTAGGGGTCTTCCACTCCCCCTAGTGGCCCCCATGGAACCCAACTGGGCTGTGTCAAATTCCAACCCCCATGGAGCCCTGTGGGAATCTGAGGCAACCCTGCAATTTAGGGGGGCTGCCATCTAGCACTCCAGGGTTGGCAGTGCCCTGTGCATATCTGCTCTCCAATCCTTCCTTTAAGAAGGTGTCCAGGCCAGGTAAGGGTTTGGTTAACCGGATATACAATTTAAAGAGACTGTTATTTTCATTTCATTAATTTTCATTTTTTATTTCTTGATATTTGCCAGTAATAAAGCTATAGTGAATGAGTTATTCCCCCTCCCCCGGGGCACGCGGCACGCTAGCCATTTCATGTCTCTGCCGCTCGCGTTGTGAAGGGGGGCTGAACGAACGCTAAGGAGATACAGTCGTTCCTCTGAAACCCCCTCTTAAACAGTGATACAATGGGAAACAAATACATTTTTTTTACTTCCCCTATGCTCAATCAGCCCTGGGGGGTAAGCGAGTGAACAGAGCCAGGGGTACAACCTCCTAGTATTCTTGAACAAAAATCTCCTTTTATTCAAATACAGTCAGGTCATCATCTTCTGGAACATCATCATAACTCTCCAAACCCCGAATTCCATTATGAATTTCTTGCAACTCCATTTCCTTTAGAACATTTGGCACTTCTTCTCTTTGCAGAAAGCAGTAAGATTTTTGCCCTGGGACTCCTCCACAATTCCTTTCTTGTACTCGACAGAATAGCTCTTTTTTTTTGCACTCATCTTGTCGGGGGGTCAAAATAGTGATATTATTTCCTGTTCATCTGTGTACATACAGTAGCAGTAGGTGTTTATCACTCATCCAAAGGTACCTGAGCAGGATCATAACTAGGGCTTATTTTCGGAGTAGGGCTTATATTACGAGCATCCTGAAAAAATCATGCTAGGGCTTATTTTCGGGGTAGGTCTTATTTTCAGGGGAAACATGGTATATATACACAGTCCTCTCCACAATTATTGGCACCCCGGTAAAGATGAGCAAAAAAGGGTTGTACAAAAATCTCCTTTTGGTGAATTACTTTAATCTAGCACTGAAAAAATGAGAGAAATACATGCTTTAATTTAAGTAAATGTATTCTGAGAAAAAATACTACTTCATCAAGAAATAGCTATTTTTTAACAAAATCACATGTGGCGAAATTATTGGGACCCCCAGAAAATTATTTTGAAAAAAGTGTAACTGAAACATTTTTTCCATTTATATCTGACTTTTTTCAATTCCTCGGAGTGTATAGAAATTTTCAAGCAGTAATCCATAACTTTCTGTTTCATTATGGTATAAATATGTGGTGGAACAGATGCCAAAATAACCCTTATTCATTCATCAAGTTAGGAAAGATAACACAACACACAATTCAAATCACAGAAAAGTATGTTGACCTTCACAAGTCTAGGAATGGTTTTTAAACATTAAAAAAATGCCAATGTCTACATTTAGGGAAATAATTAAAAAAATTAAAATCAACTGCAACTGTTAACAACTTACTTGGAAGAGAACTCAAGTTTATTTTGTTCCCACACACAGTGAGCAGGATGGTAAGAGATTTAAAAAATCCCTAAGAATTACTATAGGGCAGCAATCTCCAACTGTTTTTGTACCACAGACTGGTTTCATGTACTGTAGATTCCGGAATATAAGCCGAAAATTTCATCCTAGATTTTTGGCTTGGAGTTTGGGGGTAGGCTTATACAACGAGTATCGTTTCAGATTCAAGATTTCCAGCGCAATGCTGGTTTTGCCAATGAATACGGAAGTAATAGTTTTGATTTACGACCAACATCTTGCGTTACAACCTGAATGCGGTCACATGTATCTGCTTGCGCGATTGTAAACAAACAACTGAAAGAATTAGTAAGCGTCAGTCGGAGCCCAGATACATGTGTTTGTGGATGTAATTTGGGTCTTTGCAGTGATTTACCTATATATATAATTCACTAAGACCATGCAAGCAAGACACATAATTGCTAAGGAAGGAAGAGAAGGTAACGAAGGTAAAGAAAGCGATCACAATCGAAACGAAGATGGAAATTGTGTGGAAATATAAGAGTGATGTTCGTGTGACCGATCTCGCTAATATGTACAGTATGTCGAAATCCACCATCTCGACAATTTTACAAAGAAAAGATTTGCATAAGGAGGCTCCTTCTAAACAATAACCACCTTCCGTTTCATTCTCCTCCTTCTCCCTTTCTGCAGCCCAAAGATGTCAAATTAAATGTTGCGTACAGTATGAAATTGTTGTTTCTAGAATAGAATAGAATGCCTTTTATTGTCTCTATACACATGTACAATGAGATTAAAAGCAGCTCTTTCAGTGCAGACATATGTGTAGAACACAACAAGTAAATAAACAAATAAACAAATGGTGTGAAAAGATGCAAAGAAGTTGCAAAAAAAAAGTTCTGTATAGGGCTTGTATGATTGTTTCTTTAGCCTTAGCATAACGCCGGATCTGCGGCCCCGCTTCTGCTTCCTTTCGCTCTCCGTATGCGTCGTCTCCTAGACAATCCACAGAGAGCCCGCTGGTCTCGCTATGTTGTCTGGGATGTTGTGCGTGTGATGAAAAACACTCAAAACAGATGTCTGGCTCTGGACACCAATGTCTATAAGGTTCTGATGGGTGTAGTGGATGTTCGCTGAACCGATCGTGCACAAACAAGCAAAAAAAAAAAAAAGTACAAAAACAACAAAAAAGTGCACTGAAAAGGAGAGCCCTGAACCGCTGCGACCAGGCACGCCGCTCCTAGCTTAATCTAGCCTACTTCTGGTAGGCTAGGCACTTTTTATAACTTTTTGTTTAGTACATTAGAAAAACTATTGGTGTTTTGGTAAATTATGCACATTATACAACCCTTTTTTATTATGAAAAGGTTAAGTAAGTGTTGCAGTGGGAGGTTCGGAACGCATTATGGGTATTTCAATTATTTCTTACTAGCCATGTGCGCCCAACTACGTTGCGCGTGTTAAAGTTGTCTGTGAAGGGCTCCCTGTTTAAACGCGCCTGCCAGTTGTGAACTGGGCCCTTCGTCGCACAGCATTATGATTTTTTATAAGGGAAACAAAATTACAAAAGAAAACCCTTGGATATTGCTTCGATAGGAACGGCCTACTCAGAATCACTGTCCGAATCGTAATTATGTGGTGGTATAGCAGCATTTCTGCTTCTGTCTGTTCACAGTCCATCTCGTTTTCACGACGCTGTCGTTTCCTCTCACGATCTCTTCTCAACCTTTCTCCAATCTCGCAGGTTGCTTTGTGGCAATCCAAAGAGTAAGGCAATATACACGGAGCAATGGTTATAAAAGGGTGACACATAGGTATCCAGGCTCTTTAAAGCATAAAAAGGGATCACTTCACTGACATGTGAGCAAGCCACGGTACAACTGTGAGACGCGCAGCACTCGCCGGCTACAACGTAACAATAATAATTTCCGGAATGTGCTGTTACGTTGTCATTCATTTTACTCACTGTCTTTCTTTCATTCATGTTACATAGGCACGTACCTTTTATCTTCGGGAATCTCATTCTGTAACCAGGCCTCAGGAGCTAACCAGCGTAACACTGTCCACCACCCCTTTCGTTATTCCGGCACATTGTTGACATCCATGAGTAACAACAACATACTAAACTGGAAGGTGGTCTACGCATGCGTGGAATTCGTGGACAAACAAAGATCAAGATCTAAATGAAGATCTTTTTAGTTAATTTAAAGCACAAAAATTTGTTTAGTTTGAATGTCTGTGTTTTGAGGTGTGACTGGCGTACTACAGTCTTCAGTAATATAAGCCTGGAGGAGATTTTTAATGCAATGCCTATGTTTTAGCTGTCTCTCTACTGCCATCTAGTGCTTCTTCTAATTCATTCGCGGACAAACAAAGATCAAGATCCAAATGAAGATTATATATAGAGATGGGAAAAATAGTCTTGACTTACAACCAAGTTGAGTTACAACCAGCCCTCGCGATCGAATTAAGTTCGTAAGTCAAGGGTCCACTGTATTGCGTATTTAATTTAATCAAATTTATAACGAGTCTCCAGAAATCCACCCGCCGATGTACCGTATTTGCGTATATAGTTTCAACACAAAGGTTTCATTTTACCAAACTTCTCCGCAATCACTTCCTGGTTTCCATCAAAAATGCCGGCAGTCTCAAATTCTCGCCGATAAACATGATAAATATACCTGAAGAGACACTTTTAAGGAAATTTAGAAAATTTTGCTTGGAGAAGGGAGTCGGCTTAAATACCGGTCATCGGCAAATACATGTAATTTAGTAGGTAGAAAAGGGGGTTGGCTTATATACTGAGTCGGTTTATATTCCAGGATCTACGGTAAGACAATTTTCCATGGACCAGCCATAATAAAGCATAATAAAGTGTCTTTTAATGCAGGGTGCTTGGTCTCTATGTGGAAAAACAGTTTTGAAGGCTTCATGGCCTCATTGGACAGCCAAATATTATACAGAGCGGGCTTGAAGCATGTGAATAACCTATCGCAACAAACCCATAAATTAAATACAACTCTTCACATTTCCTTATAAATGCAGCTTTCTTTTTGTTGTTAGCCTTAGAGTCTTCTTCTGTCTTATCATTTTCCCATTTTAAAAAAGAAATTCTTCAAAAATGTTAATTGTTTCAATCATTTTAGCTAGGGTTAGCTTATGGGCTAAATTTATCGGGCATCAAAACTGTAACGAAGACAAGTGTGAGAAACAGGCACAGACAGAAATGTTGGGAAGATAGTTAAATGAATACTGGTCACATTTATTGAAAGTTACCAACAGTTTATTGTACACCACAAACAAATCAATATGCATGGAAATCCAAACATTTCTTAAAACCATCACCCCTCCTACTTTTTTAACTACAGTGGCTGTCAAGGTACATAAATAACAGAATATAGTCACCATTCTACATACTCCTTCTGTAGCTGTGTTCCTTATTTCAAAATACATGAATCAGTTTACTTAAATATTTTCTTTAATACTAGAATCCCTGAAGCTTACGGAAAAAGTCATAATCCTGGGAAACCTCACATCAGGGAGTCAGTGCCAAGCTGACACTTCAGTACGCGAGCAATGGTACTGAGAATGCAGTCAGACTTCTTCTTTTTGAGCACATACACCATCAGTGCCCAGAATCGAACCAGCAACCTTTTGATTATAAGCCAGCAGTTCTTACTGCTGCACCACCCAAGCGGTTATGTTAGCAGTGTACCTTAATAAGATTTCTTTTTGCTTCGGTTATATTCTTGAATAAAAGCACACTTGTTTTGTTATACTTGTACCTTTTGTGAAAGTGTTTATTTGATATTTGGGCTTCAGTCTCCACACATTATACACTTCATGTCAAAATTTTGTCATTAGTACTATAACATGAAAAAAAGTTTCTGTTTTAGGTATGTGTTTAACATTTCTTGCCTCGCATTTCCTGTCATCCTACATTTATCCAGATCGTTGTAGACACAGAACACACATGAAATGCATGTGTTCCAAATAGCTATATATTATTTACCCTATACAACTCCAGGCACCTCACACACCCAGATAACCAGACTTGAGCTGGGAAAACATTTTGTCCGAGTTGACCTGCAGCAGTGGGGGCGGTGTTTCAGCTGGCTGCTTGCTGCTTGTGCTGATCGACACAAAAGATGCGATATCAACATTTCAACATAGCCTGTCATATTGAGTAGTATAAATGCTCATGTGCACGTGTCTTTGCATGAATATGCAGCTGCTATGAAAATATCATATTCTTACTCAAACACATGCCAATTCCCCACAACACTGCCATCAAACACCAGCAGTTCGGGTCTATGAAATCCTTCTGCCATGTCGTCAATGTATTTTCAATTACCTTTGCTCGTTGCAGTTCAATGACTTAGTTACTGACGACTTATTCACCATGTTGAATGAAGAGTGGTCACAGTTTTGAAAGTTACCAACAGTTAACTGCACACCACAAACAAATCAATCTGTATGCACATCCAAACCTTACTTACCACCACCCTGCCTACTTCTTTAACTACAGTGGCTGTCAAGGTCATAAACAACAGAACACAGTCACTGTTCTTTGGAAATGATATTGCTATTTTTCAAAATAAAACACCCTGCAGACTCTGATAGTCAATAAAATTGAAATAAAAAAATAAAAAGATATTTATTCTTTCTGTGCTGCCCGTTACCAAATGATCCACAGCCTGGTAGTTGGGTAAGGCTGCTATAGGGGAAATACAGAAAAAATTAGCATCTTGGGGTTTCCAAGTCTCAAAAACTACCTACTTTTGCCACTCACAAATATGTAATATTCGATCATTTTCCTCAATAAATAAAAGACCAAGTATAATATTTTTGTCTCATTTGTTTAACTAGTTTCTCTCTATCTACTTTTAGGACTTGAGTGAAAATCTGATGATGTTTTAGGTCATATTTATGCAGAAATATAAAAAATTCTAAAGGGTTCACAAACTTTCAAGCACAACTGTATTACTCACATATTAATCAGATTACTAGGGCAGCATTTTTTCACTTAAGAAATATAGCAAAAGTTAAACAGTTAACATTGCAAGATGCTGAAAAATTAGTTCACACTTTTGTTTTCAGTCAGCTAGATTACTGTAATTCACTCCTCTCAGGACTACCCAAAAAAAACATCAATTGATTGCAACGAGTGCAGAATGTAGCTGCTAGAAAAGAAAATCAGAGCACATCTCTCCAGTTTTGATGCCACTACACTGGTTACCTGTGTCATTTAGAATTAATTTTAAAATACTGTTTATGGTTTACAAAGCCTTAAATAATCTTGCTCCATCCTATATTTCCGAATGTCTTTCACCTTACACTCCAAATTGTTACCTTAGATCTTCAAAGGAGTGTCTGCTTAGAATACCGAGAGCTAAACTTAAAAGAAGTGGTGAGGCAGCCTTCTGCTGTTATGCAACTAAAATATAAAATAGCTTGCCAATAGGAATTCACCAGGTTAATACGATGGGGCACTTTAAAAAACTGCTAAAAACTCATTATTTTAACATGGCTTTCTCATAGCTTCATTTTAGTTTAATCCTGATACTCCGTATATGCATTTAATTATCAATATCATTCCTGATGGCTCTGTAATCCGTACAAACCCCTACTATCTCTGCTGTTCTTTTTCCAGTTTTCTTTGGTGGTGATCTGTGCCAGCACCACCTGATCAAAACACCGTGATGTCCCTACATTGATGGATTAAAGCCCATCATCAAGTTCTTCCATGTGAACCTTAAATACAATGAGGACTGATTGTGAGGTCATTTATGTTAGGTAGAATGCCTGGAGGGGGCTGGGTGGTCTTATGGTCTCGGAACTCCCGAAGATTTTATTTTTTTCTCCAGCCATATGAAGTTTTTTTTGTTTTTTTCTGTCTTCCCTGGCTCTTGGACCTTACTTTTATTCTATGTTAATTAGTGTTCCCTAATTCTATTTTCTTATTTGTTTTGTCTTTTTCTCTTTCTTCATCATGTAAAGTATTTTGAGCTACATCATTTGTATGAAAATGTGCTATACAAATACAATAAATGTTGTTGTTGCTATTGTTGTTACTCATTTTTTTCTCTAATAGTCTTTCATAACTATTATATATATTTAACTTCCAATATGTAGCACCTCATTGCAATTTAAAGAGCAGGCATTTTATACTATGTGGCGAGTCGCAGGGGCTGCGACCCGGCCGGGATGCCTGGAAGGACCGAAAGGTGGCTTGTACGTCCTCCGGGCCACGAGAGGGCAACTGCCCTGGATCAGAGGAGGACCACGGTAGAAGAACAATGAGGCTTATGCCTATTGGGACCCGTGGCCACCGCCAGGGGGCACCCTGAGTCTCAGAGGGCCAGGAACTGATGTACTTCCGCCACACCCGGGAAGATGGAGGAGGATCCCTCCAGGGACGCCCGGAGTGCTTCCAAGTGCTCTTCCGCCACACCAGGAAGTGACGTCGGAGGGAGCACCTGCAGCACATCCGGGTGACAGTAAAAGGGCCCGCCTTCCTACAGTCTGGGAGCTGGAGTCGGGAGTGACAGCGGGACAAGGCTCCCGTGGAGAGAGGAAAGGCGGTCCAGGGACAGTGAGAGAAAGTTCCAGGGAAAAGGTGATTGGGGCAAGAAGCACTGTCTGTTGTGCGGGACTGAGTTGTGTTGTGTTGGGAGAAAATAAAACAAGACTTTTATAAAGATGCGGTCTCTGTCTGAAGGTGTTCGGGCATGTCTCACAACTATCATATATACAGTACATACTGATAAATATAACAAATTGAAAGATATTTTAACTTCCGATATGTAGCCCCTCATTGCAATTTAAAAAGCAGGCATTTTATACTATCTGTGAGATGTGGCCAGCTTGTCATCCTGGCCAATACCCCCAGGCCGCCAGATGGAGCCCTCCCTGCAGTATGGAGGTGCCCCGAAGACCAGCAGGGAATCATGGACGCTGTAGTTTTTATCCTCAGCCCTGCTGGATACATCAGGGGTTGCAAGAGGGTGCTGCAGGGAGGACCGAGGACTCATTTGTGCCCTATGACCCGGAAGTTCATCATAGGAAGAGCGACAGGCTTCCGGGATGAAGGAAAGAACTTATACCTGACCCGGAAGTGATTGAGAGTCACATGGACTGGGGATGGAGAACACTTTCGGGTCAGGAGATATAAAAGGACTGTGGGAGCTCCCAGACGACGAGCTGAGCTGGGTGGAAGGGTGGCAACGTGTCTGGGAGCTGGAGGATTGGTTTATTGTTTATTATTAGTTATTTGTATGAGTATTGTGGAGGAGAGGGTGTTTTGTGCACTGTGGAGATTTAATAAAGTCAACATTTGGACTTTTACCTGGTGTCTGGAGTTGTGGATAGGGGTTCAAGGGAACGAGAGCGCCCCCTATCTACCACATATCATATATACAGTACATACTGATGAATATAACAAATTGAAAGATATTATGATGAACTAGAAACTGCAACAGCCAATGCCACCAAAATAAGTAATACAGATCAAGAATATTAACAAAATAAAATGCCAAAGAAGTATTTGTGGAAAAAGTTTCTCCAAGCTATTATGTTGATAAATGTTTGATAGAGTAATCCTATACTGGATTCAACATTATAGTGTTAATGATATTAAACTGAATAGGAGAGACTCCTTAAACTTATAAATGAGGGAATGGAAAGTAAAGTCAGAGATTAGTTTGGTATACATTATGAATATGAAATACCAAGACAGCAGGATCCTCAGAAACAGATAGTAAGAGTGCTCCTAACAGCAGGAACCACAAGATTTAATTGTGTAATAGGGTGTTTGAACAGGACAAGGGTCAACATCAGAAGACCTTTACTGTTGTAACAGGATTCTATGGTGTGAGCAAGGACTGCTGAAATAAACAGTTCTTTTAGTCATGAATGGAAGGCAGAAGAAATGTTCCAGCTAACTTACAAACTGTTCTGCATGACTGTTTTTACTCAGGACTTTGCCAAATGAATTCTAAACCTGTTAATACAATAAAAAAGAGAACTACAGTAATCTAAACATGATAAAGTAGTTCACAATCAGAACTGTAAGATGTCATGTAGAATATGGAACTTGTGACAGCAGTATGTGCTATGATCCCAGGAGAGGCTGCAACCCGTAAACAGTTAAAGAGCAATTTTACAGTATATCAAACTATACACCAAAACAGAACATCATATATTATGTAAACATTTTTTTGTTAAATAACTTTGTTCAACAGATTGTAAACTATAAACACTATTAACTTGAGAATGGAGTGTCTAGTTTATTGCATTCCAAATAAAGTTAATCTCTGAATAATGTATAAATGCACTCTTTTCTTAATCTATTCCTTCACTGGATTTCTACAGTAGAAGCACCCCTCATTTATGCATTTTGTTAAACGGTTATATAGACTAGGAATGTCAAAAAAACATTAAATTGGTACTAATTCAGTACTAAAGTTCTGAAAACATAATAGTACCTTTTTTTTGCATCAATACTACCAAGAAAGTTGGTTTCTGCACTCATTCATGACTGCAAGTAGACAATCTACCCCGGAAGGCACAATATTACTGAGAAAAACTGATTGAAAACTACATATAGAATATCTCACTGTTGTACTTATACAGCACACGAGTGTAGGAATTGTGATTATAAAAAATGGGGAGTGGTTTCCCCTAGAATTTCTCGTATACTCAGAAATGGGGATGGATATTTGAGGAGTAAACCACAAGACAATGATTATATTTTTTATAATATCTCAATTAAAGAACCATCAACAACAAATCAAATCAAATTAATAATATATTGAAAAATTATTATAAAGTAAAGTTGAATAAATCAGACTCTGCAGGTGTATGAATAAAAGATAAAGTTCCACTTCTGGTTAGCGAAAATAGCCCAAAATTTGATAGAAATCTACATTTTGTACCTAATATTTGCATGCAAAATTTGATTGACCTAAGCAAAAGCACTCTCAAGTTATCATGTTTACATGCTGTACACACACACACACACACGCACGCACGCACACACACACACACAGAGACAGACAAACAGACATAATTCCAAAAATGGTATTTTCAGACTCAGGGAGGTCTAAAACATCGTGATTCATAAAATCTCAACATTGAATTTTTGGACGATTACAATACTTTCCCTATACTTCGTAAACAAGTAAAAAGTAAAAAAGCAAAATACACATAAGGTTGAGTTATTGCAACTGTTATCCCATTATAGAATCAATTCAAAAACAGATTTGTACGTGAGTGAAATAACGTCATCAATCATATGAGGTGTAATTGTTTAACTTGTATTCCCTTGCATTTGTAAGAGGAGATGAAGATATAATGAGATTAGTTGCTTTTAAATAGTGTTCTACACAACCCTGATAAATGAGCAGAGGCTTTGCATTCATTCTTTGGTTGTAATGAGCACTTCTAGAGGTGTCCATCAGGACAAACATTTGCCAATTTTCAAACCAGTGTATACAGTTCAGGGTCATGCTGGAATGCAACTTACAAACATCCAGAGTGATGCATATAGGATTATTGTGGGATATGGAAGGACTGTCAGTGCTAAAAACAGTTGTAGAAAGAAACATCAATACAAGATTCAAACAAAGAGCCTATTTGGCTTGGTTTCACCATTGATGACATGAGCAGCTCCATGTGTTAATACCAAAATAAAACTTATTTAACACTTCAATGCTTTGAAGGACAAGGCACATCTCCCTATTAATGATATATACTGTGTTAACAAAGACGTGTAATTGCCAAAACACACAGTTAGTAAGACAAGCAGAACAGCATACTTCATTGCTAAATATAAATCTACAAACACTAAATTTATGTAATTCATTTAGCTTTTGAAGGCCATTCAATAATATAACCCATCAGTGATAGCACACATGTCATATATTTGAAGGGTAGATTGAAGAATGTAAAACAGTTTCGCAGGAGATCTGAAATAAAGTTTGATTTCACACAGGAAGCTTTAAAGTTGGGACAAATGTTTAAAAAAGAAGAGTTTCTCATATTTGAAACTTGAATTGACAATTCTGTTAAATATTACTCTTTAGTAATATTTTTATCAGCTAATTATTCAAATATAAATCTTACAAGAAGAGGAAATACTACAAACCTAACCGATCATTTCACTGACAAACCAGACTTAAAAAACATGATGTTACAAAAACAGCTTTAAAGAGTTGGTTTAAAAAGGAAATATCTGGAATTATCTTGAAATTCAGTAATTTATTACACATATAATATTATTTGAATTTGTGTATGGATTTTAAGCAGCAGTTTTCAGTTACTGGACAGAAAATGTCAGAGAGTAAATTTTAAATGTGCACATGCTAAGATAAATATGGTAGTTTTTGACATACCATTCTTTATAAACCCTACGCTGAAATCTTCCTACAATTATATATACGATACATATATTCCATTTGCTGTTACACTGTTGGGATCCCCATCTCTTTCACATTTTAAAATTGAAGTCTTGCATTGTATTTTGATATTTATGAATGCCAATATTAGTTAACTTACGTGATATTTGGGTAACTACTTGATGAATGTACCAGTATTTGAAAGCTGCTGTTAATGTTATTTATATATTTTATACTGTATTACAGAAAAAGGCACAATATTGTTCACTTCAATAATTGGAGGTACTGAGTTGGATTTCTGAGTTCTGACTTTGCCCGAGTATCATACATTTTCACTGCTACTGTTACCAAACACAAAAATTCTGGTATGGTGACATCCCTAATATAAACTGTAGCAATGTCCCAGACTCATAAATTCTGAGTGATGCAAATTTGTATCACTCACCCTTCCATTTTGTGCATCCACTTAGTATATAACAGGATCATTTGAAAGAATATATACCTTGTCACTTTTGTGTTGCATTTCCTCTAACATTTTCTTGAACCTATTTCCATAGTCCATTTTCTCTGTTTTCTGTGTTGACCACAGGTTTGTATACTCCAGCCTTTCATTACAAATAAACAAATTCAAAGTAATTGATAGCACGTGCAACTTTTGTCTTCTCTTATACCAAGGTTCATTTATGCTTGCATGAGTAAATTAAGAAGAAATTTAGTGCCCAAGAGAAGCTGAAGATTACAATGTGAAAATTGGTGACATGATCCAGTGTGATATGAATAAAGCATTCATTTAAATACTGCAAGATGATACCAAATCAAAATAACATGTGCAACCTAAAACATTGTGGGAAACTTGATTACTTCATTTCTAACTTATGAGATGACAACATTTAAAAATAAGAATTCTAATATCTCGGATGCATGAAATATCAGATAGAAGAAAATGCATGTTTTCATTAAAGTGTTAAAAGTTAGATTGTTACTTCTCAATGAACTTCCATGTGATTGCTTTTCTGAAGTAAAATTTTCAGCTTGGATTGCTTTATTGATCTTCATTGTTTACTTAAAGCATTGCCCTCTTAAACGATTTTGTATTTTCTGAGTATATGACCTTGAATAATTTCCTGCAAGCTAAATCGTCTTAAGGCTAAGAGAAAGCTCTTAATGAGTACACTCAGCAAATCTGCATTCAAGTTGGGCCCAATCAAGCAGACAATAAGTAAGTGATGGGCATTAAACGCTTCTGATAGGTTTGTGATTACTTTATATTCCATGTATAATTATTTTTCTGAACCTCAATGAATACCCTGTTGCAGAAATTCCAGATCCTATCATTATGTCTTTCATAAAGCAGTACATTAGCCTTTCACTTCTTGTTTAATGGTCTTAAATCTATTCTAAGCACCTTCAACACTGTTTAGCAGTTCTTGGCTATCTGTCACTATGGTCACTTTACTTGGTACCCTCTTCCCATTTGCATAGTTTACAGTTTTTTTCAAATCTTTGAAGTGCTTCAGTTTCCTCTAGGCTTTCTGTATTCTCGTGGACAGTGTTCCAACTGTCAGAATGAATGCTGATATTTTTGGAAATGAACATTGTTTTTCAAAGAAATACACATGCATATACTTTCCATCATAGTAGACAATGCACAAAACAACCATCAGTGCTCAATAAAACACGATCATGATTTTTAATAGCCTTTTCACTTTGTCAGTAAAAATATGAATTAACATTAACAGCTCTGAATCACCTGCTTCATTTTGTGGTAAATTTGCAAGCTATCTACGAATAGGATGCCAAAAGTGTGCAGACTCAGTTTTCTCTTGACTTGCCAATAGCCACAGTATTACCTTTACCAAGGTCCCAATTTTAAATCAACCATACCTTTCTGCTGGTCCATTCATTCATGCCTTAGCAGTATTCCACAGCATGGTTCTCTGATTTTTTTATTTGATTTCCCCTGTATTAGGTTTAACAGCAAACAGAAAATCATCTGTATTTTTTATTTGCAGTATGTCTGTAACCTACGCAAATCACACATTTTGTTTTCTGTTTTTTTTATTTTCTTTCAAAGGGCAGCCATGGCATTATGTGTGAAGTGTTTTTCACAGTAATTTGTACTGTCAGAAAATAAACAGAAGGTGTTCATGGCATACTCTTTTAAGGGTGCATTTAATAGCTTGACCTTGTCAATTGTTTCTGTAATACTAAGCCACTTTCTGTAAGCTGCCTGATCTAGTCAGTTTCAGAGTTTTTTGCCAACTTTCATCCATTTTTTAGGCATCCTGTAAGATCAGGCAGTCCCTCTAATACCCATATTAGAGATGCTCAAAATGTGTACATTTACTAAAAGTGAAAAAAGACCAAGGGCCTCATGTATAAACAGTGCTTATGCACAAAAATGTTGCGTACGGCCGTTTCCACATTCACATTGCAATGTATAAAAACTAAACTTGGCATAAAGCCATGCCCATGCCAACTAAAACCATTGTGTACGCAAGTTTTCGGCTCGGTTTTCCTAACTGGAAGCACCCACCGTCAATGTAATGCTACTGTTTCTGTGTGGTTTCCCTTTATTTTTTAGATACACATCCCTGACGTGGCTTTATCAAATACACTGAAATTAACCACATATCGTTTATTAGTTTAAGGCATCTGATTGTAATCAACCTGTAACAATATAATGGTCCATGGAATGGCCAAACTATTCCAAATACCATAGCTGCTTTAGCGTTGTTACTCTCAGTGCACCATTCAGAGTATTTTAACCCACTGCATCCGAGTGTGGAATCACAGCTCTACAGCAGCTGATCGCAAAGAGGATTATTTGGATACAGCTTCTAGCACATGCTGCCTCAGCCTTGGACACAGTTTATTTGAACTTCTCCTATATGGCAAATGATTCACAGCCTTTCCTTTAGGAACTTGTTCAGAAACAGTTACATCCCAAGAGCTCTAAACGCACTCAATCATTCCATCAAGTGTTCCTGGTAGAACTGTTTGTACTTATAAGTACAATTACCTCACTGTAAACTTGTACTACAGTTGTAATATTGCACAACCTGAGCCACTTTATGAACCATTTCACTATCTACACTACATGTACATGCTTTCATATTGTATTATTTTTTATTGTTTTTTATTGTATTATTATTATTACTGTTATTTTAACATTTTATAGGAAAATAAGTTTATGGAGGATTTGCATATTGAATTTCATTGTACCATACAATAACAATAAAGGAATTCAATTCAATTCAGTAGAAGGAAGTGCATATTTACAGATGATGACAACTCGCTTCTAAGTCGATTTAGATTTCCAAGCACTATCTTCTTGGAGCTCTTGATATCATTTTTAAGATGATATGCATTAATGTATATTAACTTATACAGAAAAATTTTAGCTCCATTTAAATAACTAGGGGGCTCTGCCCCCTGCTCGCTTCGCTCGCCCATCCCCGTGTTTGGTTTACCAGATATACAATACAATTTATTTTTTGTATAGCTCAAAATCACACAAGAAGTGCCGCAATGGGCTTTAACAGGCCCTGTCTCCTGACAGCCCCCCAGCCTTGACCCTCTAAGAAGACCAGAAAAAAACTCCCCAAAAAACCCTTGTAGTGAAAAAATCAAAGAAACCTTGGGAAAGGCAGTTCAAAGACAGACCCCTTTCCAGGTAGGTTGGGCATGCAGTGGATGTCAAAAAGTAGGGGGTCAATACAATACAATACAATACATTGAACCGAATAAATCCTCAATACAGTATAAAAATAAAAATTCTAAAGGTACGGAGTAGAATTTCATATGAGATGATATCACGTAATATGATTTGGACTTGTTTTAAGTCCTGGAGACCTCATTCATCAAGCTGCCTCCCCTATTTTGCCATTCCACATCTGACATAGAGCTAATCCGATGAAAGGACCCCTCCTTCCCACGATTCCTGCGATCCTCCATCAGGGATGACTTTACCTTAGGCAGGTAATATACAATTTAAAGATATTATTATTTTCTTTGGAATTGTTACATATCCATTATTTTTACTTTTACATTAAAAACATTTGTAAAAACAATACTTGTCCTTTATTTCCGGCCCCATGCGTGGTTACATCTCTTTCTTGCCAGACGTATAATGCTGCTCGTGTTGTGAAGGGGGTGGGCGGCTGAGTGCAGGATATGCCTTTGGATCATTTGCTGTCTTTTTACTGCTTGCGAGCTGCCTGTTCTGCTTGTCGCATGTCATTGTTTTAAGAGCTGGGAGCACATGATGCTTGTCTGGCAAAAGCAATCCAACAACTGCTAGGTTAGATGATGGCTCACTGCCTGGACTCACATGACGGTGTACAAACAATACTTCTCCTTTATTTCCGACCCTGGGCGTGGTTAAATTCTTTCTTGCAGGACGTATAATGCTGCGCACGTTGTTGGAGGGGTGGGGGGTAGGCTGCTGTCGCGCTACCCTTCGATCTTTTTAAAGCCTGTCCAGCCGCTGTCCTTTTTGCTACTTTGTGTCTCTGCTGCTCACATTGTGATCGCTTCTCCATGATCATAAATATACACCTGACCGAATTGTGTTTTCTTTGAAATTAAACTTGTCATTGCTTTAACTGTTGCGGGTCCACAGATTGTCATAGCGTATGTTCCATTATTTATAACGTATTGTCCTTTATACGCTTTATATGCACTGAGACACCTGTATCTGTCTGTGCTGCTTCCCTTTACACTACTGATTTTTTTTTTGCCCATTCTCTTTCATCTCACGGTTCTTTTATTTGTCTTTCTTGATCCTAACGTGAAGATCACGTATTGTCTCCTAGTCATTCATTCCACAGGATTTTTTTTTTATAATAGAGAGATGTATATTATTAATAATTAAAAATGTGAGGGAGCGGTGGCTTAGCAGTAGCGATGAACTGGCGCATCGTTTGGGGACTGTTCCTGCCTTGAGCTGTATGCTTGCTGGGACTGGCATGATCCTGGATGGATAGATGGATGGAATAATTAAACATGTACAATGGAGATATTTCAATGTTCCTTAAAAGTTTTGAAGAATAAGAATTCTAAGCTTAGAGATGGCTTGACATCTATTACAAAGCTGATTGTGTGATGATTGGTTACTTGGAGAAAGAAAAGCAAGGACAGGAATTGGGGGTTAGTACGTTTGAAAGAGACAGTACTGCTGCAATAAATTAATTGTGGGCCACGCACAGCGCAGCAAGCATCTTGCAGGAGGCAGGAAAAATCTGCGGACAGGGCTCTAGCTCTTCGCTACCACTGCAATACCATGCCCTCATGTTTAATACATGCTTTAATTCCTATCATCATGAAAATGATATCAAGTATACATCTTAGTATTTAAATTGTTCAGAAATATAAATATCATGAATGTAATGTATATTGTGTCCTGTCGGTGTAAGAGAATGCCCGTTTAAGAAGCATATAGTGATTCACACACATAAGAGTACATAGAAGAACACATAGAATACAAAGCTTTTAACGTGCCACTTTAGTTACAATGGGATCTGAGATAAATTAAACATTGATTTTAAGATTAAGTTTTCAATGTTCTACTTTAATGACAAAATAAACTATGAGACTGAAGTGGACATTTGACCTTTTTTTCACTGTGTCCCTATTTTTTTTCTTTTCTCTGTACCTTAATGCGCTTTGTATGACACTCAGACGGTTGGCAACAACTCGCCTTTTTACGGCGACTTTGATATCTGACCACTTCTTTATTATTTCGGGCACTGTGCGACTTTCTGAATTTGAACTTTACAGTTTCTTCACACTCTGTATCACTCAATCGACATCCTTTTGTTTTTTATACCACTGCTTAAGGCAACAAATAGTACATTTTTCCTTGCCTCAACTTCGCATTCACTGAAATTCTTTTTTTACGCGCTTTTTCCATTGTCTTTTAACCGAATACTGAACGGAAAGGGATATTTCTATTGATTTGCATATTAAAATATGCAAAATTCTAGGAGGAGCTGGGTTGGGGCATTAGGTGTGTGCACGATCGTTACTTTTCACACTGACTGGGATTTATGTAGTGCGTGCAAGTTTTTTTGTGCGTACGCACATTTTGACTTTTGTCCGTACGCCATGTTTTAGTGTGAATTCTATGCACGGCACTATGCATGAGGTCTCAGGTAATGAATAAAATAAAGGAGCAGACTGAATCATGGCCTAGAAATACTCAAATGTCATTATAAGGGAATCAAAGTAACTACTTGTTTCTTAACCCAAAATAAATAACAAGAATCTTAAGTCAAAACCAAAACTAACAAGACAAAAGTCACCACCATGCCATCTTGTATACATGGGGAAGGACGATACAATGCATCATGTTCATCATGTGACACTGGCAACAGACATTGTAACTGTAAAGAATCTGGTTGTGGCCATGCAAAAAATATCAAGAAATGGCAGAGACAAACATAACACAAAATGCCATTATTAAAGTGAAAAAACTAGTACTAATGCACCATAAAGATTAAAAATGATAAGAATCGCTACAAACTACATTCACCACCTGAATAAGTCTGACAATTGTAAGCTAGTGCAATATAATCTGGTATCAGCTGCAACAGGACTGGGCAAAATGGACCACTATATACAACATAGCACAGCTGAATGATGTCCGAACTAGGTGGGGAAAAAAAAACTTTACTATAAAACATACAGCAATTCCAATTTAGTCATTTTCAAAATCCTCTCCTTGAGATGCAATAGTCTTGTCCCATTGCTTCTCCCATTCCTAGAAATACTTCCTGTACTCATCTTTTGTTACTATGTCTAGGAAACCCTGTATTTTTCCTTTATTTCTTCTTCCCTTCAGTCTCAATTTTAATTTCAGGTACACAAGAAGACACAGTGAGCAAGATCTGAGGAATAAAGAGTGCACAAATCAACAACCACATTGTATTTGGACTTGACAATGTGATGTGTGCAGGTCTCATGCCATAGTGCAAAGTCTAGTTTTTGGTGCACACCCAAGTCTGCCAATGTCAAAAAATGCGATCACCATTATTTGTAGAAAATCTGCCACAGTGACTTTAAGAAGAAAATCACCCAATTCGCATGCACGATTGTAGAAACAACACGTGCATTACTTACTCGTTCAGCTCAGTACCATGCCAGTTGGCAAACCAATGAACCAGACTGTAGGTAAACGATACCTTATAGCATATTTAAAAACTACACTCTACATCCACATTATTGAATGATTCTGAGAATTTTTGGGTACCCCCATGTATATGAATCTCACATTTATTATATAGCTGTCTTAATAATATAATATGACAATCATTATAAATTGATTTAAATAAGCAGTTTTGGTATGAATGTATTTAATAGTTTACTTTCTTCTGAATCTTTTCTGCAGTTGTAATTACTGTCTGTAACTATAAGCAATGTTACTGTGACCATTAGATATCATTTTATATAACTGAAATTTTCTTCAATGTACTACATCAAAGGTGATTCAAGGGACTCTGTGGGCCCTAGGCAAAAAACTCTTGGAGGCCCTAAAAGTCACTCTGCCCTTAGTCTCAACGTGGTAAAATTAATTACCATTATTTCAGCACAAAGTCTAAATTAATAAGATAAACAGGGAAAATTCAATAAATGCAAATCCTTTATTTTAATTTTGTACAAAACATTATATAAATACAATGTTACAATAAATACAACATTTGCATAGAAACAGTAAAACAAAGAATAAAGGAAATTTTAATAAGTGAAAAAGTAAAAAAAATGCAAAAAAATGTAAGGTGGACACAATAATAAAAAATAAATAAAAATTGCTCCTTTAAAAAAATGAAATTTAGTTTAAAAAATTGCAAATAAAGGTATTACTGTAACTTTCAAAATCATTGTTTGCAGGCTTTGGCTAGAGGAAATGTAGCCCTAGCCACTGTGTCCTCTAGGTCCAAAGAACTTTGAAAATTGCATACTATTGAAATTAAAGAAGGGGCTGAAAGCCTCTCCTGGAACATGGCAAATCATCAGTAACATTTAATCAGCTTTAAAGGTAAAAAAAAAAACTTTTCTCACCAGAGGCAACAGTAATAGGAAGAGGGACTGAGGGACTAAATTTTGACTTCTTTCACCCCCTGTCACTGCTACACACTCATCCTGTAGCTGAACTGGTGCTTCTGATTTTGGCCACACACTAACAGTAGCAGTGCCTAGAGTGACTGACTGAAGCTATATTAGAAATGGTCAATCTGTCTAAACAAACCAGGTCAATCCAATTTCCCTTCCAGACATGTAAACCCTCTTCATGATTTATGAAAACAGCAAAGATTACATTTAACATTACTAAATAAGTAACACTAATTACAAACAGTCTCACAATGGAGATTGATGCCCCTCTTAGTGGGATTTCCAAATGTGTTGTTGTAGTGTGCTGATGCTGTGCTTCAAGAGGGGTTCCTGCAGATTTGTTATTGCCTTGAGTACCTATGTAAATGGACACAACTGGGGCCCCAGGCAATTTCCTGCCTTGCCTGTCCTGTCATAACACCTCTGTACAAAATGTTATAATTACAAAAAACAATCTCATATTCACTCAAAAATTGTTTTCAAGCATTTAGTTTTACTGGTGGCAGATTTTAAGCTTTATCTGTTCTGCCACTTAAAATTGTTTTCTATTATTCTGCTTGCAGTACTTTCTCACATGATATTGTCATTTGCATGCAATGTCCTCTTCTAGTTCATTTCATCTGAGTTTCCTTATCCTGTTTCACCAATCACACCCGTTTTATGGATAGCATGGACAAAATGATTCTATGTTTCTCACATTTTAGAGTCCCTTTCATTCTTCCTCTTCTTTGATTAACTGAAGTGCAGTTCCCTGGTTAACCTCTTCCTTTTCATCTCATTTTGCTTGTTTGCCAAGTACCATATCTATTTGATCTAATTCCTGGGTGTTGCCACCAAAAACAGATTCTCAGTGAAACTTGTGAATAGTAATAGTTAACGCAAAATAAAAGAATGAGCATGCATTACACCTAAATGAGTATGTATGGATTGTACAGCAATCAACGGATTTGCTTGTTTTACTCCATAGTGAGTTCTGGGTAATATACAGTAGTTCTTGGTACAAATTTACAGGATAAGTATTACCTATAACAAAGTGATAAGGTTCAGAAAGTTCATTAACGACATGCTTCTAGTACATCAGAATAATTCATGACTGAAAAAAGTATAATTTAAAAAAATAAGTATCTTGCCCGCCAATATGCAAAAACATATCCTGAGGCTATTAATGCAGAAGCAAATGCAGATTTGAACATACAGATTTAAATATTTACTTGGTCAATATTGTTGACATGAGAATGAATGCCTAGCTTAAACATAGCATAGACTGAGAAATATTCACTCCAGTATAATTATTAATGTGAAATATACAGCACAGACTTAATAATAGTATTATATAGTACCTTGTATAAACAAGTTCTAGTAAATTACTGGATTTAAGGCTGTGTAATAGTGATCTTTACTACTATATTGTGTATTTGAAATAAAGAGGGATTCCTCACCAATAACCCATGGGAGATCAACAGACTTTCTTTTACTTCTCTTCTGAATTATTTTCTGCTCATTCCAATCCACCACTGGCTGACATTGATTCTTTTTTTTAAAAGTGTCCCTTCCTAAGCCCATGAAATATAAGCCTCCATACTGAATGTCTCTGTTACTTTATCTCTACTCAAGAAGAATTTAGACTACATGAACTCCCCCAGACAGGGGGAGTGTTTTTTCACACTCTGCCAAGTATCTGCCTTCTTTCTTCATAGCTATATCTTTCTACAATGCTATCTCCTCTACCAGAATTGACAAGTCAATAACTATAGCTGTAAGTTATAGCAAAGTTAGAGCAAAGGTCCTGTTTGCAGTCCAATTTCATTTAAATTTTAGGATTCAAAGTATTTGACAAAGTAATTATGTGTTTGTCTACTTTAGCCAGTAATTCCCAAATTAATCCATACAGAGAAGATAGGCTTTATTCATACCGGAAGTGCACAACACATGTTGCCTTCATTGCAATGGTACAAACTCAGTATCATACATGCCCCATTTATCCAAGACTGTGGATTCACTCAAAAAATATCTTATATCAATTAGTCTTTGGTTTTCTGATCCTGAACGTTTTGTTTAAGAATATTCAAAGTAGTGCCTTGGTTTTGTTGACTTGATTTGACTGATCTCCTGGTACTGAATTTTGCCTCATTTTCTTGTTACATATTCTGGTCCTTTGTTAACCTACCCGCCATGTTTTCTACTTTTGACAGAACATCTACTACTTTTGACACCCACCATAAAATGTCTGTGTATGCCAACATTTTGTCCTTGTAGAGGAATGATCCTTTCAACCTCCCACATATCCTTCACTTGCTTACATCTTTTATGGCCTTTGCTGTGTACAAAATTAATTGCCCTAAGTCCACTATTTTCCCCAAAATTCTTGTCACTTGGTATTCCACTATCGAGCACCATTAAATATCTAAGTATCAACCTTTACTATTTTTATTTGATATTGCAGCATTAAAATATATGCATATTTTTAGGAGCACTAGTATACCCCTTGTCTCCTATCACCCTTTCTTGATATACCAGACTGTCAACTATTAAAATAAAGATTACCTATCATTCTAATTTGATTAGTGTTGTGCTCACCCTTTCCCCTGTATTAAATATCAGGCTGAATTTAGATCAGTCTTGTCCCAATTCTACCAAGCCTATGATAGGCAGCCTTACCTGATTTTGGAATAGTAACATTACATATTTACTATTAGCTCAGCCTGGTCTTGGTTGGACATCTCCTTGACAATCTTTCGTCTTGGTTTTCAATTGAACCCAACCTGGCTTCTAGACAGTCTCAAAATATTATCTCTGATTTTTCCCCTGTGATTTTCAAAAATAGTGCTGTTACCACCAAAAACCCCCATCATCAACACTGCCAAATTAAATTTGTTCACCTATAGCAAATCTTTTACTATCAACCTTTCAAAGGACACATTTTACTACATTTGTCCACCAACTTTATTGACACTTTTTGAATATATTTTGAGAATGTTACACTCTAGATGACTATTTGAGGGCTGGATCAGACTTACTACAGCAATCTTTTCATAAACAATTCCTCTAACTCTTCCTGTCTTCCATCTCCTGGACTTCTCAGCTCTCTCTCTCTCTCTCTGTCTCCTTCCCAACACACTCTATTCTTCATGGGAACATCTGTTGCTAAACTGGTCTTAGCCTCTTTCTGGAAATGATCTGATTCATTTTTCATTTGTTCTGGAAATCCTTATTTTTCAATTTAATTTTATTGGAACTCTCATCTGTTCTGATCAACTGTACAGCTGGCTTCTGCACTCTGTATGGACAGCCTACAGTGTCAATTTTTGAAGACACCTGGGTGACAGCAATGGCCCATTGTCCACCTAAGCATGTTTCTCCTATTGTCTCCTTTCTTCTGATTTTTTTTTCTCTCTATCTCTCTTTTACTCTTCCTGCCTCCCTTTATTTTACTAAGCTTTGCTGGTAGCACAATCCTTGGATATAAGAGGGAGAATATGCAAAGGGTGTGGATGTAGTAATCCTTACTTTCATGGCTGGAAGTTGCTTCATACCACCCTGTGTCTGTTTATAACCAATTAATAAAACTTTGATCACACAAAAATCAGATGTTTCTTACTTCTCCACTTTCCCCTTAATCAAATTAGTATGTGCTTGTGGAGAATTTCAATTTCAGTATAAATCAGGAGCTTCATTAAACTTACTTTAGATAGACATTTACAATGTGCAATGTGAAAGAGTTCCTGAGTTTAAAAGGGGAACATTTAAATAGTCCACTATACTCATTTTTGCAATATGACTCATTTTGGGCGTGCATTTTAAATACATTAATAATACTCTTTCAAAGAAGAACTTCAATAACATAGCGTGCATCATTCTTTATAAAACAAGGTTTAATTGGAAATTAGTGTAACACATCAATGAACAAGATCCTTTAAACTTACAGTCATGGTCTAACTTCCTTTTCCTTCTTGTTCTGTGGAATTCTGGGCAATGTAGTTCCTATTATAATTCATCCATCCATCCATCCATCTATTATCCAACGAGCTATATCCTAACTACAGGGTCACAGGGGTCTGCTGGAGCCAATCCCAGCTAACAGAAGGCATAAGGCAGGAAACAAACCCCGGGCAGGGTGCCAGCCCACCATAGTATTATAATTCAACTGCATGCATATACTTATAATGCATAAATACCTATGAAACATTTTAATCTTTTAGTTAATTAAACACAATATATTTGTCTGCATATTATCAATTTCATAATGTTACAACAAATGAATTGCACTTTTCATAATAAACTCAGGAGCGGCACAGTGGTGCAGTGGGTAGCGCTGCTGTCTCGCAGTTGGGTGACCTGGGTTCGCTTCCCGGGTCCTCCCTGCGTGGAGTTTGCATGTTCTCCCTGTGTCTGCATAGGTGTGCTCCGGTTTCTTCCCACAGTCCAAAGACATGCAGGTTAGGTGCATTATGATTCTAAATTGTCCCTAGTATGTGTGCCCTGTGGTGGGCTGGTGCCCTGCCCAGGGTTTGTTTCCTGCCCTGTGTTGGCTGTGATTGGCTCCAGCAGACCTCTGTGACCCTGTAGTTTGGATATAGCAGGTTGGATGATGGATGGATAATAAAATCAAACTTTCTTGAAGCTGTGAAAGAAAATTTAACTACTTGCAAGCTACTACGGGTTAAAAGCTGTTTTGTTATAATGTCAGGTTATTCTTAAAGCCGTCTGTCATAAGACAGGCTGCAGTAAGCTGACCTAGGACAACTTCTTTATTTAGAATGTGTCCGTTAGACACAGGAAAGATGACTTTTCCTTCTTTAGTATCTGCAACATACACAAAACAGAAACGGTTTCTGCGCAATATTAAATGAAATGCATAGGTAAACGATATTATGCTTTTTTGTAAGTAAGGGGAAGGGGGTGGGAGAAAATATAAAAAGCCACTGAAAAAGCTGAACTTTGCTCTTCTGCCTTACAATGTGGAATCCATGTACTCATCTGTGACTGAATAAAGACTGATTGATTGAACTATTCCTGTCTTCCTCTGGGGTTACTTCCACAAAGCAATATGAAAACCAAAACAAACCCTAAAGTATTATTATATATTAAGTAGTATTATTTACTATATACCAGCTGCTATAAAGTATAAAAATAATAACGTGATATTAAAATATCGGTTAAAGCTTTGCTTCTACATTTCAATAATCTTTCACTGGAAATGTTAGCATAGCCACAAAAAAATAGCAAAAAAAATGTCATGACAATTCATATGAATTGAGTTTATTTTTATATTGTGCTCTTCACTGACTGCAGAGCACTCTAACAAGTTCTCAGTTAAAGGTAATTAAAGACTTCACAAATTACTAAATACATAATAAGTACACATAAAGTTGGAGAGTTGTTTAAATGGACACAAAACAAAGTAGTTTGTAACTGATTAAACATAAATGAAACCTCACAAAATCTGCCCTTTAATTAATTTTTGAACTACTGCCAGTTGATAACAAAAGAGAGGAACAGAAAAACTCCAGTCAGAAGCATCCCCAAAGAAAATAAACCTCATGTTGGGGATAGTCCATGGTTAGTCATAACAGGCAAAGTCAAAAGACAAGTCAGACGCAGTCACAGTCGTGGAGATCTGAGACAATTGGCTGCCACTCCCTGCTGGCCATTTTACAGTTGAGCCTGTGCATCTAATATGATGACAGAACCTTCCCATCTGTTGATTCCAATGCTTACAGTATCTCAGATGTATTTCCATTAACAAAGAAACAGTAGTATTACAATAGACTACTATATCAATATATCATCCACCTCTAGCATTACTCACAATATGCCTTAATTTATATTTGCCTTTATTATTTCTACAATAAAGAATTAATGAAAACAGGAATTGCTATGTACTTATTAAAATGGCAAATAAAAATATTATTGTGACATGATTTATGTGACTCAACAAAAATGTAGATAACTATACTCATTTTTACAATAAGATTTAAATAGTACTTGCACTTTAAGTATATTGTACAGTATTGTTTTTTTAAGGACTTCTCCTTTTCCAGCCTCTTTACACCTCCTTTGGTAGGCTGGCACCCTGCCCGGGATTTTTTCCTGCCTTGTGCATTGTGTTGGCTGGGATTGGCTCCAGCAGACCCCCGTGACCCGGTGTTAGGATATGGCTGGTTGGATAATGGATGGATGGGTGGATGGATCTTTAAACATCAACTGTTTTACTATTTTAGACCTATTTTAGACTAAACTTTCAGGCAGCTATGCAGGCTAAAATTAATATAAATCATTTTATTCTGATTGTTTTGCCTCTAGTACTTGGTATTTCAAATGCAAAAGAAGTGTCTAAATCTGCTAAACCAATCTACTCAATGAGTTGCTTGCATTTGTGCTGTGTATTCTGTATTCACACCAAAAATTATGTATTATTCAGTATCTTCATGTATTCTTCCACCTATGTGACTTTGAACACTCAGTTTTCATGCACCTTCAAGTTTAATGTTTCTATATGGTAGATCAACTTCTCTAAACTGGGTGAATAATTCTGGCTGAACTAGTTGGGGACATAATTTTGGACTGCCATAATTTTTACACAAATTAAGTGATACTAAACTGTTTCTCAACTTAAAAAGAGATGTTTAAAAAAGGCAAAGAAGTAAAAAACATTTTACAGATGGGACAAATGTTTTTAGTGATGGGAGATTAACCCAACAAAATAAAGGGAACCTGCGAGAGATCACTGTAGAGTTAATGCAGTGGAAAGCACAGAAGTGAAGTTAGGAAATGAACAGATTACATTAATCTGCTTATTCAAGAAGGAGTAATCCGTATTGTGTTAAATACAATTGTTACTAGATAATTCATATTCATTTGTGGCATATGAGTATTCTAAAAGAAATATAAGTAACACAAATTTGCTCAGGCAAGCCAATTTGCTGCTGCTGTTGCTTAGCAAAGAATTACAGCAATTTTCTCAGTCAAAAAGGCCATGGGGAACCTAATACAATGTGGGCGGTGGGGATGGAGATGTGGTACATGTGGACCAGTGATTGCTCACACGACTGTAGACATTTTTTTTCTTTTTACTTTCTATGGAGTGTGGGTTATTTCAGAAAGTACACACAATCATCTTATATCTGCTGACTGCCAAGGACATTCTGTTTATGTGAATGGATAAGGCAGAGTAATACAAATAGATAATATATGTTCTCTTGTACCTGGCTGTGTTTTATCTCCATATGCATTATTTTAAAAAGACATTTATCTCACACACCACTTGTGTAAGGAATGGAATATTATTCAATTAAAATGGCAAGATCATATATGGATTTTAAGTATAATCACATATTATATATATATAT
>JANRMT010062815.1:28115297-28178944 GCA_026402145.1 Polypterus bichir lapradei
AACACAACACATCGTACAAATACGACCCTGATTGAAACAAATAATGACAATCGAATCCTTGATCACAGCAACACTCAATAACACTCACAAAAAATTACTGTATATTGACAATCATGTTACGTTATTTCTAAAATGTTCCCTTTTCTTTTTCATAGCTTCCTTAACACACTACGTGTCCGCTGCGAATATATATATATATATATATATATATATATATATATATATATATATATATACCTCGATCTACATACTCTCAAATACTGTAGATAAGTCACACACCGTGGCGCAATTGTAGAGGCTTTGCCTCTATCGCCTACGTCCGAGGTTCGATATGCCCACGGGTAATGCGGGATACAAGTTTAATGAGAGGACGCAGGATATAAACGAGAGTTTTGATCACTTTGTAACTAAGTTAAAATTGCAGGTGAAGGGGTGTGCTTATGCAAATTCCGAGAGACTGTGTTTGTGGGGGATTGACAGTTAAGGCGGGTGGGGGAGTCACGTCATCATCTCCCCTCCCATTTACCTCATTTCGCTCTGAGCTGAGCTCCGCGGCTAACGCCGTCTTCCGAAGCAACTTCGTCACACTGCCACCAAATACAGAGAAATCCACAAGTTAATACACACTCTGTCTCTAGACTTTCTCCACACTGAATCCTCCAGGCACTACTTACAAAAGGTTACATTGACAATCGTGTTACGTTATTTTTAAAATGTTTAATTTTCTTAGCACAAGCACAGCTGAGAAGCTTCGATGCATGTGCTCCATAACGCGTTAAAAAATAATGCATTTAATCACACTTTGCATTACAATCAAAGGGGAACTTTTGTCAATGCATGATTTCCTGGTACACCGATTACATTGATCAGCGCATCCCAATTCATTTTAGCCTCGCACCACCTTGGTTTGAGAAGAAGTAAGAAAAAATATGAGGTTAACACACAAAAACAGATCACCAATTCAAGCTTTATGAATAATCGATTCGCCATCAATAATTGTTTTGGTAAAGCCATACTCAGTGTAATCCTCCTTCCATTTTATAATTTTTCCGCCACTAGCCATGACTAAATGAACGGTAAAAAAGTAAGAGCGAAGCGAGGGTGACTTATTTAGGCAGGCATATATATGACAGCAACACTCATGACAATCATGTTATGTTATTATTAAAATGTTTCCTTTTCTTTTTCATTACTTATTTAACCCACTACTGTTTCGCTGCGAGGCGCGGGTATTTTGTATATGAATGACCTCCAAAGAGCGTGGAGACTTTTGATCATGTGAACGTGTCTGCAAAAACTGGCGTCTCCTGCCCAGCAAAAGTGGAGCAGCCGGCGCGCGCGCATAGCTGTGCCGGCCTTTCAGACGCTGACTGCGCTTCTGCGGCAAAATAATATTAAGGCGCTTCGCACTTTATTTTGCACGTATACGATTATGAGGTCATCAGCTCGGATTATGAAGACACGCACAGGAGTGAAGGACTGACAGTGCCATCACAGCCGATTAATAGCTGGGACGTCTCACCAGTCTGCACAAGACCCACCGCGACTGTCCCCAAAAGGCGCTCATATCGTCAGCGAACACATCTCTCTATACTATATAAAAGAAAAAGGCAACTTTCCTTTCTTTACACCTTTTTTCCTTTTATCCCAAACCAAAGTCTTTCTCTCTTAACACTGCAGAGGACACAAAACTAATTTTCTTTAATTGCTGGTAAGGCACATTACCAGAGGCAGAAATTTGGACTTTCACATAGAAAATGTAATTTCTATACCACAACCGTCGTGTAGCGCCTTTCAAAAGGGATCTACTACCGAGAGATGATCCATATACATTTTAGCTGCTGTTAGTACTACTTACCTGTTCTGTTATACCGTCTTTAAAATGCAGTTTACCCGCAACCACTCCAGTAGTGCTCAATGTACCTTTACTTCTTAAAACGTTAATGTTTTACTGTTTAATAACTTATAGACTACATTTTATTATTTTTCCCTTGCACTCAGTGATCAAAGCTATACACACACATATAGACACATACATATATATATACACATATATTTATATATACCTGTGTGTATGTTTGTATGTATGTGTATACACACACACACACACACACACACACACACACACACACATACACACAAACAAATTATATATATGTGTGTGTCTGTGTATGTATGTATGTATATGTGTGTGTATATATCATGTAGATAGGTATGCATATATATATATGTAGATATGTATATAGATATGTATTTTGATATATATATATATATATATATATATATATATATACACAACAATTACATTAACAATCATGTTACGTTATTTTTAAAATTTTTCCTTTTCTTTTTCATACCTTCTTTAACACACTACTTCTCCACTGCGAAGCGCAGGTATTCTGCTAGTATATATATATATACACATATACATACACACCACTCCACATTTTTATTATCCAGTCAGTACTGCACCTTAACTAATAGTCTGCTTAAAATTACTTGATTGTTGTGCAACATGTGTGATTCTGTCATTAGAACTCCCTCGAAGAAGTCTTTGAAACTGTTAATGACATGCTGCTGATGAAACATATTTGCAAACAAAAAAATATCCAGGAGAATGTAGCATTTAGCACAAAATTACAGTCAAAACAAAAAGCAGGGTCAGAGCAAAAAATGTGAGATGATGGCAACCAAATCACAAGAACAAAATGGGAATCTGAGTCTAAGGTGAAAAAGGAGTTCAAAACCGAAAATGAAACCTGTCATTAGGGTCTTCTTGTTATATAAGACTAACTACACTAGAAAGCGAAGCACAATGGTTTTATCCAACCAAGGGAAAATGTGTAAACCAACTGCCACCATTTTATATCAACAGAGGCCTTATACCAAGCACAGTCATGTAACATATTCACCACATTGCATAAACAAAGAAACAAAGGAGGTGCGTACTCCAGATGCAACCATCCATCTTAGAAGAGAAAATCTGATGCAATTTGGCCAGTAGTCAAGGAACAGTACCATCTCTTGCACAAACCCAAGACAGTGGCAGACCACTGTGGAACCAAGCTGTCTAAAATCTAACATCTTACAAACCTTGAACACCTGATGAACATCGAAAACAACTTGCCATGAAGAAATACAAGAGGCAGAAAATCAACAAACAGGAACATGTATACCTGTAAGCCATAAAAAATGGACTGCAAAATGTTCTCTAAAATGAGCTGAAAGTACCAGTCAGTAAGTAACAGGTGTTTCTCACTTAAAAATGGTGTAAGGACCAATTTATAGTGGACCAGGTTTATGGAATGGCATTCTCAACTGGATGTCCTAACTCGCGAGCCACAACTTCTGCCCGATCTTGAAATCAGGATGACTGCGTCTTATTCATCCGCAAAACACTATCCTGCAAAGATGATAAAAAGTCAGAATAGCAGGAATGAATAAAGAACACTCGCTACACCACAACACCAGTGGCAAAAACCATACTGACACTCGAAATTTTGAGAGGGGAATTGTATAAACTAGCATGGAAAAATTCAGCCAAAGGCAAAAACATCAAACCAATTTGACTAAAATGACTTAATAGCGCATCACAATAACTTCACTAAATAACAAAGGCAAGCCTTTACACCCAGGATGATATCAAGAAGTGAGTCTGACTTTAGTTTCCATTCTTTCACAACACTGTCTCCAAAACTTAAAAAAAAACTGTGGTCCCTGATCAGATAAAATAGATTTGGGAACCCAACCCAACCCAAGCAGTGATGGATAAATATTTCTACTGTATAAAAATTTCTGCAGTAGGAGTATTTCAAAAGAACAAAATTAGCACTTTAGAAGAATCTGTCCAGTATGACTAAAATAACCGCACGCCTGTTCGAATGATGAAGGTCTTTAATAAAATTGACGTGACATCTTCTCAAGGACATGATGGAGGGGTAATACGCTGCAGCAACCCCGATCTTACACTTAATAGTGACTTATAGTGAACTATTATAAATAACAAATGCCTTGACAAAATCTGAAACATCCTTAGCCAAAAAAATATCAATGCAAAAATTCCAATAACAAATTCCTGGATGACCCAAAAAAGGTTAAGAGTGGCACCTTTCCAAAACACAACTTCCTGATCTGGAAAAGTTTCCACTTGGGAATCAAAGGGGGAGGAGGGTTGACACCCACACATATTGCTATAAAAAAAATCAGGTATTTCATATATGAACAATAAAAATTGAAAATTCATGAGCTGTACCCTCAGGCCAAAAATGCAGTTCTTCCAGCAACAATTTAATAGCTAATATACACAATCACCAACATCATAATTCTGTTGAGCTGCGGACAGTTTTGTTTTATTAAAAAAGCACAAAGATGCAGTCTATTAGTATCTATGCCAACATCTGATACATCAACTTCAACCTGAAAAGGCAAATTACTATCCAGGTGCCACAAAATAGGAGCATTTCTAAATCTGGCTTTAAGTGTATCATAAATACCTGTGGGGGCTCATGCGCCCAAAAACATTTTGACCAGTCTTCTTCGTAAAAGACATAACAGAGGAAATAAAAAAACTAAATGTTTTTATAAATCTCCAATATAAACTGGCAAACTCCACAAAACATTGAACTAGCTTCAAACTTTCCAATTAAGTATAGCAGAGACCTTTTCAGGATTTATGTGTATACCAGGAAGCTCATTAGGAGGAATATATATATAAATGAAGTTTTCACAGTGGTGGTTGATAACAAAATATATATTTGTGCAAAGTTGAGGGGACAGAAAATTATGTTTAAGCATTTGTGCTCTCACACTGTATGAAGCCCCTTTCCTACCTAACCTAGGTACTCAGCTACTCAGTTTTCATAGCTCTGATGTACAGTGCATCCGGAAAGTATTCACAGTGCATCACTTTTTCCACATTTTGTTATGTTACAGCCATATTCCAAAATTGATTAAATTCATTTTTTTCCTCAGAATTCTACACACAACACCCCATAATGACAACGTGAAAAAAGTTCACTTGAGATTTTTGCAAATTTATTAAAAAAAAAACCTGAGAAATCACATGTACATAAGTATTCACAGCCTTTGCTCAATACTTTGTCGATGCACCTTTGGCAGCAATTAAAGCCTCAAGTCTTTTTGAATATGATGCCACAAGCTTGGCACACCTATCCTTGGCCAGTTTCGCCCATTCCTCTTTGCAGCACCTCTCAAGCTCCATCAGGTTGGATGGGAAACGTCGGTGCACGGCCATTTTAAGATCTCTCCAGAGATGTTCAATCGGATTCAAGTCTGGGCTCTGGCTGGGCCACTCAAGGACATTCACGGAGTTGTCCTGAAGCCACTCCTTTGATATCTTGGCTGTGTGCTTAGGGTCGTTGTCCTGCTGAAAGATGAACCGTCGCCCCAGTCTGAGGTCAAGAGCGTTCTGGAGCAGGTTTTCATCCAGGATGTCTCTGTACATTGCTGCAGTCATCTTTCCCTTTATCCTGACTAGTCTCCCAGTTCCTGCCGCTGAAAAACATCCCCACAGCATGATGCTGCCACCAACATGCTTCACTGTAGGGATGGTATTGGCCTGGTGATGGGCGGTGCCTGGTTTCCTCCAAACGTGACACCTGGCATTCACACCAAAGAGTTCAATCTTTTTCTCATCAGACCAGAGAATTTTGTTTCTCATGGCCCGAGAGTCCTTCAGGTGCCTTTTGGCAAACTCCAGGCGGGCTGCCATGTGCCTTTTACTAAGGAGTGGCTTCCGTCTGGCCACTCTAGCATACAGGCCTGATTGGTGGATTGCTGAAGAGATGGTTGTCCTTCTGGAAGTTTCTACTCTCTCCACAGATGACCTCTGGAGCTCTGACAGAGTGACCATCGGGTCCTTGGTCATCTCCCTGACTAAGGCCCTTCTCCTCCGATCGCTCAGTTTAGATGGCCGGCCAGCTCTAGGAAGAGTCCTGCTGGTTTCGAACTTCTTCCACTTATGGATGATGGAGGCCACTGTGCTCATTGGGAGCTTCAAAGCAGCAAAAATTTTTCGGTAACCTTCCCCAAATTTGTACCTCAAGACAATTCCTTTGACTTTATGCTCGGTTTGTGCTCTGACATGAACTGTCAACTGTGGGACCTTATATAGACAGGTGTGTGCCTTTCCAAATCATGTCAAATCAACTGAATTTACCACAGGTGGACTCCAATTAAGCCGCAGAAACATCTCAAGGATGATTAGGGGAAAAAGGATGCACCTGAGCTCAATTTTGAGCTTCATGGCAAAGGCTGTGAATAATTATGTACATGTGCTTCCTCAGTTTTTTTATTTTTAATAAATTTGCAAAAGCCTCAAGTAAACTTTTTTCACGTTGTCATTATGGGGTGTTGTGTGTAGAATTCTGAGGAAAAAATGAATTTAATCCATTTTGGAATAAGGCTGTAAGATAACAAAATGTGGAAAAAGTGATGCACTGTGAATACTTTCCGGATGCACTGTATGTATATATATGTATTGATGCAAAAAGGTTACGAATCCACTTATTGACAAGTCTCCTCTTCCAGTCTAAGTGCACCTTCCTCACTCAACCTGTTCCTTTCACAATTCCTGTGAACACCTGTTTGGTAGTTAGTTTTCATATTTTAAATCCATCTGCTACAGAATACTCATTCTTCTTTCCATGCCATAAATCCCAATCACAAATTATTTACTTCCCAAGCTTTGGTCCCACTTATCCCATACTCTTGTCATCTGGCCTTCCCTACATCTGAAATAAGAGACATCTTCTTAAATGCTACCTTCCTAATTTGAAACTAAATGCTAAAATAGAGATTCAATTCATTGTTCTTAAATAATAAATAATTATGTGATCAATTATTTGCTAAATTAAATTAATTTCTGGAATAAATTACAGGCTTAGTGAAGAATCTGGGAATCCTCTAGGAGGCTTTTATGAGCTGCATCACTTTCTCATTAAATCTTAACCAGTGCTAAAATAAAAAGATAGCCAAACTCACATCTTGGGTTTCTGCTTTGAAGAGATCCCATCTTCACATACTAGATAAAAAACCATGAGATTGAAATATTAATCATTTTAAATTAACTAACTGCACTCCTCTTGCATCAGGCAGAATTTCAGATACATCTCACCAGGGCTCATTATTATATCTCAGTCTAATAAGCTTCTGGCCCTCCACCCGTGTCATAATGAGTCATTTCCTATAATCTGTTCTATAAGGATGAGGTGTGGTACAATCACTAATAACCCATTAATAGTTTCTTAATTAAAGCCCCAGTACATTTTCTGAGGCTCCTATGTCTCATGCCGACCTTTCTTAAGATTCATTGAATTAGCCCTGACTTTCAGAGTGGAGTGCATTAACTTTGGATGCCCCTGTCACTCAGAATGTGCTAAATGAGGCGCTGGGCTCTATGAATAAAAACAAAGCCCCAAGCGTTGATGAAATTCTATCTGAATTCTGAGTTCTGTCTTCAGCCTTTTGAAGACAGCTTTCTATTTCCCAATTGCTGAAAGCAGTAATTTCCCCCACAGTGTTTATATCCTAGACCAGTGTTTCCCAAACTCGGTCCTAGGAACCCCCTGTGACTGCAGGTTTTTGTTCCAACCAGATTCCTAATCAGTGACAACACCTGATAACACTGAGCTCATTTAATAAGCTGGTATTCTTTTTTCTTTTATTCGACATTCAGAAAAGTATAGCAGCATGATTTTACATTTATAAGACATTTATAAATATTTCTGCTTTTGCTATAGATTTAAATGCTTAAATCTGTTTTATTTATTTCATTATACTTTGCCCTTTCTCTGTGCAGTTTTTCCCCCTTCGTTGTATCTTAATAATGACAATTTAAAATAAGCAGATCAGACACCCAGGCAAACAACACTTAATAATCAAAGGCTGTAACTACTTTAGCGTCAGACCCACTAATTAGTAAATAATGGATTAATTAAACAATTAGAACACCTTGAAAAGTAGAATGAAAATCAAGATGAAAATACTGTTAAAACGAAAAAAAATACATTATTCCTATATAACTGCTTGGTACATTTTAATATTTTTTTTTTTTTAGCAAACTTAGTTTTCTAATTTCTGTATTGTTTTCTAAACACAGAACTTGGGAAATATCAGTTCACTTAATTAGCCCAAGAGTTCAATTAAAAACAGAAGCTGGTTGGAACAAAAACTTGCAGCCACAGGGGGTCCCCAGGACCGAGTTTGGGAAACACTGTCCAAGACAATATTCATCGCTCTCCTAATAAAACAAGGACAAGACAGTACTAATTGTCATAATTTCAGCTATTATCTGTAATGAATTTAGATGTCTACATTTTTGCTGAAGTCACAACATACAGAATTCAAACTATTAACCATAAACTGATTTACCCTGATCAAACTCATTTTATCCACTCCCATTTTGCATAGATAATCCTATCCTCATGCAACTGATATAACGCCCCCTTTTCTTCCCCTGCATCAATACTCCGCCTTAATGCTGAAAAGGCATTCCATCAATTAAACTAGGTATTTCTCTGGAAGGTCATGGACAAGACAGGATTAGTGCTGATTTTGTGGTCAGGATTGAAACTTTATACTTTGCTCCCCGAGTTGTGCGGCCCACAAATTCAGAAATATATTCCCTTTTCTTATTAAGAATGGACCTATGCAGGGCTGTCCTCTGTTCACTCATCTTATCTAATTTATCCTCAAACCCACTGAGTAGAGCCATCAATACATCAAAATTACTTATTCCTATTTCTCTTTATACTAATGACATACGCCTATTTCAAAGTAATGATCCTAAGGACCTCTCGCATGTTTCAGCCCTCTTCAAATCCTTTAAAATTATATTTGGGCATTGAATTAATTGGATTCAATCCTGCCTCCTTCCATTTAACACTTATGCAATTCTGTTACTTTACCTGAATCTATCCCCATTACTGACCAGTTTAAGTATTTGGGCATTCATCTGTACATGAAATTTCTAACTCAAATGTTCATTTTTTCATTGCAGACATCAAATCTTTAATCTAGTCATGGTCAAATATCCCAATGTTTTTTGAGTACCAACTGGCCACTGTAAAGATGAATATAGTTCCCACACCTAACCTCTTAATCTCCATGATTACTCTTCCACTTGTGCTGAGATGGTCGTCCTTCCAACAGGTTCTCCCATCTCAGAAGAGGACTTATGAAGCTCTGTTAGAGTGACCATTCAGCTTTTGATCATCTCCCTGAACAATGCCCTTCTTAACTTGTTACTCAGTTTGGCAAGATAACCAACTTAGGAAGAGTCTGGGTGGTTCTAAACTTCTTCCATTTCATTTCACAATTATTGATGACACTGAGCTCCTGGGAACACTCAAAGCTTTAGAAATGTTATTACACTCTTGCCCTGATCTATGCCTCACCACATTTATAGAAGAGGTCTACAAAAAGTTCCTTTGGCTTTGATACACAGGTGCTTGCCTTTCTCAACTATGTCCAGTCAAATCAATTTGCCACAGATGGACCCAAATAAAGTCCCAAACACATCCCAAGCATAAGTAAAACAAACTGAATGCATCTGACCACAATCTGGAGATCCATTGATAAAGGTATCTGAATACATACATGTATATAATTTCTGTTTTTGATTTTCAATAAATTTGCAAACCTTTCTGAAAACATGTTTTAACTTTGTAATTTAGGTTACTGAATGTAGAAAAATGGGGAAATGGTAAATTTATTCATTTAAAATCAAATGTACAATACAACAAAGTGTGCAGAAAGTGAAGGGGTCTGTAATTCTCTCCAAATCTACTGTATAGTGCCAGTTTCAATCTTAGCACCGTCAAACTCTGCCTAAGGACAATTATAAAATGCTCTTCAAACGTGGCAAGAAAGATAGGTAGCATTTCCAAATGGCATTTGCAATTGCCCGTCTTTAGTTATCATGCAATACTATTAAGGGGTCACCCACGGTTTCTGTCTGCCTTGATGCAGTATCATATCATTGTACTGGATGATCTGTTTGGTGATTCTGACATTGATTCATTCCAGAATGTTCAATTTCACTCTGTCATTGCTTTATTCACCTTTTTCTACTATCTGCATCTAACATCTCCTTTACCCTACTACCTCTCTTCTCTCTTCCTTGCTCATTTTCTCCTCTAACAAAACCTATCCTGGTTCTTCAGTCACTTTAAGTCTTCCGATAAACCTCTATGTCTCACCTCTCACTGTTAATCAGTTTTGGACTGCTTTATTTCACTATGTGTTTTATCAAATCTGACTTTTTTGTTTATAAATTATGTAACTAGTAATTTGTAAAGTGACAATTGCATTTTTTTTTTGTTCTTTATTTCGCTTTATACAATTTCTCGTATTAGGAATTTGTTAGTTTTCGCATACCCCTTGGGGTCAGAGCGCAGGGTCTGCCATTGTACAGTGCCCCTGGAGCAACTGAAGGTTAAGGGCATTGCTTAAGGGCCCAGCAGAGTAGGATCTCTTTTGGCAGTGAAAGGGATTCGAACCGGTAACCTTCGGGATACCAGCGCAGATCTTTAGCCTCAGAGCTTTGAGCCTGCACTAAGTGAAGAGCACTATACAACAATAAACTAAATTGATATGAACTGAATCTCTCAGTGATCTCAGGATTTCTCATTATAATTACTGAGATACCATTTTTAATACTATAAAATTTTCATCATGAAACTCCAATCATGATATACTCAATTTGAATTTGTTCATGGGTTTTATTTTACCCCTTGTAAGTCATATTTCCAGATCCGGTCTAAAACTTCAAGCCAATGACGCCCAGGAATATTTATGCATTAGATTTGGTCTTCTGTTCTGGCCTTCTGGTTTCGAATGTTTTACCCAATCTCATGCATGCCATCAGTTCCTATTCCCCCTTGCAACATATCTTTATAGTCCTAGACATCTCAGGTTTTGCCATCTGGGTGCCCCAGCGTAAACTCTTATGTTTGTGCACAATAGCTGCTAATCTCTCCTTGGAAAAGCCTCAGACATGATTACGCCAAGGAACTCACTGTCAACATTTTAAGTTTGATTCTTCTGGAGCTGCCTGCGTAATGAATAAATGGAGCGTCAAGCGATTCCATTCTCGACTGGGAGTGTGCTGCTTCAAAACATACATCTTTCAAGAGTAGAAATTTGTGATGCAATTACTCTTTTGTTTGGGTGCAGTGGTGTGATGCAGTTGGTGGTTTGGCATAGAACATGGAATTAGGTGGTGGGAGAGGGAGCTTACTGAGTTTGTTTCACATATTTATTGCTTCTTGTTCTGTAATGTTAATTTCCTTTTGATTTTATTCATATGAAATTAATCACAAAAAAAAGGTCCACTCATTAAGTATCAGAATATAACACTGGCTAATTTATCTGTCAGATAAACCAACCTCTCTCTACTTCCCCAATCCCAAAGATCGACCCAGAAGCCCAATACATTATTGTTTATTCTTAATCGGCTCAGAATGAGGCAGTGTGGATGTTTAATATGTGTGCCATGCGACCTACTGTTATTCCCTCTGCGGTTTAGTTTTGCTTTCATGCTCCTGATGCTGATAGTATAGAATGTTATCCAGTTATAGAATAAACACACATGAAAAATAAATAAATAAACAATCTTTTCAGCCTAAGACCTTTGACCCTTCTCTAGTTTTCTCACATTCGCTAGCACATTCAGCTCTAAAATGCCCTAGTAATCCTCTGATTTCATGATTCTCTTAACACATTCAAGATCTCCAGCATCAAAGGCAGCAAAGCAGCCTCAAAAACTTATGAAACTTCCATAGTATTTAACTGTAGGTAGGGTGTGTTTTTATTTATATGCTTAATTCCAGAATGGCTGAAGCCTACGAAAAAAGTTGTAATGTCAGGCCACCTTAAAATCCTTCGCACCTCCTCATCAGCATCTTTGTCTTGCAAATGTTTTGATCGGCACTGGCAGAAGGCAGCCTGCTCACTCATCCCACCACCGAGGCAGCTGAAGTCAATTCAGATGCTGAAGGTTATCTGGCAGGGAGATGTTTTGTAATTGTATAGGGTAAATAACATACGAGGGGGGACCCAAAAATAACCGGAATTTTGTTGTTGTTAGGTTGGTACTTGTAGTACGTGGTTGGGCCGCTAGGGCGATCTAGTTACACTCCTCACAAGTCAGTCTGCCATGTGCCATCAGTCTGGAAGGTTGTGCTTGTGTTCAGTGAATTTTGTAAAAGTAGTTTTTTGCAAGCGTCGTTTTTTTACGATGGCTGATTATCGTGAGCAACGCGCGGCAGTGAAATTTTGTTTTCTTCTTGAAAAAAGTGTTGCAGAAACTATTGTTATTGAAATAGTATGACAACCCTGAACCACCCACCCTACTCATCGGATTTAGCTCCGTGTGATTTATTTTTGTTCCCTCGGATGAAAAAAGACTTGAAAGGAAGGCGTTTTGCTGACGTCGAAGAGGTAAAACAAGAAACGACCAGAGCATTAATGGGCATTACTTCAGACGAATTTAAAAAATGTTTCGAACAATGGAACAAACGGTTAGATAAGTGTATTTCCGCCAATGGAGAGTACTTTGAAGGAGACTAATTGTAGTTTGTACAGAAAATTAAACACGTTTTAAAAATATTTCCGGTTATTTTTGGGTCCCCCCTTGTATCTTTATCTGAGACACATACATTTCGTGTGTGTGTGCCTTTTTATGTTTGTATTTTAATAGTGGGATACCCCTTGGGTTTCATCAAAAGAGCCCTCCTCCAGTTTTTCTGATGATTTCAGACAGCTCTTTTGCCGTTGGCATTGTCAATGAGGAATAAATATGACCCTTTTAAAGCATTAAAGATACTCATTCACCGGTTAATTTATGTCATGTAAATACTGGCAATTTATTGCAGGAGAGTCTAATTTCACTGCAATGAGAATCTGCTTCCTCTAATCAAATTAATCTGAATTATTCAAAAGGGTTCCAATAATTGTGTATGGCAACGTTTTAGTTTTTATACAACTTCCACACATTTCACATTTCTTCACAGATAACAAAATGAAAAATAACATAACAAACATTACACATATATAACTAGGCAGGATTAAATAAAAGAAAATAACATATAATATAAAATGATGCAAATAAAATCCAAGTAGAAGAAATTCAAATATTAATAGTTGTTAAAAGCCTAAAAGCTATATTGAACAAGCATTTTTAAGTAAATTCTTAAAGCCATCAAGAGCTTTTGTGTTTCCAATGGCTACTGGGCATTCTATAGTACGGAAGCATTATAAGAAAAACTCTTAAGTTTTCAGCATTGCTGCGGCAGGGTGAAAGAGCCAACAGAACAGGGAGAGTGCAAATTAACATCTAGACCAACAAGGTCACAGATGTAACAAGGGTCTGTCCCATGGACTGCTTTGTAGGTGTGCATAAATGTTTTCAATTTATTCTGTGCATAGATAGGGAGTTAATGTAGTTGTGAGAGTACAGGGGTGACTTAATTATGTAAAGATGTTCGAATAAGAACCTGGGCAGCACAATTCTGCACACACTGTTGGATCCTATGTAGCTCTTTATCAAATAAATATGTGTATACTGACCAATGATATTTCAATGCCAACTTCTTCATGAGATATTGTACATGATATACCTAAAATGCAAGTGTGCCAAAAATACAAATGTATAATTTATTTTACCTGAAACATAATTATTCAGATTTTTCACTACCAGATACTGAATTCGATCCATCCATCCATTATCCAACCTGCTATATCCTAACTACAGGGTCACGGGGTTCTGCTGGAGCCAATCCCAGCCAACACAGGGCGCAAGGCAGGGAACAAATCCCGGGCAGGGTGTACTGAATTCTACTATTAATTAAATAAAAAAACTGAAACTACTTGATAAATTCCACAGTTAGGTCCATAAATATTTGGACAGAGACAACTTTTTTTCTAATTTTGGTTCTGTACATTACCAGAATGAATTTTAAATGAAACAACTCAGATGCAGTTGAAGTGCAGTCTTTCAGCTTTAATCCAGTGGGTTGAACAAAAAGATTGCATAAAAATGTGAGGCAACTAAAGCATTTTTTAACACAAAATTAGAAAAAAGTTGTCTCTGTCCAAATATTTATGGACCTAACTGTATATGAAATAAGCAAAATGCAATGTCTAAGGCTTTTCATCTAAATTGTTACTGAAAATTAACACATTTACAACACATGATACTAATTATAATATACTAGCTGTGTAAGCCCGTGCTGTAAAAAGCCAAGGGTCCTAGAAACTATTGAAATTGTCAGAAAAAAAATGAAATGAACAGGTGTCAGATAATTGAAAGGAACTACACTGGGCATCTATCTCCTACGAGGTTTTGTTTTGCCAACGTACTCACATCACTTGTGCATTAGCGGCTAAGCGACTTTGTCTTTCTTTAGGGGTTTTGTTTTGCTGACATCCTCACCTCACTCGTGCATTAGCAGCTAAGCAAGTGTCTCTTTCTTCTGAGGTTTCGTTTTGCCAACGTGTTGGCCTCGCTTGTGTATTAGCGGCTAAGCAAGTTTCTGTTTCCTCAGAGGTGGAGCCCTTACCCCGACTCCATCTCTCACTTCCAGGCTGGACAGACAGACACACACACTTCCATGAGTAAACATTTATATATAAGATAATGAACTTTTAGATATTAATTACTAAACTAATTGTTTAAGGCTACAATATTCTTGGACCAGAATAGTTGGCATACAAAGTTGTCTCTGGAGTTGGCATCTGCTTGAAGTGCATAGAATGCTTGGACAATATTGGCGCTTTATTATCCTGTATCCCATGTTTCTGATACTGAACAGAACAAATGTCATGATATATGGAAAATACCTGGCTTCAAAATACTTTGAAAATAAAATATTTTGAAATTTCAAATGCAATGTTAAAAAAGAATATGCAAAAAATATTGCAAATGTAACAAGTGAAACAAAAAATGTAGACAGAAAAATAAATGAAAACATAAAAATGTGTAAATTAAAATAACTTATTAACTTACATATTTACTGTATTAATTTATTATTTTATCTTCATGTTTCAACATTTAATTATTAGATATTTAGTTATTATTTTGGCAATCATAATACCTGTATTCCACATTTTAATGGCACTAGCAATATTTTTATATATCTCTAACAATAAACCACAAGATCACATATTACAATATTTCTGAAAGACATATCATCAGTACAGAATTAGTCATTTTTCAAATACTTCAAACAGAATATAGATTATGGTTGTGCAATATATCAGTTACAGCTGCAGATATTTCTCAATCAGTGAGCTAATCAGACAAGAATTTCCTGTATAAATAAAATTGGTCTAAAATTTGCTTCCACTTACCTACTCTACTTTGGTCCATGGCAGACTGACTGAGCTTCAGGTCTTTTGGGAGTCCGCGGAAGATATGTGGCAGGATACTCTCCACAGTCTCTACTGGTGTTGTGGATTGTGTCCATCTCTACAAACAGTTGCAAACAGGTTCAGTAAATCTTCACTCAGAAGTTAGCAATCATAAATATTCATAGCTCACACAACTATCTTATATTTTCCATACCATACCATTTTCTAAGCCCACTTAACCCTGAGCAGGGTTGCAGGGGAGCTGGAGCCTAACCCATTAAGCACTGGGCCCTGGGCAGGAACAATCCCTTTTCCATAATCTTTACCAGTTTTTCACAATTCAGGGCTGCTAAGGCTAGACGATCCCAGCAGCATCAGGTGCAAGGCAGTAACAGATCATTGATAGGATGCAAGTTAACTGCAAGTTAACTGCAGGGCACACTCATGGATATAACCACACTCACTTTTAATGATGTCGATTTAGACCTGCCAGTTAACCTAACATATATGGATGTGGGATGAAATATGGAGTATGCACCATGCAGATACAGACACACCATACAAACTTCATGATAACACTGACTATATACATTACTGAAAGTCAGTGAACTAGTACTATAAGTCTAGGGTCTGCTGGAGCAAATCACAGGGAGCAAGGCAGGAAACAAACCCTGGGAAGGCGCCAGCCCACCGCAGACATAATTTAATTGTAATGAAAATAATTCTTTATAATTATTACTTGCCCATTACACTAGCATCCACTCTTACTTAATTTCTGAGCCATTCTTTTGTGGATTTGCCTGAGTGCTTCTGAATTACTGTCTTTTTTCAATGTCAACTTACAGTTCAGCTTCACTTAATAAGAGCCAAAATAGTAAGTATTAACATGTGTTAACAGCATATATAAAATACTAGCAGACATAAAATAGATGTTTTAATAGCACTTAACAATATCATATAGTTGAAAACTGAGCCTAAAAGGTCTTCTGAGGGTTAAAATAGCTTTCACAGACAGAAGATTCCAACTGAAGTAATAAAAAACATTTCATCAATTGATGTTCTGTTGTTGGTTATTTGTTGTAGAGGGTCTACTATTATAAATAGTTTAAATTTCTTAAACATTAAAATCTTTCAAACTAGTCCCAATGGGGATTTAAAATCTATGTTGAAGTCTGAAGCAAAAATTGTTGGCTGCATCCAAACTTGATGGATAACATATTATTTTGGTACTATGACAATAATCCATTCTGTCAAAGAAATACTGAATCATTATGAACAGCAGATAATGAAACCAAGAGATTGTTTTTAGTGCAATGGAAATCCTGAATACATGTTTATTGCATGTATGCATAACATGTCATTTAGCCATGACTAGGGAACACACATCTTCTTTCATTCATTTTACATAAGTTAATTTGTTTGCATTTTTTGCCTTTTTTTACTTACTTGGTCACATCAACAGGCCACATTATCAAGCAGAAGCGATTGTAACATGCATTGCTCATAAGAAGCTTCACTGTTTGCTGCCAGGGGCAGTTGTCAAACAAGTAAAAGATGAAAATATACAACATATAGAAGTTGAAACAACCCTTCTCAAGGGAAATTGGAAACAGTAAACAAATCCATATTTGCAAGTTGCACTGGATATTTCTCTGTCATTTTTAGACAGACAAGTCTAAAAATTTGTCAATGCTTTTCAAAGGGAAATTTAAAAATTTTAAAAAAGTCTAAATTTTGTACAGTGTGTTATAATTGAGAAACACACATATATATATATACACACACACACATATATATATATATTTATTTTTTTGGTTTAAATTAAGAGCTTATGACGTGACATGTGCAACATAATCCATAGAATTTGGGTGGTCAGGACTGCCTCGCTCATGTATTTGGGCTGTGGGTCCTTCTTACAGCAAGTGGTAATGTGGTCAATGTATCCTAGCTGACAGGAAAAGCAACATTGTGCTGACCAACAACCTCTGCTCATAGTGAAGCACATAGCATGCATAACAGAAAGTTAAACACGCCCAAAAAATTGGAGGTGTGGTTTTCCGTTGCCATATTATTGGGATTCCAGTTCTTTTCATGGAGAGCAATAGTGTAGGCACATGACATGGCTGTCAAGAAAACAAAAGATGTGTAAGCATGCTGCATGTCCATCAGAAAATAAGCTGCTGCAATATCAGCTGGCAGTGATGTACATAGCAGCAACCTTGGCTGAATGACTGGAGTGTCATGTTTTGTAACATGCACTTCTTCAAGGACCAGAGGTCCCAGGATGACTAGACTCAATGAAAATTTAACTTTCAACAAATTTCCTTGAAGAAAAAACATGCTAATTTTTAGCAAAATCATTCCACTGGGACCCGAGTCATTTCATGCAGACAGACAGATGGACAGACAAACATGTAGACTATAATTGGTGCTTTTTGTATTACACAGTATATGCCCATTCCTAACAAAGCAGCTTTAAACCATAATACTTTCATCACTAACCTTTATGGATGAAACGAGGTACTTTAGGTCAAAGGCATTTTTTTTTTGTTGTTTTCAACAAACACAGCATAATTTATTGTGGCCAAATAGATTTACCTTTGTCTCATTCTTCCAACAGTCCCTTTCTTGACCGATGTATTGTCTGGTAAGCTTCAGTAATGATTTAAACTCTTTTCCAAACACATTTTCTCCTGAGGGCCTCAGAGACTTCTTTTGAACTTACTGAATCTTTTGGTACTGATATTTACTTGGAATCCTCACAGACAAAATACACATAAGAACATAAATTAGGAGTACCTACAATCTATTTTCTGTATATGCAATTTTCTCTTTGCTAATCATAAAAGTATTTTCACTGTTTTTCTAACTAAAAATATATGACACTGATTCTGCATTGGTCGCAATATTTTTTTAACAAGTTACCCTATGGCATTTCTATGTTACTTTTAAGTACACTCAGCCCTTATATCATTTATCTTATATGCATTATGACTAAAGGTGCCCTCTCCTTGCAGAACTAAAATAAGTTTTTTGGTTTAGTGTCTGTGCATTATTAAAAGTTAGGCCAGGACAGTCAGTTTCCAAATTATGCTGTCTCTTTGTATATTCATGAGCTTGTGTTTACATAACAGCAAACTAAAAGAAACTCTGTCCCTGTGTGAATATGTATTTTTTCACACTGCAGCTAATTTTCTCACAACATGCCACATTATTAACACATGCTAATTAATTGTAAAAGTAACTGATGCAATTCGTTTTCAAATAGGATATTTGGGTGCAATGTATTTTTTAAACAGGACATCTGGAGAATATTTCTTACCTTCATACTTGTCTCATCTATTCCTGTGTCATTCAGCCTGTATGTATATATGTATCCTGATACCATTTTTTAGCTTGCGCTGAATGTAAAACTGTTACCACTTAAACTGAACAGACACTATGAATCAAAAAAATTAAAAAGTTCCTTCAGTGCTATGCCACTGAGTGAAAAATAGCATTTTACGAAAGGGAAAAAGTAAAAAAGCTGTGTTCAAATACATGAGTAAGGGAACTCAGAGGTTCAAGCACTGGCTGCATTAAAGTTCTCTGGACATACACAGTATGCATGCACGTATGACCGGCCATGAATCTAGGTACAATCTTTTTGTTTTAATTAAACTGCAACTTAATATTATCAGACTCTCACAAGGTTGATCTTCCACACTAGAAGCATGTACTGTGTCTCTGTCGAATTGGATAATACTTTTGGCAGTCTGGACTGGGCCAGGTTTTTACAAAGGTGCACAAGCAAAACCAACAATCTTTCTAAATAACCAGGTAACAACTGACACATATACATAATTCAGAGGGCATATTTATTGAAAGATCTGTTACATACAGGTGTTCAGAATAAGCAGTTAACTGCACTACTTACAACAAGAGTCAGATTTCTAATACTAGCAAAAGGCCTATTAGCACTTCAACAAAAATATAAACATATGTCTAAGAAAGTGTTGTTGAGTTCTTTAAAGATTTGTCAGGAAATGTGAGCTTTAAAGAGTTTGAAGAGGTACAGAGTGCAGAATATTCCCAAATTAGGGTACTCTGAGACAATCATCAGGGAAAAATTGAGAACATACAGTATACTGTATTATAATAAACACATTTACAATGCACAATGGCTAGAAACTTGTTTCCATCCTGCTACCTAAGAGAGTTTTCCTCCTCACCTGGTCCATTGTCCTCTGGTGGCAGCTTCTCAAGTCAGCCAGCCATCAAATATGAAGAAACTGTTGAACACGGTCCTCTGAAAAAAAGAAGCCGTGTCAATAAAAAAGTAATAAAAAATAAAACAAAAAAGGCAAAATATTTCAATCTTGCAAATATAATTTTTTGGGGGGAGCATTATTTTGAAGACTATTGTATACATTACATGGGTGATACTTTACTGAGAACAAAAGTGAATAGAAAAATAATTCTGTCTTTATGAAATACCACAATATAGCCACTAACTTACTAATGCATCATGTTGAGTACTGATTGGATGAGCAAACCTGGCCACAGCAATTTTTTGCTTTACCCATTCTGATGACTGACAGGTGTGTTCATAAACAAATATATTAAATTATTATATTTTGATTTAAACCATTTTAAGAATATGGCATTGAGTGTGCTTTTGACCGCCAAAAAAGTATGACTTTTTTTGCTGAGATACTGAAACCATTATTTAGTTTACTGGATCTCAAACTCAGTCCTGGAAGCCCACCATGGCTACAGGTTTTTGTTCCAACCACTTTTCCCACCACATTGTTTAATTAGCTGACCCTTTTCCCTTGTATTTTACATTTAGAAAAGTGCAGTAGTGACAGATTTATACTTATAAGCTTGTTCTTAAATGCTTACTTTATAGCGTCATTTTTACTTCACTTTCCCTGTGGTGTTTCCTTTTTATTGTATCTGAATGTAGAAAATTAATTGTGCACAGAGTAGACAGAACTGCAAATGACTCTGAAAGGTGTAACTACTTTACTGTTACCCACCAGTATGCTTATTAAGTAATCCCAATGTTAAAATGAAATGTACACGTATATAAGGAAAAAAGAATGAATTCTTACATATACACATATAAACTCCCGCTTCAATAGCAAGGATGCAAAAAACATACAAGCTTAATAAAGTGGAAATCAAACTAAGAGAAGAAATGAGATGGGGCAAAAACCTGTGGCTACAAACTAAACTTGTGAACCAATTTGACCTTTAATGTTGCATCATGCTACAATGCATGTAATTTCAGTTGAGCAAATGAAGGTATGAAAGAAAATGTGTCAAGAAGTGCCTTTTCTTTCACCCTTGTAATTGTCAGAAATGAGTCACTTTGAAGGAATTAAAGAAAACCTGTCTAACTATCTTCTGGAATCTCAAAATGTAGAGCTTGATAGTAAATAGAGTTGAGCACTATTGTGTTTAATTCAGCTTCGTAATTTTGAGTAAGAATGCTGCAAGAAAAAGCACCCATCACGTTACATTTATTATTGTTTGGATGATGCCTTTATCCAAGGCAACTTACAACATCTGAGAGATAGAACTGGTTGCATTTGTTTTCTTTTTCAGTTGGAGCACAGGCATAAGAAGTGACAAGCTCATTGCCACACAGTGTCAGTAGCAGGATTTGAATCCTCAACTTCTGGGTATGAAGTCTAAAGTCTTACCACGCCACACATGGAACAGGGATGTATGGAGCACAAGTTCTACCAAACAGCCTTTTAGTCTTCAGGCTCTAGTAATGTCAGCTACCAAACGAAACAAAGTATTTCCACCTTTGTTCCCACCACTATCTCATGCCACTTTTCATCTTGATTGTGATATTATTACAGTCATTCGTTTGCTGATGCCATTTACTCCATGGCAAGGTTATGGCAAATCAGAACTATTAGAGCAGCTATTAGACCGACTTATAAATAAATACTAATCCATCACTAAGCACACTATTTCAATTGTCAATCCCTAATCTAACTACCCTGAAAATCTTGGAAACGCTAACAATAACGGGGTTGGAAATCAAGTCCACGTCGTCTGACTTTTGACACATTAGCCATAAACAGTGGACCACCTACGAGCACTTTATATGTCGCTTTATTGTTCGTGGACCTTTCCTTTGCTCGTTGATCCGTGAAGCTACTAAAGAGCTTAACAATGAGGTATTCTGTTATTGTACACAACAAATGTATTCCCTGCACGTCGACTAAGCTACTGTGTGCCAGCCGATTTTCATTCAACCTTTTGAGATGCTCACACGATCACGAGAGTTGCAAACTGCTCCGACGAAAGGTGCTATATAAGTTGACACCTGCTAGCATCTCCCCCTTTTTAGGCCCCTTTGCAGCGGCCCTCTGTTAGGTATGACAGCGGACAATAGCCATGGATAGTTCCGTAGGTAGCTTCTCTTGCAAGCATGAGGGCGAACTTGAACCCTGACGTGCGTTATCTATGCTGGCCATCGCGGTGCCAACCGTTACTTTGACAGCCTGTAAGCGGAACTTGCGGGGCGAAAGTCAGGGCTGCGCTGACTGTGTGACTGAGGTACGAACCTGCGATGGTATCAACGCTCGCCTGCACGCCCTCCAAGTAACTAAAAGTGCCGAGAAAGTTGCCCGCGATGCAGACGGCTCCACGCGAACACCGCCTCCCCCAGTGTTGCTCCGGTACCCGCCGCTTCCTACGAGCTTTCCACCGGCCTTTGTGTGTCCTGCGCGCCGTTACCTCCTTACTAACTCTTCTCCTGTGGCTCGGGCGGCTCCAGCACCCCCTCCTCCCATTAGTTCCTGACAAAGCCTCACTGCCCGGCACCCTACCTTTTGTAGGCTCGCTTGACCCGGCAGCTCGCGCTCTACCTGCTCGCGATGCGATGAAAATGGCGGCGGGAAGCGGGCGCAGCGTCGAGAAATACCGCGTGGGGGTGAAAGCGCCGGAGCAATAGTGTGTGGCGCGGGGGTTATATCGAGCCGACAGCCCCTTAAAATATGGGGTAATTCAACAAAAGGTGCCCCTCCTAGTAACCGCAGTGTGACGCGTGGGCGAATCTCTCCAGCGCACGGGGTAAGACAAAGCTGCGCCCACCCATCAACTTAAAAATGCCGGGTGAGACAAAGGGATCCCCCCACCCCTCTCATCACCGCCATGCCAATAAAATCGGAAGAATAGTAAAATCATAGTAGTTATAAAAAGTAGCTGTCAACTAAACGAGTATGGGTTATGTGAGCTTTAATATTGCCCCTTTTAAATATTCGTGAAATATCGGAGATGCCAGAAATATGCAAGTCAAACAAAAAATCGAGGCACCCTAATCCTTTGAAGATTTTTACTTTTACTTTTAAAAAAAACTCAACTTCATTCATGAAACTTAACATTTGTTTACAACGCTACTGACCCTAAGTCTGAAAACTAAGCACGGACGGAGTGCCAACGCGTCTTGGCACACGGCCGCTGGGTCACTCATAAAGGACAAGCTCGGACTGGTTATTCTAACGCGAACTCTTTTATGATTCGCGTGAAGAAATTACACGTGCGCACGGAGAGAATGCGCAAATTCCACACTGACAGAGCTAACCGGCTTTCGCAGATTCCGGTGGTCCGCGTGAAGTTGTCGATTTTAGTCAAAATACTCGCATCAAATTGCGAATTAAATGGTAAATTGTTCAGGGCGCTATACAAATGGGCGCGTTTGGTTACCACAGTAAACGTTTATTTTACTGATCGCTCCTGTTTTAATACGATACTTCTGCCAATATCACGTCCATCTATTATTACTTAAGGTCGCATGCACAGCGCATTTCGTTGTACAAAATTAGGTTCGCGATATAATAAAGGAGCTGTCTTTTCATATATTGCCTAAATGAAAAGATATATGCCACTCAGAACTTATCCCTCATCATTGGATCTTTTTCTTCAATAAAGCTGCCCCTCTGCTCAGATCAACATTTAGATAAACCAGTGCTTCCTACACGGATCCATAATGTCTACTTCACATTTTTTATGAATGGAAGTGTTATGTATTATACTATTAGATATGTCATATGATCATGTTAAATATTTATAGTAACATGTTGATTGACAGTGATCAAGTTTAATTCATTCTGATCGTTCTATTTCAGTCCAGTAAAATGCATTTTGCTTCAATTGGGTTGGGACATGAGCCTAAATTCAACTGAATTGAAGTCTAGTACTTTCTACAAGGCAAAGGAAATTTCACTGGGTCAGTTTTAGGCACTGGTCCAGTTCAGGGTATTTTCCATTTCTTATAGCCACACCATGACAATGCCTTACCTCCTTAAGAATGTTTGTTTAACCACTAGTAATATCAGCAGCAGTAAATTATCAACAAATATTTTTAAAAATGTAAAAAAAATATGGGGCAGTAGGAGTGTTCCTAATTTGAGTTTTGGGTTGATGATCAATTAGTTAATTTATAAGCAGACCCCCGTGACCCTGTGTTTGGATTCAGCGGGTTGGAAAATGGATGGATGGATGGATGGATTTATTGCATTTTCTATTATTCTCTCCTATAATGCACCTCATTATATTTACTTATTTGGTTGACACCTATATCCAAGACAACTTATAACATTTGAGATACAAGTAGTTACATTACCTTTGTTTTTCCAGTTGGGGCACAGGCAGGTGAAGTGACTTGCTCAGAGTCACACAGTCAGTAGCAAGATTTGTACCCACAGACTCAGAGTGTGAAGTCTAAAGCTTTAACCACCATGTCAAACAGCCCATCAGGATTCTTACCTTTATTTTTTTACCCAAACTAACACTGCTCAGGTATACAACAACTCCACTCAATCCAGTGACCACAAACTCTAAAATACAGTGCATCCGGAAAGTATTCACAGCACATCACTTTTTCCACTTTTGTTATGTTACAGCCTTATTCCAAAATGGATTAAATTAATTTTTTTCCTCAGAACTCTACACACAACACCCCATAATGACAACATGAAAAAGGTTTACTTGAGGTTTTTGCAAATTTATTAAAAATAAAAAAATTGAGAAAGCACATGTACATAAGTATTCACAGCCTTTGCCATGAAGCTCAAAATTGAGCTCAGGTGCATCCTGTTTCCCCTGATCATCCTTGAGATGTTTCTGCAGCTTAATTGGAGTCCACCTGTGGTAAATTCAGTTGATTGGACATGATTTGGAAAGGCACACACCTGTCTATATAAGGTCCCACAGTTGACAGTTCTAGTCAGAGCACAAACCAAGCATGAAGTCAAAGGAATTGTCTGTAGACCTCCGAGACATGATTGTCTCGAGGCACAAATCTGGGGAAGGTTACAGAAACATTTCTGCTGCTTTGAAGGTCCCAATGAGCACAATGGCCTCCATCATCCGTAAGTGGAAGAAAACCACCAGGACTGTTCGTAGAGCTGGCCGGCCATCTAAACTGAGTGATCGGGGGAGAAGGGCCTTAGTCAGGGAGGTGACCAAGAACCCGATGGTCACTCTGTCAGAGCTCCTGAGGTTCTCTGTGGAGAGAGGAGAACCTTCCAGAAGAACAACCATCTCTGCAGCAATCCACCAATCAGGCCTGTATGGTAGAGTGGCCAGACAGAAGCCACTCCTTAGTAAAAGGCACATGGCAGCCCGCCTGGAGTTTGTCAAAAGGCACCTGAAGTTACTCTCAGACCATGAGAAACAAAATTCTCTGGTCTGATGAAACAAAGATCGAACTCTTTGGTGTGAATGCCAGGCGTCACATTTGGAGGAAACCAGGCACCGCGCATCACCAGGCCAATACCATCCCTACAGTGAAGCAGCAATGTACAGAGACATTCTGGATGAAAACCTGCTCCAGAGCACTCTTGACCTCAGACTGGGGCGACGGTTCATCTTTCAGCAGGGCAACGACCCTAAGCACACAGCCAAGATATCAAAGGAGTGGCTTCAGGACAACTCTGTGCATGTCCTTGAGTGGCCCAGCCAGAGCCCAGACTTGAATCCGATTGAACATCTCTGGAGAGATCTTAAAATGGCTGTGCACTGACGCTTCCCATCCAGCCTGAGGGATCTTGAGAGTTGCTGCCAAGAGGAATGGGCGAAACTGGCCAAGGATAGGTGTGCCAAGCTTAGGGCATCATATTCAAAAAGACTTGAGGCTGTAATTGCTGCCAAAGGTGCGTCGACAAAGTTTTGAGCAAAGGCTGTGAATACTTATGTACATGTGATTTCTCAGTTTTTTTATTTTTAATAAATTTGCAAAAACCTCAAGTAAACTTTTTTCATGTTGTCATTATGGGGTGTTGTGTGTAGAATTCTGAGGAAAAAATGAATTTAATCCATTTTGGAATAAGGCTGTAACATAACAAAATGTGGAAAAAGTGATGCGCTGTGAATACTTTCTGGATGCACTGTAAAAGTAGTCAGAAATGCTACTGGCAACAACAGACAGCTGCTGTACATTTGACAAAAGCAAAATAAAAAATGCTTTTTTTTTAGCTTAGCAGGTCATTTCTTGCTTGAAGGCTATATTTGGTTATTTGTCAGAGGACTAAGTGGCCCAAATAAGCTTCTGCTTCCACTATGCCATTCAAGTGTTCCATGATCGCTTGTCCTTTCAGCTTCTTCTATTCATACTCTGTGAGCCAACTCAAGGCCATCAGGGCAGATGAGCGTTAGTATTCGGGAGACACATCTGAAGTTCTCTTTAAGTGCTGTGTCTGTGACCACCAACACACTCTACTCATGGGGCTGCTTGTTATATCCAGCTTCCCCAGGTATCCCACCCCACCCTAAGGAGTATATCCCTATCAGGTCTAGATCTACACCATTATGCTCTTCTTTGAATGAAATATATACTGCTAAAGTAAGCTATTTTACAGGCATGTGTTGGCATAAGTGTAAGCATCAAAATCACAAGCTCCTGTTTTGTGTCATGTTTTGTATAGAATTGATTTTAATAATGTGATTCAGTGTAATGCACCAATGTACAACTACCAAGGATTTATGTATAGGAAATGGGTGTGCAATATATTCAAATAACCAGGCTTGAAAATTATGTTGCTCTCTCAAGCATTGTCTATTTAAGGTTTACTTCATACTTACTAAATCAATTTCAGCATGTACAGAAATGAAGTGATAAAACTCCTTCATTGTATTCTGCAGTTAGATATGGTGTCCCATAAAACTCAGACTATTATTGTTTCCATTTTCAATACTGCCACCGGGAGATATCATTAGGAAACATATCCGCTTTCACTCATATGTAGAAGATACTTGTGTATTCTTTCCTTCAGACGAAACCCACGCTAAGGAGATGCTGTCAGATCATCTGCTGTCTTTCTGTTGTTGCTGCTGCTGTCGTGCTGCCCGTCAATCATTTTAAAGCCTGTACAGCCGCTGTCCTTTTTGCCACTTCGTGTCTCTGCCGCTTGTGTTGTGAAGAGGGGGGTTAGGGTGGCTGAACACATGCAAGGAGAAGCGGTAGGATCATCTGCTGGCTTTCTACTGCTGGCAAGCTATGTGTTTTGCTTGTCGCTTGTCATTGTTTTAAGAGCTGGGAGCAAGTTAAAGTGTCTCTCGTGGAACTTCAAATTGTCTTCCGAGAAGATCACGTCTCGTCTCCCTAGTCTGCCTCACCAAGATTTTTTTTCATAATAGAGAGATAATTGTGTCCGTGAGTTAGAAAATTGCCTAGATTATAACTACTGTTGCTTGAGTATAGAAAAAAGAGAGTTGTTATTAATTACAATTAAACATAACGCACCAGTGTACTGCTACCAAATGTTTGTGTGCAGGAAATGGATGTGCAAAATATTCAAACAGCCAGGCATGAAAATTATATTGGGCTCTGAAGCCCTATTCGGGTTAGGTTTACTTCATACTTATTAAATCTATTTTAGTATAGAAATGCGATGATAATATTCATTATATTCTGAAATTAGATATGGTGTCCCACAGAGCTCATACCTTTATTGTTTCCATTTTGCATACTGCCACTGGGAGATATCTTTAGAAAACATATCTTCTTTCACTCACACAGGTGATTGTCATTTATATCTTTCCTTCAGACCATAAATGACATTTCCTCCATTGTGTCATTAATAAATTGTACCAGTGAGATTGAAAAATGGCTACATGATAACTATATTGTCTTTGAATACAGAACACATAGAGTTGTTATAAATTGATGGGGATGATACAGACAGCAACAAGATCCTGACACCTTTTAATTCATCAACTTTGAATGTTATTTCTTCCAAATCACCACATAATTTAGAAGATATCTTTGACATCAATTTATCTTTCAAGACAAAACCACAAGAAGCAGCTAGTATATGTTGTAAAAATGCACAAGTCCATTATTGATCAGAAGTACCACAGAGAAATCAATAGTCCTTTGTAAACTCAGTGACAAACAATGTAAAGAACAATTTCTGAAACCATTTAATAAAGACTTATATTCCATGTGGCAGCCTTTAACTGTTGAAACACACATTAAAATGCTATCTAAACCTGTTTTTTCCAGCTCGGACATATAAAAAAATTTAAATGATTTCTAAATGTTAAGGATACTGAAAAGCTAATTCAGGCATTTTTTTCCAGTTGAACTGACAACTGCAATACATCGTTCACAAGTTGTTCAAATTAATTCTATTTGCAGTTTTCAATTATTTAAAAATTGGTGGCACGGTGGCGCAGTGGGTAGCACTGCCTCACAGTTAGGAGACCTGGGTTCGCTTCCCGGGTCCTCCCTGCATGGGGTTTGCATGTTCTCCCCGTGTCTGTGTGGGTTTCCTCCGGGTACTCCGGTTTCCTCCCACAGCCCAAAGACATGCAGGTTAGGTGCACTGGTGATTTTAAATTGTCCTTGGTGTGTGGGTGTGTGGGCTGACAGGAAGCTGACAGACACATAAACTCTGTGTTCATGATGAGTTAGTTACAATGACTTGAATGAATAATCATGTTCTTGACAAGATACAGCACATACTGGAGTAGACTTTATGATCTCAAGATAATTGCCTATTAAGAGTTTCAAACATAGACTACAGACCCAGGGGGTCCACCTGGGCCTAAGCTACTTCTTGCCTGTTACATTCTGTGCTATTATATTTTATATAACTTAAACAGTGAGATTTGCGGTGCCAGAAAGTGAAGTCTATGTTGGTCTAATCTTCAAATAAAAATTTTACCCTACTGTGTACATGCAACAATAAATACTACATGACATTTTTTATTAAAGCGAAGCCTGATGTTTTTTCAAAAAGCCCACACTATTGTCTACTTGCATATCATTACTAAGTTCACAATAACCAATCAATACTCAGCATTAAATTCTTTTTGTGGTGTGTCATGTATGTGCATAAAAAAGACAGATTATGTAACAGATCTAAGCCACAGAGGGTCAGAATGAAGCACCACAAGCTGATTGCTAATTGTTTTTATAGCTTATGCTAAGTTGCTTTTGTTCAGAATATGATAGCGAGAGAGAGAGAATGATTCAGGATGTCATTTTTGTTTGATAAAAGTAATGAATAACTTTCACTGTATTTTGTTGGTGGACTTTTATTCAAGACCACAATATAATGAGGAAGTTCTGACATTGGGCTCTGATGCTGAAAGAGAGTTGTGATTCATAAGAAGTTTAAACTAACTTGAAATGATTTTTAATCTTTATAACAATACCAAAGTGGTGCCTCCTGTATTACAGAGTCCTCCAGCAGATAGTGTGTATCATTACTCCTCTGTGGCCTTCTTTTGGTTTGTAATGACATTTTTAGTCCATGATTTCAAGGATTAATAAAACAACAGTGGGAGTTTGAGCTTTTATCTTCTGGACCCTAAAGCTGTGGAGTGATCAACCTATTTGATTAAAAGGTACAGCATTGGTCTTAACATTTAAATCAAGGCTGAATATCCATTAACTAAAATACCCTGATTAGAGCGACTGATTAGATATTAATATTGCATCTCAGTTAGTCCCTTTCATAAACATTATCATAATAATAATTATTACATTTTACTGCCCTTCCTCTTTTTGGTATCCAGATATAGCACTTGGCACCATTGCTGTATTGCTGAGCTGCCTTTCTACACAGGGAAAAATATCAAAGATACTGGGAGTCTTGCAATTCAAAGATGACAGGTTTTAAATAGGTTTTTAATTTTGAAAACACTGAATGGTCCATAGGTGTGGCATGGTGGCGCAGTGGGTAGCGCTGCTGCCTCACAGTTAGGAGACCCTGTGTGGAGTTTACATGTTCTCCCCGTGTCTGCATGGGTTTCCTCCAGACCCCCGTTACGTATAATGCTGCTCTAACCCTATCCCTGTAGTTAGGATATAGCAGGTTGGATAATGGATGGATGGATGAATGGTCCGTATTTGAACAATTAGATTTAGAGGAACACACAGAAACTGATGTGGTTACAGTGGATAAACACATACAGGTCTACCCCAACTAAAAACCATGGGAGTCCGGTGAGGTTCAGTCTCTGTTGAGAACCTGAGACGTTGCCTTCAGGTCAGGGGATAGGGTCTGGCACAGAGTAGCAAGGGCAAATCTGAGGAGAGTCATCAAAACTGCCAAAATGGCCCATAAGAGCAAGGTAGAGGCCCACCAGACAGACAATAACCCACAGCAGGTATGGCAGGGAACTCAACAAATCACCAGCTGCAAAAGCAGTTCACATGTGCATATACAGTATCTGCTGATGCATCATTGGCAGAGGAACTAAATCTTTTCTTGGCCCGCTTTGAGTCAAAAGTGGTCTCACACTTACGCTCTGCCCCTGGTGACTCCCAACTGCTACATATTCACTTTTCAGGAACTTCAAGAGAGACGGGTGCTCAAAACAGTTAATCCAAGAAAAACTGCTGGACCAGACGGCATACTTAGCATGGTACTTAAAGCTTGTGCCGACCAGTTGGCAGGAGTCCTTGCTAATTTCTTTAATCTGTCACTTATGCAGGCCACTGTTCCCCGCTGAGTTAAGTCAACTACTATCATCCCTGTCCCTAAAAAGTCAGTCATCAATAACCTTAATGACTACGGTCCGATTGCATTGATGTCGACAGTCATGAAATTTTTGAAAGACTTATAGCTCAGCACATTAAATCCAGTCTCTGTCCCACCTTCGACATTTACCAGTTTGCTTATAGATCAAATAGATGCACAGAAGATGCCATCAGTGCAACCCTCCATACAATGATGAGCCATCTGGAACACACAGGGCCTTTATAAGGATGATATTTGTCAATTATAGCTCAGCCTTTAATACAAGCATCCCTTGCATACTAATTGATAAAACTGTATAACCTGAACATTTCCCCATCCTTCTGCGCTTGGATAAAGGATTTCCTCACTGGCCGTCCACAAGCTGTTAGAATTGCCCCCACAGCTCCTCTACCCTCACACTTAGCACTGGCTCCACTCAGGGCTGTGTACTGAGCCTTCTTTATGCACTATCCTAACTAGAAAAAGAAAATCCGAGCACATTTCTCCAGTTTTGATGTCACTACACTGGTTACCTGTGTCATTCAGAATTGACTTTAAAATACTGCTTATGGTTTACAAAGCCTTAAATAATCTCGCTCCATCTTATATATCAGAATGTCTGTCACCTTATATTACAAATTGTAACCTTAGATCTTCAAATGAGTGTCTGCTTAGAATTCCAAGATCGAAACTTAAAAGAAGTGGTGAGGCAGCTTTCTGCTGTTATGCACCTAAAACCTGGAATAGCCTGCCAATAGGAATTCACCAGGCTAATACAGTGGAGCACTTTAAAAAAAAACTAAAAACACATTACTTTAACATGGCTTTCTCATAACTTTATTTTAGTGTAATCCTGATGCTCTGCATATTCAATTAATTATCATTACTATTCATGGTGTCTCCAAAATCCATACTAACCCCTACTCTCTCTTCTGTTCTTTTTCCTGTTTTCTGATCAAAGCACCGTGATGTTCCTACAGTGATGGATTAAAGGCCAGAAGTCCACGTGACCGTCATCATCAAGTCCCTCCACGAGAACCCTGAATTCAATGAGGACTGATTGAGGTCATTTATGTTAGGTAGAATGCCTAGAGGGGGCTGGGTGGTCTCATGGCTTGGAACCCCAGCAGATGTTATTTTTTCTCCAGCCGTCTGGAGTTTTTTTTTTGTTTTTTCTGTCCTCCCTGGCCATCGGACCTTACTTTTATTCTATGTTAATGAGTTTTGTCTAATTTTTCTTATGTTTTTTGTCTTTTTTTTCTTTCTTTCTTCATCATGTAAAGCACTTTCATCTACATTATTTGTATAAATATTAAATAAATGTTGTTGTTGTTGTTATACACTTATGACTGTACATCTAATTACTCCAGCAACACTATCATCAAGTTTGCTGATGACTCCACAGTGGTAGGTCTCATAACCAGTGATGATGAATCAGCATACAGGGACGAGGTGTAGAAGCTGTCAATGTGGTGCTTCAGGAACAATTTCTCACTCAACACCTGCAAAACTAAAGAGATGGTCATTGACTTCAGGAGGCACAGAGCAGAGACAGCCCCTCTATAAATCAATGGGGACCTGGTGGAGAGGGTCACCTCTTTGAAGTTCCTGGGAACTCACATTTCTGAGGACCTGTCCTGGACAGCAAACACTCTGACAGTGGTCAAAAGAGTACCAGCAACGACTGCATTTCCTGAGACTTCTCCGGAAAGTGGAAATAAATTAGAAGCTGCAGTTCACCTTCTACCGCTCAATCATCAAGAGTGTTTTAGCATACTGTATTTCAACATAGTATGCTGGATGTATAGCAGCTGACAGGAAAGCTCTACAGAGGGTAATATCCATGACAGAGAAAATCATTGGCTGCTCTCTGCCCTCCATCTCCAGTGCCCAATGCCTCCGCAGAGCAAGAAAAATTATTAAACACCCATCCCATCCTGCCCAATCACTATTCATAATAATTTCCTGTCCCTTATTTATTTGTTTATGGAATTTATTTAATCATAGGATGTGTACTCTTATATTATTTGTTTGTTGTTGTTTGCTTGCTCCATCAGAATGAATAGAAGTTGATAACAAAGCATTACACGATATCTTATCCGTATACTGTAGCAGCATGTCCACAGATAGAAGCTGGGCAGTACGACTGATTTAATGAGACACAAATAGACAGAATTGCTAATAAACAGTATAATATTACAGCTCTCACAAAAGTCTGCAGTGTACTTCACCATTTTGGATTGACGTCATCATCTGAATTTAGGCAAATGTAGGTTTGACAGGCCAGCACAGAGTCTCTGAGTTGGAAATCCAACTTGAGGGGGCATTCCAGTTAAAAATTCCTAGTAGGAACTCGGAAATTCTGACTTCCCGCTTCAAACGGACTGCAGCATAAGGATGGATTCTGCTGTGCACCTGTAGGCAGCAGTGAGAGTGATTGGTGAAATCTAAGCTTTTCGCAGACATCTGATGAAGTACTGTACCTACTTCAATTCATTGGTTATAGTCACTCCAAGGAGTTAAAAACTATGAACAGCCACCCTTTGGATGCAGGTAGAAGTGGTGTATGCCTTTCACTTCCTGAGGTCTATGGCCAGCACTATAGTTTTGCTAAAATTACTAGGGACACCTTTAAATCAGCAAAAAAAAAGTTTCAGTGCAAGACAATTCATTATCGTTGATGATCAGGCCTCCAATGATGGTGTTCGCAGCAAATTTACTGCTGAATTTGGAGCTGTGTCTGGCCACAAACTCAGAGGTGAACAAGGAGTAGAGAAGAGGGCTCAGCACAATACCCTATGACAGTGTTTACCAACCTCGGTCCTGGGGTCCCACTGTGGCTGCAGGTTTTTGTTCCAACCAGCTTCTGTTTTTAATTGGGGTCCTGGGCTAATTAAGTGATGTGTTATTTCCCAAGTTATGTGTTTTGGGAACAATATAGAAATTAGAAAACTAAGTTTGGTCAAAAAAAAAAAAAAAAATATATATATATACACACTGTATATACTGTATATAAATATATATATATATTGTAAAAAGGCGCTATACTGTATAGGCGCCAGACCCGACACAGATGGACACAGAGATACGTATAACAGGTACAAGACCTTTATTTTTCTTCACCCGTGGGCGCACGTCTTCCCCGTGACCCACAGGCAATACACAGTCCCACAAACCACCAGTCCAACTCACAGCAACACCACCTTCCTTCCTTTACCACCACTCCTTCTCAAGCTTTGTCTCCTTCCTCCCAACTCTGGCTCCTTGAGTGGTGGTGGCTGGCCCTTTTTATAACCCACCCGGAAGTGTTCCAGGTGCTTGACCACCTGGTCCTAATTGCACCTCCAGGTGGGGCTGAAGATTCGTCCAGCCAGGCTGCTGAGTCCATGCAGCTCCCCCTAGCGGCTATCCGAGCCCCCAACCAGTCTGTGGAGGACTCCATCTCCCATGGAGCCCTGCGGGTGGTTGGGGAATCACCGTCAGCCATGGAGGCTGCCACCAAGCATCCCGGGGGAGGTACTGGAGTGCCCATGGTGGCTCCCCTAGAACATAAGAAGCAGGGGCGTCCCTGCCTGGGCATGGGACCCGGCTGTCCGTCACAATATATATATAAATATAGTGAGACGAGTCTTGGACACAGACAGACGGACAACGTTTGGTCACCCAACACACACATATTTATTTACACTATTTACAGTTTCACAGTGCACAACCCAGTGCCTCTGCACCAATCCCCAAAAGTTCAAGCCTCTCTCTCCAATGCCTTTCTTCAGGCCGCCTCCACTCCTCTCTCGCAAGACTCCCATCCACTTCCACTTGTTTTCCGGCAATCTTCCACTGACACGCCCAGTGTGGAGGAAGTGCTGGCTGCATTCCCGAAAGCACTCCGGGTGTCCCTGCTCTTCTTCCCCCCAGCACTTCCTGGTGTGGTGGAAGTGCTGAGATCCAGGGCTCTTCAGGCACCGGGGCACTCCCTGGTGGTGACCAAGGGCCCCTACAGGGTTGAGCTTCAAAACTCTGTACCCGTGGTCCCCATAGCCACCAGGGTGGCTGCCCCCACGTGGTCTGAGATGGGCGCACGCCCTCTTCCAGTTCTCCAAGGCGTCCCGGCCAGGTCGTTGCCCCAGGCATCTGCCACAATATACGAGGGGAAGTCAAAAAGTAAAGGGACATTTGAGAAAGGGGGCATTTATTCTAATGATAGAAATGTGAAACATACCTTATTTTTCTACATAACCTCCCTGGATTTCAATGCACTTTTCCCAACGTTTCACAAGTTTTTTGATTCCGTCGGAAAAAAAGTTTTTTGGTTGCATCTGCAACCAATTTTCCACTATCACATTGTCCTCAGGGGTTGACGTTGATGGCCTGCCCGATTTTTCTTCGTCACATAAAGAAGTTCTTCCCTGTTTGAAGCGCTCTATCCATTCGCAGATCTTGCTTCGCGATAAACAGTTGTCACCATACTGTGCTTGCATTCGACGAATACTGTAATGTCCGCAGGTTTAACACCTTCCGCAAACAAAAAGCGAATTACTGCCCTCATTTCCTCCTTGGTGCAGATTGACAATGGAGCTGTCATGTTTAACGGTCTGCTACACTCCAACGAATAACGCGGGAATAAGAGTTACACGTTGTATAGAAGTGTTGGCGACTACACTCATTCAGCGCTGGATACGAGCAGTGTTACCAAACTCTGAAAAGAGAAATTAAAAAAATCCCTTTATTTTTTGACTTCCCCTCGTATATATATATTAAAATGCACCAAGCAGGTTTATGGGAATAATGTATTTTTTTTTCTTTTTAACAATATTCTCATCTTGATTTTCATTCTAATTTCCAGGTATTCTAATTGTTTAATTAATCCATTATTTACTAATTAGTGGGTCTGATGCTAAAGTACTTGCAGCCTTTGATTATTTAGTGTTGTTTGTCTGCATGTCTGCTCTGCTCATTTTTAATTGTCATTAATAAGATACAATGAAGGGGGAAAACTGCACAGAGAAAGGGCAAAATATAATGAAATCAACAAAAGAGAGTGAAGCATTTAAATCTATAGCAAAAGCAGAAATATTTCTAAATGTCTTATAAATGTAAAAATCATGCTGCTGTGCTTTTCTGAATGTAAAATAAAAGAAAAAAAACAGCTAATTAAATGAGATCAGAGTAATCAGGTGTTGCTGCAGCCACCGTGGGCCCCCAGGACAGACGTTGGGAAACAATGCCCTATGGAGTACCTGTGTTTAGGGTCAGTGTGGAGGATGTGATGTTGCTAATCCACCCATGCTAAGGTCCGTAGTTATAAGTCCAAAATCTGTTGCAGAGGATGGTGCTAAGATCTAAACTTAGGAGTCTGGTGATCAGCTTTGATCGTACAGCAGTGTTAAATGCTGAACCATTATCTATAAACAGAACTTTGGTGTAACAGTTTTTATCGTCCAAATGTGAAAGGAGGGTATGAAGTGCAGGGGGTATGCCATCCTCTGTGGACAAGTTGTAATGATAAGCAAACTGGAACATAGACAGGGTCTAGTGCCTTAATTTCGTAAGCTGCTATTTTCAATTAAGGGGAAATATACAAGGTAATGTGACAGAGAAAGCACAACTAGTAAAGTATACTCAAAAGGGAAAGGAATTTTTGCATTTAAAGTGAACCTTGCTAACCTAAATTGCATCACAGATAGGAATAATTTATTTTGCTTTGACAGTGTGTTTGCAGGCAACAACTGTTTATTTTCATGTCCATTTAATATACTGTACATTCAACGGAAAACATGAAGTTTTTTTTTCTTGAATTTTATAAAACACAAACACACCTTCATAAATGCAGTGCCAATAAAAAGCTGAATCCCTTTTGGAAGTTTTCACATTTGATTTATTTTACAACATTCAATCACAGTAAATTTAATTTGTCTTTTTTGACACTGATCAGCAGAAGATGAGTATTTATTGTCAAGGTGAAAACAGATATCTGAAAAGTGGTCTAAATAAATTACAAACACAAACCACAAAATAAATGATTGCATAAGTATTTACCCTTTTTAAGTCAGTATTTAATAGATGCACCTTTTGTATCCATGGCAACCTTGAATGTGTGTGCTTAGCCCTCTATCAGCTTTGCACACCTTTTTACTTCCTCCTGTGCAAAACTGTTCAAGCTCTGTCAGGTTGCATGTAGATCATAAATGAACTGCATTTTTTAAGTCCAGCCACAGGTTTTCAATTGGACTGAGATCTGGTCTCTGACTCAGCCACTCCAGGACATTAACAGTTTTGCGGTTTTTTAAGTCATTCCTGTTTACCTTTGTCTTTATTCTTGGTGTTGTTATGTTGGTGGAAAAAAAATCTTCTCCCAAGATACAGATTACTTGTAGACTACACTGGGTTTTCATCCAGGATTTCTTCAGCATCCATTATCATGTACTCTTATAACTCTTCCAAGGACTGCTGTGAGAAGTGTCTCCACAAATGATACTGCCTCCACCATGCTTTACAACAAGGATGGTGTGTTTGTAATAATGTGTAGTATTTAGCTTATGCTAAACCTCTCATTAAGTCTGATGGCCAGAAAGCTCTGTTTTGGTCTCATAAGTCCATAGAACTGTTTTCCAGCTTTCTCTTTGCCACTCTCCCATAACGCTGTGACTGCCAAAGCACTTGGACAGCATTTGTCTGCACAATCTCAGTCACTGAAACTTGTCACTCCTTTAGAGTTCTCGTACTGTAGGTCTGTTGGTGGCCTGTCTTGTTGGTCTTTATCTTGAACATTTACTGTTTAAGTGGATGGTTTGCTCTTTGCAGATTCACAGCTGTACTACACTCGTCACATTTCTCAATGACTGATTTAAGTTGACTGCAGTGGGCTGGCACCCTGTCCGGGATTTATTTCCTGCCTTGCGCCCTGTGTTGGCTGGAATTGGCCCCAGCAGACCCCTGTGACCCTGTAGTTAGGATATAGCAGGTTGGATAATGGATGGATGGATGATTTAAGTTGATATTCACTGATTTGAATGTTTTCTTGTCTCTATTCCCTGACTCTACTTTTCAGTCACCTTTTCATGTTCTTTTGTCTTCATTATGTAGGTTAGGTCATGCTACTGACTCACCACAAGCTGGATCTTCCAAATACAAGTGTATATAGACTATAATCATGTAAAAGCTCTCAACTAGAGACAGGCGATCTCCATTGAACTAATTCTGTGTAACCAATTATAAACGCAAATGGCTGCACCAGTGATGATTCAGTAGTGTCATATTAACCCATCTGAATACTTATGGCATGAATTATTTTGTATTTTATATTTGTAGTTAAATTAGACCACATTGCTTAGATCTGTTTTCCATTTTTCTGGTGATTACTGTCACAAAAGTCAAATTAAATCTGCTGAGATTTGGTGTTGTACAATGATAAAATGTGAGAACTTCCAATGAGTAAATACTTTTCTAGACATAGTATATTATGTCCTGTATATGTTGTAAACAAATATACTTTTGTGAATATTTAGGAAATAAAGGAAATATCAAAAGATTTAGGTGCAATCCTATCATAAAACCACAAGATGGCAGCAGATCATCATACTAAGAAAAACTTTCCCACAGCTTCACGTTCTTCATTTACAAAGATGAATTTCTACAAATTCATCAGTAACGATGCAGTAAAGTATTTGGAACAGTACAGGTGGATAACTCCTGTTCTCTTTTAACACACATTTAAATAACCCAAAGGTTCTTAAACTTTTTATTCTGTGAACCAAAATAACAAAATTGGTACCATACTTGGACCCAAGACTAAGATTATTGAAATGACAGCAGAGCCAATGGCCGTATAATAAAAATCGGTTAAGCGTGTTTGTTTCCTTGCACGCATCTCTATAGTTTGAATATTACTAAAAAAGAAAAATGGAAAGAAAATGTATTGTTAAGTAAAAGGGGAATAGATTCCTGAGGTACAGTATATCACTGCCAGTATAAAGGATTAGTGTAAGTCTTAATAAAGCAGACAGAAATACATTGATAAAAATGATTTTTGAAAGGCTATGGCAACTTAAGTTTGTCAACTGATTTAAGGCCCCAGGTAAGGAATAAAGGAGTAAAAAATACCATTGATGCCATTTATTTATTTTGTTTTACGTAACTTTTTTAAAAAAAAAACATTTTCATATGAGTTTCAAGATTAACATTTTTTTAATGAGTACACAAATACTTCCTTGTTTTCTTTGAACAATTCAGTTAACCTAGTAAAAAAAAGAAGCTGAATTATTCCTATAATTGCAAGCACTATTTGTTTATATGGATCATAAGAAGAATCTTGAATAATTTGGTGAGCCAGTTAGAAATGTTAAGTGCATTGCTGACATTGTAGTAAATGTCTACAGCTTGTCTCGACCTTTGTGATGATTTTTGATGTTTTTTCAGTCCTCTGTGGTTGGAACACGTCCTTCACACAACAAGTGGACTGAAATGTATCGACTCACTTTAAAATAGTGTCACAAGAAGTCATTCTTACTTGCTGAAGCACAGTAAACTTCATGCAGAATCTTCTTCTTCTTCATAATAATAATAACAATAATAATAGTAATAATAATAAATTACACTTATACATCCCCTTAGACAGAGGGGAACCACTTCAACCACCACCAATGTGTAGCAACCCCCTGGATGATGTGCCAGCTGCCATTATTGTGCCAGTCCGCTCATCACACTTTAGCTGTTAGGTGGTGGGTCACAGGGCCATCTTAACTTTTGGGCACAATAGGCACTGGCCGGGGGCCCCAGGAGCATAGGTGCCCACGATGTTTCTGATGCCTGTGTAAGTTTCGGTTTTGCTTTCAGAACAGGAGCCCCAAATACTTTGCCTGGTAGCCTATGATGCTGTTAAGACAGCCCTGGTGAGAGAGAATGCCATTTAGAGACAGGGAATGATTAGGGGGCCAGAATGGACGAGGCTCTGATAGGCAATTTAGCCAGGACATTGGGACAAACACTACTCTTTTTGAAAGATGCCCAGGGATCTTTAATGACTAGAGAAAGTCAGGACCACATTTTTACATCTCATCCAAATGACAGTGCCATTTTTCCAATAGTGCCCCCATCACTGCACTGGGGCATTAGGATCCCCACACAGACCAAAGAGTAAGCACCCCCTGCTGTGGTCTCACCAACACCTCTTCCAGAAGCAAACCAAAGTTTACCTAGGTGGTCTCCCATCCAAGTACTGACCAGTGCCAAACATGCTTAGCTTCAGGTGGATAACCTACTTTAAGGAACAGATAGTATGGCGGCTGAGATTTTATTATAATAAAATACAATAAACATTTTATTATAACTAGTGCCATACAAGCAAATAGTCTTCTTCTTCTTCTTCTTCTATTCATCTCTTCCCATTTCCAAGTGGGGTCAATGTGCTTGATCAGCCTTCTCTATACAGCTCAGTCCTGCACCTCCTCGCCACTCAAACTCTTTTTCTTCAGATCTTCTTTTACTTTATCCATCCACACTCATAACAATAAAGGTTCCAGAGTGGTTCTTTAGAGTGATGCCATAGGGGAACCGTTTCTGGTTTCCGAAAGACCCATCCACAAGAAGGTTCCAGAAAGAACTTTTATTTCTTTAGAGCCATTAGAAATATCACACACTAAATAACCATGAGTAGAACGGATTTGTGAAACACCAATAAGCCATGATTTTAAAAGGACTGTTAGTGCATACAATGCCAGTCCAGGTTTTCTTAATCTATTAATGTCCTGCTAAGCAGCCTACCATATATTATTTTTTTTTTGTTTTCCTACACATTGTGAAGTTTTTCAAACACAAACAACCAACTTCATATGCAAAGAACTCTTTGGAGAATAAAATGGTGCTTTGTCAAGCAGTAGTTCTATGAGGAACCTCTAGCTCCAGTAAAAAACATAAAATACAATTAAAGAACCATTATGTTTAAGAGTGAGTGCAGGTCTGCTTTGGCCTCCCTCACTTTCTCTTCCCCTGTACTTCCATTCCCTTCACTCTTTTGCCCACATATTCATTGTCGCTCCTCATCACGTGATCATACCTCTTCAACCTACTTTCCTGTACTTGCGCCAACACAGGGCGCAAGGCAGGTAACAAACCCCGGGGAGGGCGCCACACCCCCACACACTAGCGACACACCAGGATCGCCAATGCACCTTTGTCTTTGGACTGTGGGAAGAAACCAGAGCACCCGGAGGAAACCCACGCAGACACGGGGAGAACATGCAAACTCCACACAGGGAGGACCCGGGAAGCGTAGCTACCCACTGCGCCACCGTGCCGCCCCCAAATGTTCCCACCGCCATGAATTCTATGGATTATTTCTGCAGCTAATTTTCCAATTTGGGCTAAAACCCGAAGCTCGATTCCGAATTACTAGAAATGACCAGTGTATATGCTACTTTGGCCGGCCATTTCGCGAAATGGCGAGAACTCCCTGGCCAAAATTCGATGCGCTGATGTAAGACTGTCCGCTCAAGGTGCGAAGATGCTTAAGAATTTTAGATGCAGATTCAGAAGTGAGTTTTCCATTCTGCACGAGAAACTGCACAACTACACTCGATGCAATTGCACTAAGTGCGCAACAAATCGCTGCTCGTGCCTTTTTTCTTCCGACTTTGGCCGATCGCCCCATGCCATTTCGCAAATTGGTTGTACAAATCCCGAAATCGAGGAAAAGATCGGACATTGGCCGGTCAATTTACAGCGACATTGACCATTTCCCGATTTGGCCGGACACTTCCCGCTTTGGCCGATCTTGGGTTTTGGCCGTAACATCTCCACTCTTTTCAATCGCTCTCCCTAAAGGCTAACTTCTGAATTCCGATCATCATTAAAGCTCATATATTCTGCCTTCTTCGCATTTATCTTCTTCCAAAGCCCTTCTCCAACGTTTTCTCAGCTTCCTCTTTTCTGATGCTATCACAACACAATGTCATCGTCAAAAAGCCTGCACCTGGGGGACTTGTCTTTTATGCCACGACTCAACACATTCATAACCAAATCAAAGAGGTGAAGACTTAAAGATGATCCTTCTTTGCCTTTCTGTTACAGAATTAGATTCGAAGTGTGCTGTAACAGCTAACATGCGATGGCCGCCGAAACTGCCTTCCAGTATACAGCGTTGTGATTGCACACACAGTACAAACACTACACCCGCTGTTAAATCGTTCATCTTAACAGCCCGAAAACCGCAACATTCTTGTTTGTACCTCGTTGTTTTCATTTTGACATTTCAAGCTACGCGGTTATTTCACCTCATTAGCTCGGTAGTCTTTCCCTCCTCTCTCCCTTTTTCTTATTCGTGTATTTGCTTCATACGTTGATGTGGTGGGGTGTGTGGGGGTTTCTGGGGTTTAGGGCGTGACGTGGGAAATATATATTTATTTATTTATCTTTTTGTGCCATAGAAACGAATGATATCGAAGATGCATCCACAGCGTCATTTCACATACGACCGCAAAAATACATTTTAGAGTGGCCGAAATATCACACGGTGCATAATTCGCATTTAAACGAATTCGGCTAATTTTACTACATAATCGTGTGGCTATCCATCACAAATAAATCCGTAACCCGCTTTGGTTTGAGAATCACTGAAATAAACGCTTCTAAATTGTGAAGAGTAATGGCAATGATGGTGGCATTTGAAGGTGATAGTTTCCAGTTTGATGGGCTCCTTGTGTATTTATCTTGATGTGAAGTTCACCTTCCATTCTGTGCAGTCTCATCTCATCTTCCTGTTCTTCATGCCAACTACATCTTCTCCTCCCCAACACCCGTTGTCTTGAGCCTAGTTAACTCACCGTGCTAAATCCAAACATTATGTTCTGTCTTGATGGCGTGTAAAAAAATTCACTATTTGGAAAAACAGTAATAATAATCTAGTGTATTTAAATAATTTATATTTTTCCCGTATACATGAACTTAGCGGCTTATTTAAGTAAGGTGACCATGTTTATGTTTGTATTACATTCGGTCATTTTGGTGAAGAATAAAATATCTTTATATCCGTAATATAATTATCTCCGTCGAAGGTTTTAACGTCAAGTCACATCTTTATATCGGTTTTACTTTAATAATTCATTTAGTAATCGAATGCTTCTGGCATGTGGAAAGACACGATTTATAGTGTGGACTTTCAGCAAGTCACTTGCTCTAAGACCTGTTGGACTATCTTAGACTGTAGAATTTAAAAGCCACCTTGGCCAGCCTGTCTGGCAGATCGAGAACGTCGGCCTGACTGCTCGAAAAGGGGAGGTCTCTATTTAAATTAACTACGCGCAACACACATTTTGGGCGGTACCTATTTAAATTAGCCACGTGTAACCCTGACTATACAATGACGTATTAAATTTCGTTAAAAATCCTTGCTGGTGTAGAAGGACATCCTCCTATGTATCAAACCATGATGGCATAATTATCTACACTGCCTTAGATCTGTGGTAATATATTCCATGCTGGTGCACCCTGACTGATATTGTCTAGATCTACCAAGGAAATAATTTTTTAGGAACCTTATCATTGCCTGTGAGAAAGCTAACTCAGCTGACAAGTTTACAGATGACTAAATAGAAGAGGAACTGCTGCAGCAGTCACTGAAAAAGAAACCAGTGACAAGTGGAATGCCTACTCCAAAATGTATCATTTTTGATTCCCTCATAGATGAAATAAGATCAAATCTGCTTGACATTCCATTTACAGAGGTCAAAGGAAACACTTATACACTATGATTCCAATTCAGTTTAGCTCACCCGTCCATTTTCAGATAACCAACCAGCTAGATGAAAAGGAGTAAGTTGTGTTAGTAATGGCAGCCTGTTGAAGAGCCCTGGAATCAGGAGAAATCCAACATGGTGAAAACATACATACTTTGCTTAGCTAGTGACTGTACTGTAAGCCAAACTCCATTTGCTGAACCTACTAAACAGTAATGTCTATGAAGGTGCCACTGTTCCACTCTTTTTTCACTTCATTAAATTTTATTCATCCACATTTGCCTGTTTTTTTTTTTATTACAGAGTGACAGTGGCTACATCAATTGAAGGAAAGGAACCATTCCTTGACAGAACTCTTGCTCATCTACATACAGTATTATTAGGCATGGCAGCTAATATTTCCAGTTTGTCAAAAAATACTTTTTCGTTAAATAATAAAATTAGATGCGACACTTTTAAATACATTATACACAGTACATGGAGAAGAGTGTTTGGAAAAATGTCAGCCCTTATCACTTTTTCATGTTTATGAGGCTCACAACTCATGCATCAGACAGACTGGAAATATTATTTGTCGCTGACATTTTTCCCCACTTACTGTATAAAAAAAAGAGAGAAAACAGGAAACCTCTGTCCATGTGTTGACTGAAGCAGACGCTGGTCCCGTGTAACTCTGAGTTGGGTTAAAGTGGGTTAAAGAATGTTATGTGCTTTGTGTGAGTTCATGTGAACTTTTAAAGCTCTTACAGTATGGAAAGATTGTGAAGCCAAATATAATGGAAAATAATATCCTTTCATATGTGCTCTTCCACTCTTTGTCTAACATTAAATTACTAGTTCTGATGATTACTTCTCAGATCCTTCTGACATTTCTTTTATTTGAATCAATATTAATTTTTAGTGGTAGATGTTATGTTCACTGCGGTGGGCTGGCGCTCCGCCCGGGGTTTGTTTCCTGCCTTGCGCCCTGTGTTGGCTGGGATTGGCTCCAGCAGACCCCCGTGACCCTGTAGTTAGGATATAGCGGGTTGGATAATGGATGGATGGATGGATGTTTTGTTCAGGTTCAATTAAATCACATGGACTGAACCAAATAACAACATTATGCCCCCCCACCACCACCACACTAGCATATATACAGTTCCCAGCAAATGTATCCGGACTATTAAAAGGTGTTCTGTTGTTGCTTGATTTTTCATTGTACAAATCTTTTTGCAGTCTGTGTTTTTATTGTAACTCACATTCTCAAGTATAAAAACTTTAACAATTAAATTATTTTTCATCAATTCTCCCCCCAAATATTATATATTTGGTATTATTTACTCAATAAAGTTTGTAGTGATGGCTGAGAACAAAATTAAATCTATATGCTACACCAATCCCCCTCCAACTTGGACAGGGGCAGTGGTGCTGTTAGAATTATGTTTCTGGACTTCTCTAGTGCCTTCAACACCATCCAACCTCTGCTTCTTAGGGAGAAGCTGACTGAGAAGGGAGTAGATTCACATCTGGTGGCATGAATCGTGGACTGTCTTACAGACAAACCTCAGTATGTGCGTCTCGGGAACTGCAGGTCTGACATTGTGGTCAGCAACACAGGAGCACCGCAAGGGACTGTACTTTCTCCGGTCCTGTTCAGCCTATATACATCAGACTTCCAATATGATTCGGAGTCCTGCCACGTGCAAAATTTCTCTGACGACACTGCTATTGTGGGCTGCATCAGGAGTGGGCAGGAGGAGGAGTATAGGAAGCTAATCAAGGACTTTGCTAAATGGTGCAACTCAAACCACTTACACCTGAACACCGGCAAAACCAAGGAGCTAGTGGTGGATTTTAGGAGGCCCAGGCCCCTCATGGACCCCGAGATCATCAGAGGTGACTGTGTGCAGAGGGTACAGACCTATAAATACCTGGGAGTGCAGCTGGATGACAAATTGGACTGGACTGCCAATACTGACGCTCTATGTAAGAAAGGTCAGAGCTGACTATACTTCCTTAGAAGGTTGATGTCCTTCAACATCTGCAATAAGATGCTGCAGATGTTCTACCAGATGGTTGTGGCGAGTGCCCTCTTCTACACGGTGGTGTGCTGGGGAGGCAGGATAAAGATGAAGGATGCCTCACACCTCGACAAATTTGTTAGGAAGGCAGGCTCTATTGTAGGAATGAAGCTGGACAGTTTAACATCTGTGGCAGAGCAACGGGTGCTAAGCAAACTCCTGTCAATCATGAAGAATCCACAGCATCCACTGAACAGTGTCATCTCCAGGCAGAGGAGTAGCTTCAGTGACAGACTGCTATCACTGTCTATCTCCACTGACAGACTGAGGAGATCGTTCCTCCCCCAGCAGCAGTATACTGCTGCTTGATTATGTGAATTTCCCCTTGGGATTAATAAAGTATCTATTATTATTATTATTATTATTATTATTATTATTATTATTATTATTATTATTATTATTATTATGTGAAATCTTACATTTTCAGGCAGAACAGAGGTAATAATATTTTTGATATAATGGATGTCTAAAATGACCAATACTTGGACAACAGTTTAATATAAAAAAAATCCATAAAAACCTCATGTTACTCATATTGTATAATCCACACATCAAGTCATACAATCATATTTTCACAACATCTCAAACGAGAGCATTTTTTTTACTAAAATATTTTAAATAAATGACTTCTGAAAAACACTCTTGTTTATGAATTTATTGATCAGGAGTCCAGCTCAGTAACAACTTATTCAAAGGCTAACATTGCAACAAAAAACATGCTCTGAGAGAGGCTTAAATTTAAAACCACGGATTAAATGTTAAGGAAAAGTGAGTAAAAATATTATCAGGAAGGGATTATGTCTCATACTTCTGTGTATCTAATATGCTGTAACTGCAGCTGACATTTCATTTATAAAGGAATCTACAATTTAAACTTCTACAAATGCATTATAGGATGCATTATATTGGTTATTTGTGAATATTGGTTACATACGAGTAATTGCACATTTCACCGTGTAAAGAGAATGGAAGTGAGGGTAGGAACATTGAATGTTGGCAGTATGACTGGTAAGGGAAGACAGTTAGCTGATGTGATGGAGAGAAGAAAGGTTGATATATTGTGTGTGCAAGAGATTAAATGGAAGGGGAGTAAGGCCAGGTGAATCAGAGGTGGATTCAAATTGTTTTGTTGTGGTGTGGATAGGAGGAGAAATAGAGTAGGGGTTATGATGAAGGAACAGTATGTCAAGTATGTTTTAGAGGTGAAAACAGTGTTAGACAGAGTGATGATTATGAAGCTGGAAATTGAAGGTGTGATGATGAATGTTAGTGCATATGCCACACAAGCTGGGTGTGTGATGGAGGAGAACGAAGATTTCTGGAGTGAGTTGGATGAAGTGGTGGACAGTGTACCCAAGGGAGAGACAGTGGTGATTGGAGCATATTTCAATGTACAAGGGAACAGAGGAGATGAGGAGGTGATTGGGTAGGTATGGTGTCAAAGAGAGGAATGAAGAATGTTAGATGGTAGTGAATTTTGTGAAAATAATGGACATGGTTGTGATAAATGTGTATTTTATGAAGAGGGTGGAGCACAGGGTGACATATAAGAGTGGAGGAAGATGCACACAGGTAGATTATATCCAATGCAGGAGGGTCTGTCTGAAGGAGATTGGAGCTTGCAAATAGGTGGCAGGGAAAAGCACAGTTAGGAAGCATAGGATGGTGGTCTGTAGAATGACATTGGAGATCAAGAAGAAGAGGAGAAGAGTGAGGGCAGAGCCAAAGATCAAATGGTGGACGTTGAAAAACGAAGACTGCATGATTGAGTTCTGGGAGGAAGTACAGTAAGACAGGCCCTGGGTGGCAGTGAAGAGTTACTAGATAGCTTTGCAACTACAGCAGAAGTAGTAAGGGTAACAGCAAGAAGGGTGCTTGGCGTGACATCTGGACAGGAGAAGAAAGAGGAAAAGGAAACCTGGTGGTGGAATGGGAAAGTACAGGAGAGTAAACAGAGGAAGAGGTTGGCGAGGAAGAACTGGGATTGTCAGAGAGATGCAGAAAGTAGACAGGAATATAAGGAGATAAAGCTTAAGATGAAGAGAGAGGTGGCAAAGGCTAAAGATAAGGTGTATGATGAGTTGTATGAAAGGTTTGTCATTAAGGAGGGAGGAAACGTACTCACAGAGAAAGAGTACTTTGAGAGGTTGATAAATGAAGAGTGTGAGAGAGAGAGAAGGTTGGATGATGTGGAGATAGTGAATCAGGAAGTGCAATGGAATAGCAAGAAACAAGTAAGATGATGAAAAATGGAAAGGCTGTTGGTCCAGATAATATACCTGTGGAAGCATGGAGTTGTTTAGGAGAGATGGTAGTGGATCTTTTAATCAGATTGTTTAATACAATCTGGGAAAGTGAGAGGATACCTGAGGAGTGGAGAAGAAGTGTACTGGTGCCGATTTTTAAGAATACGGGGGATGTGCAGAGCCACAGCATGAAGCTATGGGAAAGAGTAGTGGAAGCTAGGTTAAGAAGGGAGTTGATGATTAGTAAGCAGAAGTACGGTTTAATGCCAGGAAAAAGTACCACAGAGGCAATGTTTGCTCTGAGGGTGTTGATGGAGAAGTACAGAGAAGGTCAGAAGTTGTTGCATTGTGTCTTTGTGGACCTGGAGGAAGTATATGACAGGGTGCCTTGAGAGGAGTTGTGGTATTGTATGAGGAAGTCGGGAGTGGTAGAGAAGTACGTAAGAGTTGTAGAGGATATGTAGGAGGGAAGTGTGACAGTGGAGACGGATACATTCAACGTGGAGGTGGAATCACACCAGGGATTGGCTCTGAGCCCTTTCTTATTTGCAATGTTGATGGACAGGTTGACAGATGAGATTAGACAGGAGTCCCCATGGACTATGATGTTTGCAGATGACATTGTGATCTGTGGTGAGAGTAGTGAGCAGGTTGAGGAGACCCTGGAGTGGTGGAGATATGCTCTTGAGAGGAGAGGAATGAAGTTCAGTAGGTCAGATTATGTGCCCTCAAGTTGTTTTCGACTCCTAGTGATCACAACTATAGATTTTCTCTAAGACTATCTGTTGTTAAACTGTTTGATTAAGTCTCCCAATTGTGCACTCATCTCATCCATCTTCTTGATGTTTATGGCTTTTCTCCTACCCTTCCCAGCATTAGACCCTTTTCTGGAGAGCTGGGTTATTCTTATGCAGCAGAAGTAGCATAGTTTGAAAGTGGTCACTGAAACATGGTTCAAACCCATGGACACAGCCATTCAACTTCATGGCTTTTCTGTAAACCTTTCGGATGGCATAATGGCAATCACCAGCTAGACTGGGGAGGTGGTATGTGATTTTCTTAATTAACAGCTCCTGGCACACTGATGTGGAAGTGGTCTCCCAGTCCTGTTTTGAAATGCCTGACGATCAAGTGCCAGCATTTTTACTTGCTGGCAGCGTTTTCAGTGCTACTTATGGCTGTTTACATTCCACCAGAAGCTTCAACTGTGGCCGCACTATACGAGCTGTATGCTGCCACAAGAAAGCCAGCACCTGAGGGCAACTCAATTATTGCAGACAACTTAAACCATTGCAAACTAAGTTCTACCAGCACGCCAACTGCCCCGCCAGAAGCGATTGGTCACTTGATCACTGCTAACCACAGTTTAAGATGCCTGCAAGTGTATCCTGTGCCCACACTTTGGTAAGTCTGACCACATCTCATTGCTTCTACTGCCATTTTACAAACAAACTTACTACAGGACTGCTTGGACTTGACAGACTGATCTGTTTTTAAGGAAACTTCTAGGAATCTGGATGAATATGCTGACTTGGTGATGAAGTATGTCAGGTTCTGTGAATATTTGTGTCTGGCTATGCTTACTGCACATTCCTACCCTAACCAGAAGCCCTGGGTTAAGAGTGCCTGAAGGAAAGGCCTTTAAGGATCTCTTGGACAAAGCCATCAGCAATGTGTTTGTTTGTGGAGAGAGTGTCAACCTTGTTTAAGGGTTTATTTACCTCAGCAGCAATAGTCAGTAGATGAATTGGGAGATCTAATGAGGTGACTATAAATGGGTGAGTGGTGCTCCTGATAACTCTGTAAAAGGATGAAGGTGCAAGACTTTAGAGTCCTGGTGCTTCATTTTTTACAATAGAGTTGTGAGACATGGATGCTATCCTTTGATGTGAGACAGAGACTGGACTACATAGGTACTGCTTCTCTTTGGAAAATCCATGGGTACCGCTGAATTAACTTTATGCCAAATGAGGCACATTACCTGCAGTGTGAGGGAGCATCAGTTACAGCACTACAGCCATGTGGCATGATTCCCTGAGGGTGACCTGGCTCACAGAATCCTTATTGCTAATGACCTGAGCAGCTGGGCCATGCCAAGGGGATGCCCACGTAACACCTGGCTGCAGCAGATAGATGGTCCTTTCTGGAGGATGGGACTGGACCTCGTGTCTGCCTGGGAGGTTGCCAACCAGGATCCTGAGCTGTTTTGTCATGTGGTGTGTGCGCCAATGCGCTGTAACAGTGCATGCTCCCCAACCTGACCTGGTCTGAATGATAGGAACACTGCTTTTAATTCAAATGACTCATAGGGCTGCAAGAGATCCAGGTATGAGCTATAGAAGGCAATCAAAAGCAGCAAAGAGTCAGTCTTGTAGCAGTCTGGAAAATGGCTTTTGGTTAAGGCGATCCAAGTTGACTGTGGAAAGGTCTGCCTGCGATCGCAGAGTAGAAAACCTCGACTGCTACGCTGAAGGAGCCATCCGCCTTACTCCTGGATGAACCGAGTGACCTGTTTGCTTGTTTTGAGGCTTGCAACTGTGACTTAGAAAGGGTCACAATTTTTTCAGCTTTACTGACAAGCGGAGCCGCCCTGCATGTGACAAAGGCCAATAACTTTTAAATGGTTAAAGCTCTGTAAAGCCGCAGACCCAGACACCATCCTCTCCCACGCCCTGAAGGCATGCTCAGCCCGGATGTCATGGGTGTACACCGACATCTTTAGCTTCCAGTGGGATAGTGTTTTAAGAAAACCACATTTATTATATAACAAATAATTTTCAATAAATGTTTTTGCATATTCCAAAATATATAACATAAACATGCCTACATTTTTTTTTATACACAGTTGTGCCTGTGCCAAAGAAACCTACTGTTTCCTTCCTGAATAACTATCAGCCCATTTGGTGGTGATGAAGTGTCTGGAGAAACTGGTCATGATCTACATTAAACACAACATATCTGCTACCCTGGAACTACCATAGTTTGCATACCAGTGTAACAAATCTGTGGATAATGTAATCTCCTTCACCCTGTGCATTGCTCTGGGACATCTGGAAAGGAAAAATCACCTATATTAGGATGCTGTTCATATTCTACTGCTCTACCACTGTACCCTTCAACCTGGTGCTAAAGCTCAAAGACCTTGGTCTGAGTAGCTCCATCTGTGGCTGGCTGTTTGACTTTCTGACAAATAGACCCAGTGAAAACGATGAGATTACTTACAGGTGTGAGGTGAAAGACTGACCTGTATAGTGCTATAACAGCAACCTCTCCCTCAGTGTCGACAAAAAAGAGGAGACCATTGTTGACTTCTGACAGAACAAAGGCAGTCACGGTCCACCTCACATCAATGGCCTACCTGTCTAGGCAGTCAGTACCTTCAGGTTTCTTGGTGACCAGATCACCAACTGCCTTTCATGGTCAATCAATACCACCTGTATTGTCAAAAGACTCATCAAAGACTCTTTTTCCTAAGGATGCTGAAGAGATTAGGGTTAGGAATCAAAGCATTTGTTAACTTTTACCACTTTGTTATTGAAAGTATCCTGACTGGACACATCACATTGTGCTTTTTGTATCCTGATTTGCCAGGATTTCAAACTCCTCTAAAGGACTGCACATAAAGCTTTTAAAATCACTGAGTCTGACCTTCCATAGCTTCATAACATCATACCATAGTCCATACCTTCCACCTTCCTTACCTTCATGCAGTACCATAGTCAACTAGATGACTGAGGAGGGTTAAATTCAACATCTCTGATAACAGCCATCCAGCTCATCCCCTTTTAAACTTCTGGCTCCTGGGAAGTGCTAGTGGAGCCTCACCACCTTGCTCCACCAGCTTCAGGAAGAGGTTCTTCCCTTAGGTTATAAGGTTGCTGAACTCCCAGTGCCTGATTATTTCAGTACTGTGTACTGTACCCACTGCTGGTTTATGTGGAAATGTGCTGTATGTTACTTTTATCTCTTTTACTTTTAACTCTTATCTTATTTACTGTATTTATTTATGTTTTCAATTTATTTATTAATTTATTTCTCTTCTGACACTCTTAATAATTTACTGTATTCCAACTTTTATACATCACCACAACTGTGGCACAAGAATTACACTATACTCTTGCATTGTATGTGACAATAGAGATGTCTAATCTAATCTAAGTGGAACAAATTGACAATACTTAGAATGCCAATAAGATACAATTTAGTATTGGCAGTACGCAAAAAGTAAACACAGTACTTCCCTTGCTTAAGGTTCTTTTTCCCTATGAATATGTTAGATTAAATCAAAGTACAAAGTTAACCCAAAATGTGCATTTAAGAGGAGTACATCATGGTGCCAATTGTCTGCCAAATTATTTATTACGAGTATGTAAGCTATTGCAAATAGGATTAGAAAGCAAATTATAATTCAGTAATTGGAGATATTCCAAGATATGGAATAAAGGAAGTGAAATGTGAAGTTTATATTTATGATGCAACAATTAGAAGAAAAAGTGAGGTATATAAATAGCACAATGGAATTAAACAGAGCTATACTTTGAGATTTCAGGAACAACGATTACTGTAAAGAGGACTGCAGCTAGACAGAAAAATAATGAAATAATGTGAAAAAAGTGGCACAGATATTAAAATTCATCAGACACCCCTAAAATGTATTCAAATATATTTTGGAGATGAAAATGGAAGGAAGATTGAATGGACAAATTATGTTAAAAGATTATTTCATTTGGCTTTCTGCTTGGGTGTAGGTTTCTTAACTTTTCTTTCATCTTGTATTACTGTTTAGGGTTACCTAAAGACCTAATATATTCTGATGTCAATGCTAAATGATTGAAAAATGTCATTCTGTTTTTCAGGATCCCACAAACCAAATATACAGTATTTAGTAAATGTCCAGATGCAATGTTTTTTAATATCAAGAGATTGTTTTAAATGAATGGAAAATTCTCATACTGTGAAATCTGCCTGAGATTTCTTAAAAAATGTGAATTTCATTAGTAGTGTTAAACAGAATCATTTTCAATTTGTTCAGATTATCAGTAATGGAATTTCAGTTTTGCCTTCTAGTTTTAATTTGCTGAGGTATTTTCTTATGATTTTTGGCTACCAGAGAAAAAATGACAACGGCCAGAAATTATAATGCTCTGTCAAAAGGAAGAGAATGGCAGGCAACAAGGGTCGATAAAGATGGCAAGGAGATAAACATTAACTAAAATAAGCTGCAAGAGTCACTAAAATGCGAATCTAAAGTCAGATTGGAAAAAGCCTAGCTAAAGGTCAAAAACAGAAAAACCTTTATGTTGATTTCAATACTAGGCCTTTTTGAAATTAACACAATATTTAAAATGACAAAGTACGTGTTTGTTTTATTTTTAAAAGTGCCCACGAAAGGCACTTAAGCCTCCAAAGGTATTTTTGTATTGGTGGACAAGTTCATTTTGGAAGCGTCTAAAATTATTAGCCTTGTTTTACATACACACCCTACAATAATTACCTTTGGAATCCTTAATTAGGGCTGGCTACCTTTGTAAAAGATTCTACACCAAATCTCTGAAATACTTTAGCCTCAGTTTCCCCTACTTCAAGGTCTGAAAATCCGAATAGCCTAAAAAAGGCCAGGAGCCTAATCCAGAACATAGCCTGCTTCCAGTTCCCTACATTCAAAAGGATTTTGAATAAAATGCCTAGCAGGGACTAGCTGCCCTCAAAAACCTCACACTAAATACTCTAACGTACCTGATCATGCTGAGATCGCTCCCACTCCTAGTTCACTACAACTGAAAGGGTTTAACCTGAATGAACATTCATGACCTGGCTAAAATTGCTAGTGTCAGCAAATCACAAGGCAAGCTCAATGAAGTAATACCCAGACTTATTTAAATGTAAACTTATTGTATGTTTATTTTCAGAGAAACCAGCCATATCAAATACTAAAAGTGAAAACATACAAAAACAATAACCTGAATGTTTCTTATGAATGTCATACAGCAAGCCATTAAACAAAAAGTGCTGGATGTTTATGTAAAATTAAGTCAATCAAAAATGCATACCATTGCGCAGATGTTTTTTCCCTCCTAATAATTGTCTCCATTGAGGCACATTTTCATTTTGTAGGTGGCAATGTACTTTCGTCCCCTAACAGGATGATGTTTTATTACATCTTCAAAACTGTCTCTCTCGCATATCTTTAATGCCCTCTCCCGCTCATACCACACACAGTGTCATTAAGTACTCTCAGAACTTTTTTTTTCTTTTATAGTGGTAGATGAACATGCAAGAATTAGAAAGAGTTGCATTGGCAAAAATCAGACAACTGATAATTTCCATTGGTGTTGTTACTTATATCAGAACATGTTAAATGCAAGGTCCATATATCTATTTCACAACTTCTTAAAGCATATACACACTGGTGAGTTTATCTAAGCTTAACTGCATGCATCCTAATAGTAATAATACCTTATTAGTATTTGCTTTTACATTTACATATCACCCAGTACTCTTTGAACTATTTACATGCATCCCAGTATTCCCCATCTCTTGAAAAACACATTGACATTCCTATGAGTCATTGTTGAGCTGACCAAACCTTTTGCCCGAAAATAAGCAGCCTGTCAAACTCTTGTCTAAATACACACTATCATAAATAATGTTAGCTTTCCCTGTTCATTCACTTAACTATCCATCCATTACCTAACCCGCTATATTCTAACTACAGGGTCATGGGGGTCTGCTGGAGCCAAAATAATCCTAAATCCTATATTAACCCTAAAATCCCCATAAATTATTTGTTTTGGGCAGAGAGAACTACAGTGAAAGAGAATGGTCTCAATGCCTCAGCGGTTAGCTCAAGTCCTGGAAAGACCCTTAAACAGTGCAGCCTAAAGTGGAAGTCCCCTTAGTTGAACACATACGTCACTGCGTTTTACAAGTAGAGGAGAGGTAAGTAAATTATAAAAGAAAAAAAACTTCAACAAAAGAGAAAAAATTACAAAATGAGGATAATTAATGGAAAATGATTAATTAATAAGAGAAAGTAATTAGTGCATTCAGTTATATTGACAAAAGAAACAAAATGATTTACAATGAAAAATAAATTAAACAGAGAAACATAAATAAAACCAGAACCATAGACAGAGCTCCACTAAAGCAGTGAAAATAAGGGAACAGGAGAAAAAAAAAATCATGAAACAAAAAAATTAGATGAAGCGAGGCCTCAATGCAATACTGACAATAGTTAACATTTTAGATAGCCGCAGCAAGTTCTTCTTTTAATTAATCCTAAATTCATTGTACAGTAAGTGAGTCCCACATTAGGCATAAAAAAGCAAAATATACACTTTTAGGACATTTCAAAAATTTCTATTTTATTAGGCACATTTTTCTTTCAACTTTAAATGGTGGTTTTGGGGGGTGTTTGACATTGCAGAATTAGTTATCTTCATTATTTCTTTCTCCAAGGTGTAGTTTATTAGGTCAAAATTACAGTGGATTCAGAAAGTTTCTGCACACTAAATTGTGTTGTAGATTTATTTTAAATGGATAAACTTACCATTTTTGCTGATCAGTTTTCACTCAATTACCTATATTGACAAACATGTTTTTATAAAGGTCTGCACATTAAATCAAAAACTGAAATGTCTCATTCATGTAAGTATTCAGACCTTTAATTCAGTATTTTATAGAAGCCCCTTTGGCAGCAATTACAACTTCAAATGGTTGTAACTGCTATGATTCACCACGTTTATAGTGATTGGTTAAATACGGATTGCACATCAACCCCAAACTGCCTTCGGACCCCTTTCAGCGTCGCCGAAAGATTGCATCAACTAATAAAATTGATTTTTATGCAAAAATGACCCAGTGAAATGGAGCAGAGAATCAAAATGTAATTAATGATTTATATATACCACCACCTACTCAAAGCATCATGATGCTCCATCATTGATGGACTAAAAGCCAGAAGTCTACATGACCATCATCATCAAGTCCATCCGTGAGAACCCTAAATCCAAAGTTTCACTGTTTCACTTATGTTAGGTAGAATGCCCAGAGGGGACTGGGTGGTCTCATGGTCTGGAATCCCTGCAGATTTTATTTTTTTTTCTCCAGCCATCTGGAGATTTTTTGTTTTTTCTGTCCACCCTGGCCATCGGACCTTACTCTTATTCTATGGTAGTTAATGTTGACTTATTTTATTTTCTAACTGTGTCTTTTATTCTTCTATTCTTCATTATGTAAAGCACTTTGAGCTACATTTTTTTTGTATGAAAATGTGCTATATAAATAAATGTTGTTGTTATACAAATCACACAAATTCCCCCAGATCTGTGCCGATTCCGAAACTGCCCACCCCCCCATTTTCCAACACATACTGTATACAAATAACATAAAAATCATGGACCCAAAATATCACACAATGTCCACTCAGTTTTGTTTCTTTATAAGATAAATTATCCCACATTGTTTCCCATTCTACAGATGTGCTAGCTCAGAATAAAAAGATTGTTATTTGCTCACTCAGATCTCGATCCTTTCAACTGTCCAGTCCAATTCAATATATTGGGATTTCTTCGAGGTGGCCACCATCAAACTGTATAGGACTTTGGTGCTCCACATCAAACAATCTATTTCCTGGCTTCAGATACAGTAGCTCATGTCTGTCCCCTTCAGCCATAAAGCTCAGCTCTATCCTTTTCTTCTCTTCCTACCTTTTCGCGCTCTTTTTTAACAAGTGTATCCGTGTCTGTTTCCATGGCACCATCCCGGAAATCACAGCAACAGACCCATACCTCACAAAGGTCCTCCCTATTAACATCTATCCAATCTGCCCATTTTAAGGCATACTCTATATTCCATGTGTTCACATTGGTTTAAATGTAATAGACAAACAAAAGATAACCCAGCAAATAAAATGATGTGGCAGTGCTACATAATTAACCACCCCCAACCTCTCTCAGATGGGGGTCCAAAGAAGGGGTTGAGGTTGACCTCATTTACTGTATCTATTTTTTTATCTTGTTCCCTGCCCTTTTGTATGTGGTAATTGTTTGGCTCGATTTGGTTTAAGATCTAAGCTGGTCCTGTCCATATAGACTCAAGCTTGGAGGAATAGCTTTTACTTGCATCAGAAGAGATTAGTGAGGGCAACAGCCAGACATGCCAGATACTGCAATGCCCGCCATAGTAAAGTGCACTACTCGGTGGCTGATCTGGTCTGGGTTAGGGCTCACCATCTCTCTGATTTTTAAAAACAGTGTTGGTTCTTACTTTTTACAGATGTCCTATCATCCTACATTAGACAAATTGGGTAATGGTAATAGTATTATTGGGCTCCACTTAAATGGACTTTAAAATATACCTAAAATCCCCCTGCTTAGATTTTAACTACTGAAACAAAAATTCTAAAAATCTAAATATACATGTGTCAAATTTTGGTTACATTGGACTGTCATGTTGCATTTCTTATGTAGAAATTTATTTTGACTCTGTCAGTGGATTGCTGCTGTTGCTGTGATGTGAATGTCATGCAATGTGCATTGCATACAACTATAGCACTATGTTAGACATCTTTCTTAAGTCCAGTTCACAAGTTTGTCCTTATGTTCAAAATAATAAGGAATTTTAGTAATCATCTATCTCGTCACTTCAGGTATTGTTTTGACCTTTAGACTTCCAAAAATTCTTATAGCCCCATTGTTTACTGATCCCACCTGTCTCTGGCTATGGGTATGGCCTAGCTGTTCGGTTTGAATTGCTGTCATTGAAACAGAAAGGTAATTTGAAACAGATATTGGACATTTCATAGATAATGCAGAACAGCAGTAAAGTATGCAACATCAGACAGTGAAGGAGAATAGCTTTCATAACTGTAAAGTTTCTATTTAGAGATATGAACATCTTGTCTGCATGATCACAGCTTCAAACCACTCAGATTACTGTTACCCTGCTCAGGGTGCAAGTCTGTTTTAGTGCAGTGAATGAATCACTACTTGAATAAAACTGACATTACGTTTAAGGTCTAAATAAATACTTCTTCTTTATCTTAGCCCAGGGGTGGGCAATGTCAGTCCTGGAAGGCCACAGTACCTGCAGGTTTTTGTTTCTACCCAAATGGAAACATTAAAAACAGTGAATGCAGCTTTTTAAAATGGAAATAAGTAATTAAGGGTGGGGAACCTTAACAAGAGAGACCACTAAAATGAAGCAGAAAAATGTCACTTGAATAATAAGTGCTTCATCAACAATAATTGACTTCTCATTAAGAAAATAGGTTGGAACAAAAACCCGCAGCCACTGTGGCCCTCTAGGACTGACATTGCTCACCCTTGTCTTATTCCTATAAGTTATGCCTCTTTTGTCAGTCTTTGGTAGGAGAGCACTCGAAAAGAACAGAACCTGGAGTTCAATCTCATCCATTGATCAATCCGTCTTCCAAACCCACTGATCTTGAGTAGAATTATGATGAAGCTGGAGCCTATCCCAAAACAAATTGGGTGCAATGCTGAAACAATCCCTGGACAGGGTGTTCAAACCCCAAGGTTGAACTTTCTGTTGGTTACACTGTATTTCTCCAGTCCAAAACAGATGCAAACTTCCTTTACCATGTTCCATCTGTATATTGCATATAGTGGGTGTTTTTTATATATACTAGGGGGCTTTGCCCCCTGCTCACTTTGCTCGCCAATCCCTGTACGTAACTTCACGTCTCTGCCACTTGCATATGTGGATTTCACTTTCACCAAACAACAAAACTTTTAATTCTCACAGATAGGCCTCTTCATTGGGAAGAAACACTACTTTTCCCTGATGGCAACACAAATTAGATGATCTACACATCTCCGACTTAAAGTTTAAACCCAAACAATATCTACATACTTCTGTCATATCACTTATGTCCATATATTCGATCTACTTTTGCTTTTACCTTTTCGTCAATATCACATTGAATTTTGATTCCGTGTTTGGAATTACATCGTGATGACGCAACGTATAACTGCCCTTGAGTGAATATCGTTTCTTTTCTCTACACGAACTGTGTCTGATAATAGCATTCACACAAATGAGAAATGATTGAACCATGTTTGTGGTTGTAAATGTTTTACATGTGGGCAGGACTTTTCCAGATCTCTTTGTATAAAGTCTTGTCTTGAGGGGCTTGAAATTTTCTGTCGCAGGATTTCACTTTCACCAAACAACAAATCTTTTAATTCTCGTGGATACGCCTCTTGATTGAGAAGAAACACTACTTTTCCTGAATGGCAACATGAATTAGACGATCTACAAGTCTTCGAATTCAAGTTTAAATCCGAACAATATATTTGATCTCTTTTCGCTGTTCTCTTATTTCACGGAGTAATAATTTCTGTTTGTTTGCTCTAATGCGATCTTTACTATCATTTTTTTGAGACTTTCAAATTTTCGTACTTCCATTATCTTTAACCTGCTCTCTATGTGTATCGTGCCAACGTTTTTGAATTCTTTACAACATTCTACTTTGCCATCTACGCTTTGTCTTTTATTTCCGGTCCTGGGCGTGGTTAAATCTCGTGGCACAAAGTCTCGTCTCGCAGGACGTGAAAGTGTCTCTCTGAGAAAGTCATGTCTCATCTCTCTTCACAAGATTTTTTTATTATAATAAAGAGATATGGATATATACTGTATATCTTATTGTCTTTCCATAAGATCATTCATTTACTGAACTTCTAAAGGTCTCCCTTCCTTACATATCTTTTCTGCATTCAATTAGGTCAGTGAAGATACACAGTTACCTCCTGACCATAAAAGCAAATATCTTTGAAGAGAGCAAGTTTAGGGTGTTATCTTCCCCGGGACACTAGAGGGTAGCCCCCCTACATTGCTGCAGCACCACTGATTCCCAGAAGGAACACTGGGAGTTGGAGTTTGGAGTAACCTTGTTGGGTTCAGTGAGTGCTGCCAGGTGGTTCTGCAACTAAGGCTGAGCCTGCCACATGCCAGAAGGTGGTTGTGGAGCATTTGGAGCAGTTCCGTGTGCCCTATAAAAGGAGCCACCTGCCACTACTCGAGGAGCTCGAGTTGGGAAGAGGTGGACAAAGCTTGCCAGGAGCAGTGAAGACAGAAAGAATAAAAGAGAGGAAAAGAGTACAGGAAGAAGAAGAAAATCGTGCTTTGTACTGTGTGTGGTGCTTGTGAACTGTGCTGTAAAGGTGAGAAATGGGGGAAGGCGATTCCCACAAAGAAAAAATAAAACCTGTGTGCTAAAACTTATGTCTGTGACTGTTCTGCCAGGTGTTTGAGGAGCTCTGCTCTCCTTGGTGTTCACAATATATTTGGAAGGACAGACTAGAATAAGTCAGAATTTTAGGACGCTAACCGGGCCGTCCCTTTTATTTGTTGCCAGATGAAATAAACAAAACAAGAGGAAAAGAAAAAACGCTCAAATGTGCTGCTTACCAGTCCGGGGTTCCTCCTACTCGGAGATCTCGTGCTCTGCACTACAAGACTTGGGTCTTCCAGTAAAAGACATCTCTCTTTAGGTTGCCTGTCTGGAAGGGGCCGGGCTAAGTGCCCTTATTGGGTGGTCTCTCGGGGCTGTGAGGAAAGAAGAGAAACAGGACAAAGTCAGTGGTAGCCCCCATCTGGTCTCAGCAGGTTATTACATACCTTTCCCAAGCTCATGGAGGAGTCCTCCAATGCCCATACCTGGCAATATACTGTATATATTTTTATATATGTGTGTATGTGTGTGTGTGTGTGTGTGTGATTTGCATATTTGTAGCTTGAAATCCACAAAGGGAGAATAGTTTTTTATTCTTAAGCTTTCAACTCCTATCAGGAGTCATCATCAGAGAAAAATGATTAGAGATACAGAATCCAAGGCAATATCGCAGGAAGTATTTTATGATGGACCCTAAAAATGGTCTCCCGTTTCAAGTTCCGGGAGAATACGGATCCCAGAAACATGAAGGTTTCCACAACTGTCACAGCAATATTAAGTATGGAGCAAGGAGATAATATTGTAGGACCTCTCCTTGTCAAATAAACAGACAAATGCCACAGAAAAGGTTTGGGGCAGCCACCCATATGCATAACATAAGGCTGCAAAGTAGGCAATTAAATTCGAGTTGTATACAGATTTGAGTCCAAAACTGAACTGACTCGGATGAAACAACAAGGCAGCTTTATGGTTAGGCAGAGGAAGTGAGGTCAGCACAGCCTGAAACAGAATTGAGGTCATCGGGACTGGAACCAGAAGTGGTGTCATTGGGCCAGGAACCGGAAGTGACATCATCGGGGCCAGGTAGAATTTCCCATAAATGCTCTGTGGAGGAAAAAGGGAAAGGTTTAGTGCTCTCCGCCTCCCCCTGATCTGGCGTGGAATTACCCTCATTTGAGCTCTTTAGCTTCCTCCCATACGCACGTGTGAGACACCTAAAGTCCACTGTCATCTCCACAGTTTTGCTACAGTGTTTAGCTACAGATTGTTCTGACTACACCAAAGGGCTAGCTGCTCAACCTCCTCTCTGTATGCAGACTCATCATCATTCCCAATGAGCTAATGCTGTGTAATAAAAATATGCAAAAACTTCAAATGACATGAATACTTTTATAGAAACTGTAGATTGCAATTTTGAAGTACTCACTGGGTTTAGGGCGGCCATTGGTGTTTCTTGTATTTTTTCCATCTATTCCCTTTCTACTGTTTTCTTCCAACTTAGTGTTTCCATCCATCCATCCATCCATCCATCCATCCTCTTCTGCTTATCCGAGATCGGGTCGCGGGGGCAGCAGCTTGAGCAGAGATGCCCAGACTTCCCTCTCCCCGGCCACTTCTTCCAGCTCTTCCAGGAGAATCCCAAGGCGTTCCCAGGCCAGCCGGGAGACATAGTCCATCCAGCGAGTCCTGGGTCTTCCCCGGGGCCTCCTCCCGGTTAGACCTGCCCAGAACACCTCACCAGGGAGGCGTCTAGGAGGCATTCTGATAAGATGCCCGAGCCACCTCAACTGACTTGTATCGATGCGGAGGAGCAACGGCTCTACTTTGAGCCCCTTCCAGATGACTGAGGTTCTCACCCTATCTTTAAGGGAAAGCCCAGACACCCTGCAGAGGAAACTTATTTCAGCCGCTTGTATTCGCGATCTCCTTCTTTCGGTCACTACCCATAGCTCATGACCATAGGTGAGGGTAGGAACATAGATTGACTGGTAAATTGAGAGCTTTGGCTTACGGCTCAGCTCCTTTATCACCACGACAGACCGATGCAGAGCCCGCATCACGCCGCACTGATCTGCCTGTCGATTTAATGCTCCATTCTTCCCTCACTCGTGAACAAGACCACGAGATACTTGAAGTCCTCCACTCGGGGTAGGATCTTGCTCCCAACCCAAATAGGGCACTCCACCCTTTTCCGGCTGAGGACCATGTTCTCGGATTTGGAGGTGCTGATTCCCATTAGTGTTTCATGAATACTTATTCAAACACTCTAAGAAAAAGACGATTTAAAGAAAAACAAACAAATAAGCCAAACTAAATGTCTAGATGTTTCTGAGCTCATCCCTGTTATCTATATAAACAAAACTCAGTTGAAGTTTGTAAAACTAGCTGCAAATATTTTTAGTAAAGCTGAAGGAAAATTTATGGGTAGCCCAGCTTAGAATATATGTTATATATTGCAAGCTTTCTGGTTCTGTTTCTCTGAAGCATTGTAGTCATATTTTGCTAATCATTTCAAATAATTGTAACTCCCCTGCTAATTCAAACCTCATAACAAATTCCGATCGCCAGTCTTCTTTAGCCTAAACAAAATACATTTTTGTTTGCTACTTAAAGATTATAGCAAAGTTTTCAAATAATATTTGGGCAATGGCAAGTAAAAGAGCAAGTTTATGACATTTTTATATTTCCTTGAATTGCAGTTTCCTCTCTTATTGTTTTACATTTTATGGTTGGATGCTTTTGAAAATTGTCTTCAGGCAATGAGTTCTGTTAAATGTGTTTTATAAAAGAAGGATGAATTAAGCTATGCTGGTATCATGGCCAATACTGTCTACACTGACATCAGCCACTGCCAGTCCCTGACATTTTTGCAGTTACCACAATGACAAGAAGCCATTTTAAGACTGGGTGAGATTAGCAGCAAGAATAAGGCAAGTCACCAAATATCCTATACAGTAATGCACAATGTGGGAAGAAAACTAGAATACCCAAAGGAAAACCCACGCAGATACAAAGAGAATGTACAAGATGTGCAAACTAAATGCATGCAGATACTGACCAGGGACTTCACTTCTAACCTGGCACTCCTTCAGTCTTCTATCACCCTAAGGATGCCACATCTCCAAGGCAGCCTGTTCTCAAACCATGTCAGTACAACACCAGTTAGTGGGAAGGAAAGATGCCAGGATCTGACTCCTACTTCTTCAATGAAGAGTTTCAGCTGATGTACTGTTTATTTGGTTTCCTTGAAAAGAAGCAGTTCACCTAAATAATTCTTAGACAAACTTTTCACACAGAAATAGCTTCAGCATACTGATCATTTATTTAAGCACTGTGCTATTCACTTATTTCTTAACACAGTAGTCTGAAACAAAACCATGATACTGTAATAGTCATTTTACACAGTGAAGTGTGAAACTTGTTTGTAATCCAGTTCATTTTCAAGCTCATAAAATTTTATCTAAAATTTGTGCTATGGTCATAATTCATTGAAGTGCATGTCTTTCATGAAAGCCATGGAATGTAAATCTGCTTCATTCCAATAACTCGCCACCTTTACTTTCCTGACAATGCCAGTAAGCTTGTACTTGCATGAATTAATTCACTTAGAAACTTTTAATAAAAATCCAAAGACACAGAGTGGAGCTATCTAGGGTAAAATTCCCTGTACTCCGTAGAGGCAAGAAGAGGTGAACGGGGCAGAAAAGAAAGGCTACTCTACATTATACAAACTTGATCTACTAGCAAAGTTTCAAGACAAGAGGATCCACCATCATCACAAAGTTATAAGGCATTAGAAGAGCAAGCAATAGTAAAAATGAAAAACACTCTCATACTCCCATTCTTTGCTCCAGTGCAGAATTGATTTGTGTGAATTGCTAGGCTTCGGTATCAGTCACGGATTTTTGGGGAAGGATGTAGCCAACTCTTAGATAGATAGATAGATAGATAGATAGATAGATAGATAGATAGATAGATAGATAGATAGATAGATAGAAATAAAGAAATGCAATATATGATAGATAGATAGATAGATAGATAGATAGATAGATAGATAGATAGAT
>JANRMT010062815.1:28178954-28192018 GCA_026402145.1 Polypterus bichir lapradei
AGATAGATAGATAGATAGATAGATAGATAGATAGATAGATAGATAGAAATAAAGAAATGCAATATATGAGATAGATAGATAGATAGATAGATAGATAGATAGATAGATAGATAGATAGACAGATAGATAGATAGATAGATAGAAATAAAGAAATGCAATATATGATTGATAGATAGATAGACAGATAAATAGATAGAAATAAAGAAAGGCAATATATGAGATAGATAGATAGATAGATAGATAGATAGATAGATAGATAGATAGATAGATAGATAGATAGCACTTTATTTGTCCCCAGGGGAAAATTTGGCTGTTTTACAGAAGCTCTTTAAAGAAAAAAACAAATAACTAGATAAATAAATACATACACTCACAGATTATAGTCTGAACACACACCAGAATGACTAAAAAGGAAGAAAATTAAAAAGGAATTAAAACATCTGACTTGGCTGTCATAGTAACAGTGAGACATTATACAGGTGTACTACTGTTGGTCTAAAGGAGCCCCCCATACTGTTTCTTGACACACTTCTGCATTGGCTAAATGTCTTCATTGTCAGTGCATCAGAGAAAGGATGTGTGGCATTGTTTATACTGCCACTCAGTTTTCTTTTAACTATGTCCTTTGCTCTGACCTCCAGAAGGTAAAGAATGCATCCTATAACTGAGCCTACCCTTTTAATTATTTTGTCGATTCGTTGGGCCTCTTTTGAAGTGATGTTACCAGCCCAGCCAAGCACAGTGTAGAAAACAACACTGGCCAGCACAGAGCTGTAGAGGATATGAAGGATATCATTACTCACATTAAAGGAATAGAGTTTAGTTCCTCTCTGTTACAAGACCAGCCCAACCTGTCATTGATGTGGACCCCTAAGTACTTGTAGGAGTGGACCCAGGGCTGGTGCCACCAGTAATGTGAACTAGGCATTTGCCTAGGGCACAGATCAGAAGGGGGGTAAAAACCCAGTCCCACAGGTTAGGTTGGCGCACTAATAAGCTTGGCCTAGGGTGCAAAATAACCTAGCATTAGCAGTGAGCGGACCACCTCAACTGTTACTCCTTAAACAATGACCGGACATATTGACTCTTTGGTGTGGTGACTGTCAATAACTTGTTCCTTGGTTTTGCTTATGTTAAGCTGCAGACAATTCTTTCTGTACCTAGAAACAAAGTTCTCCACCTGACTCCCATGCTCTGTCTCATCCCCATTATCAGTATACCCCATAAGTGCAGAATCATCTAAGATTTTCTGCTAGTGACATGGCCTGGTGTTATATTTTTAGTCTGAGGAGTACAGAGTGAACAGAAAAGGAGACAGAACTGTTCCTTGTGGGGCTCCAGTGTTGTTCACATTTATGTCAGAAACACAGTCCTTGAGTCTCACAAACTCTGGTCTGTCCAACAGATAGTTAATTTTCCATAACGCCATAGGCCATATCTCTGAATTTACCCCTTAAAAGGGGTGGCTAGATGATACCGAAGACACTGGAAAAATCATAACTCCCACAGCGCAGCCAGCTTTGTCCAGGTGAAAATAAACCTTGAGGAGCAGATAAATAACTGCATCCTCCACTCCAGCTAGCAAACTGCAGTGGATCCAGGTGGTCTATCACAAGAGGTTTCATATAGTCCAGGACCAGCGTCTTTAAAGTCATCGTGATGTGAGACCTAAGTGGCACTGATCTACAGTTGTGGGGTGAAGTGGTGTCTGCCTTCTTTGGAATAGGAACAATCCAGAATGTTTTCCACAGCAGTGGAGCTTTCTGGAGCCTTAGGGACACACTTAACAAGTAACAGAGGACACCACAAAGTTGGTCAGCACATGCCTTAAGAACTCGAGGACTTACTCTTTTGAGTCCTACAGCTTTACTTATACGTGACTTCCTCAGTTGTCTCCTTGAATGATCTTCAGTTATGGACAGCTCACACTGATGATCAGAGGTGAAGCTGTTACTGGCCATTCCAGTTGACATGCTAGGAGTTGCTGACGTAGAACTAATATTTACAATTCAGAAAGTTGATTGACATTAGAAAATGACAGTGTCTGTAAGAAGTATTCACCACTTGGACGTTTTCACATTTTATTGTTAAATGACATTGAATACATATGTGATCAGTTATTTTGCATTTTCTACTTGTAGCTAATTCAGATTACTTTGAAGAAATCTGCGTTTACTTTGACATTAAAGAGCCCCTTTTTATCGATGTTACAAAAAAACTAATAAAATCTACTGTAATTCAATGTTCTTTTACAATAAAATGTGACAACTTCCAAGGCACTGTACAATTATTCTGTAATCCTCTGTTAGGAATTATGTGGCATCAACATTGCACATCTGGCACATCTGCAGATTCTTATGAGATAATAAATGGCCATAGATTGCTGGACGCTGGTTCCCATGGAGATGGGATTGTCCATTTGCCTGTAGTGCTGCAGTAAACAGCATTTACAAAGTAGCTAATTGCTAACGTCCACAGTTGTTCTAACATTAGGTTTAGATAGTGGACATTGCTGTCTCCTTAACCTAACTTGGCCACTGTCTCTGTATATTTTGCAGTTTCTACCATATCTCTGTGGTTTTTTATACCCTATTATTACAGTTTCTTCTTACATCCCAAACATTAGGTTGCTGAGTGCCTCTAAACTGAGCGACTGTGAGTGTTGAGCTCTGTTCAAGGATGGTTCTTGTTTTATGTTCCACGCTTACCCATTTCACCTTACGTTGAACTAAGTGGCTTTAGAAAATTATTTCTGAACCTCCTACAAACACAAGGTCCTGCTGCACTTTTGATTTTTATGGTCCAGGAAGCATTATTTATTATTAAGGGCTTGTTACTGTATTGCTTGTTACTTTTCTTAAGCCGAGTACAAACACAAAGACAAGCTAGATGCTGGAAACAAAGCAAAAAGTGTAGACTGCTTTGCTTTCTTATCTGATCACTAATCCATCCACTACTTTTCAGAGAAAACCGGTCTTTTGGGGCTGTTAAAGTGCAAATTAAGAAGCCTCAGAGGAAATCTGCTGCTTAATCTAAGATGTATGACAGAATCTGTGATTTGGAAGCCATAACAATGTTCATAAAGTCAAGTTCTTGTCAATATTGGGACTCACATGTGTTAGAGTGTGGACAAAGTTCGTAACAGGGTCACTTAATGAGCTGTTTAAAACATTTACATTTATTTTCTTAGCAGACACATTTATCCAAAGTAATTTATAACCCCAACTTGGGAAAAGTTGGGACGGTATCAAAATAGTGAATAGCTTAACATTAATAAATGATCTCTGACTTGAAAGCAATATAATAGTCCGTTATCTGATGTTACAAAAAATACATTTTGCTGTTTTTTCAAAAATCCTTACTTTCATTTTGATACTTGCATCATATTCCAAAAAAGCTTGGACAATAAATATTTACCACTTTATAACGTTGCCTTTCCTTCCCACAACACTTAATAAATATTTAGGTGCTGAAAACACCAATTTACTGAGAATTTCAGATGCAATTTTGTGCCATTATCCTTGCAAACAAGTCAAAGTGTGCAATAGTATGGAATCTTTGTTGTTGCATTTTGCATTATAAAATGTTCACAAGTTCTCAATCTGTGCGAGGACAATCTGTGCAACCTCTTCCTAGGCAAGATGTTATCGTGGAGGCAGCATATGTTGCCCCAAAATCTACGCACTCTTAAAGGTGTCTTCACAGAAGTGCAAGTTACGCTTGCCCAGAGCACTGACCTACGCTTATAACATTAATATTAACTTTAGTTTTTTTTTATTAAACGTCGTTATTTTGTATTAATTCAAATTTCAGTTTTAATTAAAAACCTTAAGGGAAGCAGGTTACAGTACTAATTCAGTTGTTATCGCACTGAGAAGGGACGTTGAAAGGTGGGCTCACCTGTACAGATCCAATGCTGCAAACACAGCTGCATCATGGGCACTTCCAGGAGTGCCAACGCAAATGTCTCGTATCATGCACATGTCATCAACAAGGGCCTGGAGAACAATAGATGGCCACCCTTTGCGATTAATGTAATCGCGGTAGCCTTCCGTCGGGGGAAGAATAGGCACATGCGTGCCATCCAGCGCACCGTAAATCTGTGGCACAAGATGCACCAAGGAATTGCGGAATGCAATTTCATTGGCCTCCGCTACAGTCGGAAGTCTGATATAACCCCGAATTAATTTTTCTTTAATAGCGGAGCACACAGCATATACACATCGATGAACAATAGTTTTACTAACCCTGAAAGTTTCTCCAACTACTCTATACTCGGCGCAGGTTGCCAGCTTGTAAAGGGCGATGGCAATCCGCTTTTGGGTTGGAACCGGTGGTCGGTGGCAACCTGTGATGGGCGCAACATCAGGACTGATGAATCCACACAACATCTCAAACGTCGGCCGTGTCATTCTAAAATGTTGCAGCCAGAGATTTTCTGTGAAGTGTCTCTCCACCACCTCCTCCCAGAAGGTCTTATTCCGTCGTCTCTCCCATACCTGTGGGTTTCGTCGCACTGGGGTACTTTCTTCGAGCTCTAGGGCTATCAGACAAGCAACTGCTTCATTCTGCTGTCGTCTTCGGATATTATGTACAATTCCAATTATTTGTGAAACTGAAATAACAGTAAGCTGGCAAATTTCAAAAAACTGTCTAAATAATCTCTCCATTTCTTTGTTTCTTTGTTTAGTAGAGGGGGTGTAACGTGGAAAACAAAAGGTAGATAATTTGCGACATACACAAAATTATGTATGGAAACGGCTCAAAGGCAGATTTTTTTCGCGATACAACAAAACTTATGCGACAGTTCGTTTTGGGGGGGGATGACGTCATCACGCACACCAGTTTATCGATAAAAAGCCAGTTGGATGGAAACAGGCTGAAGTCAGCAAATTTCGCACATTTTTTTACGTATATTCTGTTTGTCGATAACAAAACGTCGCAAAAAACTGGATGGAAACTTAATGAGAGAATTTCTCATATATGCTAAAACATCTGCCATTTAATAATAAGAAAAAAAAATGTTTAGATAATGAAACACACGGTTTATTAAATATTTTGACTGGCACAGTAAATTACCTTTGCGGTTTTTGTATTATTTAGACATCCTGAGAGACAATCCCAGGCTACAGTTGATGTGGAGGGAGTTCAGGTACCCCTTTTAGTAGCAGGAGACCCAGCCTATCCGCTACTGCATTGGCTCATCACGAGAAATAACGAGTCTCTTCATCAGACCATGCGAACCGCTCCGCTATTCTCGTTTTGATTGCACGTGATGAAAATGTATCATGTGACACATTTATTTGCGTTAAAGCCCTTTTTTCCGACAAAAAGTGTTTCCAATGTAGTTTTTGCGACATCTGAAGTATCGATATGGAATTTATGCGCTAAAGTTAAACGGAAAAATATTATGTCGACATGTACAACATTTTATCGATAATTAGCATTTCCATCAGCTAAAATTTGAAGCGCTAAATATTTTTTCGCAAAAACTCCTTGGATGGAAACCTGGTTACAGACTCCGGCTTATTGCACTTGTACCTGATGACAGTATGGATGGTCAGAAGGACATGATGTGTGTTTCTTCCAAAACAAGATCTGAAATATTGATCCACTGTGTGATGGTCCATCCTAGAGTCCACCAAATCCAACGAAGCTGACAGTGCTTCTGGACACTACTAGCATATGGCGTCCTTTTTGCAAAATATAGTTGTAATTGGCATCTGTGGATATATCTAAGTATTTTGTTACTTGATAAATGTTTGACAAAGTACTCCTGAGCCCATGTGGTTATATCACTTATTGATGACACAACAGTTCTTGACGTAGTGCAGTCTGAGCGATCGGAGAGCCAGGCAGTCAGCTTAGACTTGTGCCCTTGCCCTATATGAACCAAACTTTCTCCAGATTCCTTGAATCTTTTATTTATGTTAAACACTGTTAGAGGTACATACCCAAATCATTTTGAATCTATCTTTAAAAAACATTATTTTTAAACTTTTGAATGATTTGCTCATGCATTTTTGGAAAAAATGGCAATTCTTGGCTTACCTTTGCTTCTAATGAACTGGGCCTTCCCTACATGCAACTTTTATACCAAAGCGTGGTTACAATAACCTATTGAACATCAACTGTTTCTACTCCCGTCATTATTTTATTTTTTTAAATTTATTACTGGCTTTAAATTGCCCCCTCCTGACACTTTTTGGAATGTGTTGCAGGCCCTCAATGGCAAGAATGTATGTATATTTCTGAAAAATATTAATTTGACCAGGTCACACATTAAATATCTTGTCTTTCTACTGTCTGTGATGGATTATAAGTTAAAGTGAATTTTGAAATCACTGCTTTTTGTTTTTATTTGCATTTCCATACCATCCCAAAGGAGTCTTAAAGAGGTCAATGTAAACAAGTAAACTTCAGCCTGGTGGCTGTTTAGAAACAAGCGTTGCAGGACAACGTCACTAAATTGATCATCAAAGAGTTTCTAAACCAAGCAGAACTCAAAACTAGTTAATCCTTCCTTAGTTACCAGAACCTATCAAATCCATTATCAATTAGACAGATATTCACAAAACACGAGAGTCTCCAAACGCTTCTTAACCACATTGAGGGAGTGAGCAGTTTGGATGGAGGTGGGCAGCTCATTCCACCAGCCAGATGTTACTCACGACAAGAGTCTGGATTGTGATTTGATGGAATGCTGTTCACTAACAGACTGAGTAGGCGATATAAAACTTAGGAATTTGTGACTGCCTCCATATTCAAGGTGTTGACCAACTGCATACTCTGTAGGTAACCATCAAGGATTTGATTTTAATGCAGGCTGCTATGGGGAGTCAGTGTAGAGACCTGAAAAGAAGAGTGAACTTCGCCTGTCTTGATCGATTGAACACAAGACATGCTGCTGCATTTTGAATCATCTGTGTCAGCCTTGGTAGCACATGCCAGTACTCCTGCAAGTAGAGAGTTACACCAGTCCAGACATGGCAGGACCAGTTCCTGCGCCAGAAATTGTGCTGCCTACTCTGTCAGATGTGGTCTGACATTAAAGATGATAAACAGAGTGGTAAGCATTTCTCTTAGTTATTTGTGTAAGAAATAAGACAGGAACTTCATTAATATCCGGATTCAAAATCACACTTAAGCATTTTTTTTTGTGAGTGGGTGGGCTGCAGTGTAAACTTGGGAAATATTCAGGAATCTTAAGAATTGATTTAATTGGATATAAGAACAAAGAAATGGGGATAGCAAGAAGAAGTCGAAAATCTAGGGGACTGGGGATCAGAGTTTGGAGGAGTCCTGGGGAGAGACTTGGAAAGGACACAGGTGACGAGTTTAGTGGTAAGGAGTGGGGAGGGAGAGAAGAATAGTGGAGGCAACTGGGGACAAGAATTGAACTAAACTTGTGAGTATACATTTAATTCTCCATGTACTGAGGGTAAATTTAATTGTCCCAGTTTAGGGTCACAGGGTGCCAGGGTTCATCACAGCAGCACTAGGTGTAAAGCAAAACACAACCATGTTAATCACACAGCTAAGTAGAAAAGAGTGTGTTTTGTGCAAACCATTTCAAGAAGCCTATTAATAAAGTGTCAGTTTAGTTTACGTCCTGCTCTTTGCTATTGATACTTTGAAACAGTGTGACCTGGTGGCACAGCAGCTAGTGTACATGTCACAAGACTTCGTGGCTTGAGATGGAGACGGTGGAAAAAGGTGATAGATGTATTTATTTCACAGCACAATAAAGACTAAATGTTTTTATAAAACACAAGAAAATGATCATATTGGGCTCTGTTTCTTTTCAGTGTATGAATGTACTGTATTGTTTTTCATAGAAAAGTAGAAAGATTAATGGACTCTGTACATTGCATTATATTTTATGATACGGACCTATGTAGGATATTTAGGAAATTTTTTAATAAGTAATGTTTCCCAACACTTACATGGACTAAGACGAGATAAGGGAATAATCATTCACATCTGACACTTTTATCGAACACCTGAGATATAACTAGTTGTATTATAATTTTTACCAGTGGGAGCACAAGAAAGTGAAGAGCAGTCAGACTTTCCAAAAAAAAAAAAAATGTTTCTAGTAATTTTACTATACTGCAAGTTCATGATTAAACATTTAGCTTAATGATATGTCTGCTGGTCTGACAGCTTGTAACGTGGGCATGATGTCTGGAACAGGCACCTTCACATTCAATTGAGATGTTTTATGTTCTGTCTCCATCTGCTCTTACATGGTCATGTCCTTATCAAAGGTGCCATATAAAGTAAAGATTAATAACCTACTGGACCTTAATTAGCTGTACTTACGTTTACTTACATAATCCCTTTCTTACTCTGCATCTACTCAGCCTTTGGCAAGGATCTGTTCCAGTACAGCCGTCTATCTGGGAACATAGCGTCTTTGGCTCCAGTAAATAATGGCAGAAAGAAGCAATCATCATTAGCGCAGTGCCACTTACTGGACATATGGCATTATGATGAGTGGGATGTTGCTGGGTGTGCCAGCCCATTAAGTGATGGCACTTAAACAAACCAGCTGTCCCTGTGTAGAAAGTACTTCTGTGTCTTTCCAAGTCCCTGGCCTGCTTGACCTATGAGGTAAACTCTGGAAATGCAGCACTGGGGAAAATGAATAATAAAACCATCAACAGTACATTTTGTGAGATTAGCAGTGCATTGGCGAGATGGGTGGCACTGCTCTCTCCAGAAGAGCTCAGCTCTGTAAATTCAACATCAATTACTGCGCAATACTTGTTGCCTGGATACCATCTGGCAGTGCAGCATTACTGGCCAAGGCAGTGGGGGTCATGTCCACATGAGAATCTGATTAACAAGCATGACATGGTGCTTGTGCCTGTGAGACCACCACAAAATAGTCCTTACCTCTGCTGGCCCACTTTGGAAGTCAAACTTGCAGTTCCAATCTCTGCATTAATTTCCATTTGCTTCTTCTACAGAATGGAGGTGTAACAGTAATTAACCTTCTTCTATCAGCAGGGCAGGAATGGCCATCAGCCCATACATAGCAAATTTGACCCATGACCTACATTTCATTTTTCTTTCGTCATGTACAGACAGTAAGTAGGAATGAGAATAAGAAGAATTAACTCTAACGTTCCACCTGGAGTTCCTGCTGACGGAGGTTGGTGTGGTAAGCCATCTATTTGTACCTTATACAGTCATTTCTGAAATACTTTATATTGTCTCCCAATTGTAAGCAGTTGTATGCCATGGGAAAGGACTTCTTCGTCTCTTTTAATTTGCAGCTGTGATACAGAGAGGAAGGAGTTAATTGCACAGATGCTAATTCCAAAAATCATCTGCTCATCGAGACACAACATGCCACTTAGACTTTGTTTTCAGCTTCATGTAAGTGGCTCTTCAAGACGGAGACTGTTAGTAATATGCAGACCACACTGTAGACACTAAGCGCTTTCCAACTTCAGTGCACTCATTCATTGAAATGGCATCTTTTTAAAGAGAGCACTGGCGTCTTGGTCCAGGAGTTAAAATACTGATACCTGGAGAAAGAACTATGATAATCAAATAAGTCATTTGCCCTGAAACAGTGCAATTATTCAGACTGACCTCTGTTGGAATGGGATAATGTCCGTCCATCCATCCATCCATCCATCCGACCGTTAATCTATTATTGAACCACTTTATTAATTTCTGGGTTGGAGAGACAGGAAAATGTTTGAAAGTTGTCTCTGTTCTTACAAGACCAGTGCTTCTGCTGTTGGACTGCTTGTTTTCCAAATCCATAATATTGGCGTACTGTACATACTAATACAGTAAGTAGCTTTGTAAAGTTTTGATGGACGACAAATAGAAATTTCTTTGGAGAGTATAAAAATACGCAATAAACACACAATAATCAGATCAGAAAATTGTATTTATTGTTGATTGCATTATACTATTGCTAATAATCTGTGGGAGACATGCAATTAACTATCTCATTTTATTGAAGTAAAGTTAAACTTAAAACTTGATTCTTGAAATATATACTGCTCAAAAAAATTAAAGGAACACTTTGTAATGAGAGTATAGCATCATGTCAATGAAACTTCTGGGCTATTGATCTGGTCAGTTAAGTAGCAGAGGGGCTTGTTAATCAGTTTCAGCTGCTTTGGTGCATTAGAGGGGCAACAATGAGACGACCCCCAAAACAGGAATGGTTTAACAGGTGGAGGCCACTGACATTTTTCCTTCTTCATCTTTTCTGACTGTTTTGTCACTAGTTATGCATTTGGCTACAGTCAGTGTCACTACAGGTAGCATACCTGGACCCTACAGAGCTTGCACAGGTAGTCCAACTTCTCCAGGATGGCACATCAATATGTACCATTGCCAGAAGGTTTTGCTGCATCTCCCAGCATAGTTTCAAGGGCATGGAGGAGATTCCAGGAGACAGGCAGTTACACTAGGAGAGCTGGACAGGGCTGTAGAAGGTCCTTAACCCATCAGCAGGGCCAGTGTCTGCTCCTTTGGACAAGGAGGAACAGGATGAGACCTGCCAGAGCCCTACAAAATGACCTCCTGTGGGCCACTGGTGTGAATGTCTCTGACCAAACAATCAGAAACAGACTTCATGAGAGTGGCCTGAGAGCCTGACATCCTCTAGTGGGCCCTGTGCTCACTAGACACTATGGAGCACGATTGGCATTTGCGATAGAATACCAGAATTGGCAGGTCCACCACTGGCATCCTATGCTTTTCACAGATGAGAGCAGGTTCACCCTGAGCACATGTGACAGACATGAAAGGGTCTGGAGAAGCCGTGGAGAATGTTACACTGCCTGTAACATCGTTCAGCATGACTGGTTTGGTGGTGGGTCAGTGATGGTCTGGGGAGGCATATCCATGGATGAACGCACAGACCTGTACAGGCTACACAATGACACCTTGACAGTCACTAGGTATCAGGATGAAATGCTTGGACCCATTGTCAGACCCTATGCTAGTTCAGTGTGTCCTGGGTTCCTCCTGGTGCACGACAATGTCCGGCCTCATGAGGCAAGAGTATGCAAGCAGTTCCTGGAGGATGAAGGAATTGATGCCATTGACTGGCCCCCTCGCTTACCAGAACTAAATCCAATAGAACACCTCGGGGACATTATGTTTTGGTCCATCCAATGCCTCAGATTGTCCAGGAGCTCAGTGATGCCCTGGTCCAGATCTGGGAGGAGATCCCCCAGGACACCATCTGTCATCTCATTAGGAGCATGTCCTTACCTCCCCCACCCCTGACGTTGTCAGGCATGTATACAAGCACATGGAGACCATACAAACTACTGAGAAAGATTTTGAGTTGCTGCAATGAAATTTCAGCAAAATGGACTAGCCTGTCTGCCACATCATTTTTTCACTTTGATTTTCGGAGTGTCTTTGAATGCAGCCCTCTGTTGGTTGATAATTTTCATTTCCATCAAATGATGTGGCATCCTTTCATATCCAACACGTTACCTAGTCCGTTTCAGTATAGATATCCAGCAGGATTTTCCCCATTAAGTGCAGGTCAAAAATGTTAATTACTAGGGGGCTTCGCCCCCTGGTCACTTCGCTTGCCAACTCCAAGGAGACACGGTCGCTCCACTGAAACCCCTCTTAAATGGTGATACATTTGGAAACAAATAACAGTTGTTTTTTTACCTCCTCTTTGCTTGATCAGCTGCTGGCTTGCTGCTGCTGCCGTGCCAGGTGATGTGCATTTCGTGCAGCGCTTCGAACGTTTAAATGCCTATAAAGCAGCTATTCCTTTTGTTTCACTGACTTCTTTCTCTTCTCCCCCAGACATCCTCAAACACTATTCAATCTCTTTTCGCTGTTCTGTTATTTCACCCAGTAATATTTTCCATTTGTTTGTGCTAATGCGAGCTTTACTCTCATTTTTTTGAGAATTTCGAATTGTCCTACTTCCATTATTTCTAACCTGCTCTGCATGGGTATCATGGAAATTGCTTCCAAAGGTTGTAAGTATGACGTGACTTGACTATCTTGCGGGATGTGAAAGTGTCCCTCTGTCTCTGTTCAAAAAATCACATCTCGTCGCAGGAAAAAAGTCTCGTACCATCACAAGATTTCTTTTTATAATAGAGAGATATATGGACACAAGATGAATGATGCTGAACTGAAGGAAGTAAAATGAAAAGAATGTAGGTAGTCTTACCTGCCTCATCCCCCAGGTAATACATGCACACATAAATGTGGTGGATAATATTTATGGTGTTTTCTTAAAAATATTCATACATTTGTGAACCTGTGTAATCCATTGCATGGTGTGGATGGGTCAGAGTTCATCCTAGCAGAATTGAGAACAAGATACAAAGTCCACTCATGCAGAGCCAGTTTGAAGCCTGCTGACTGAACCATCACATCCTGAAAATGTGCTAGAAAAAAAGAGCGCATACAAGAAAACCGATCCAGACGCAGTGAATAAGGTGCAGTCTCTGCCCAGAGGCTGGATTTTTACTAATGACTCCTGAAGTTGAGAAGTAGATAGATAGATAGATAGATAGATAGATACTTTATTAATCCCAAGGGGAAATTCACATAATCCAGCAGCAGTATACTGATACAAAGAAACAATATTAAATTAAATAGTAATAAAAATGAAAAAAGTTAGCATTTACTCCCCCGGGTGGAATTGAAGAGTCGCATAGTGTGGGGGAGGAACGATCTCCTCAGTCTGTCAGTGGAGCAGGACAGTGACAAAAGTCTGTCACTGAAGCTACTCCTCTGCCTGGAGATGACACTGTTCAGTGGATGCAGTGGATTATTCATGATTGACAGGAGTTTGCTTAATGCCTTCGCTCTGCCACAGATGTTAAACTGTCCAACTTAACTCCTACAATAGAGCCTGCCTTCTTAACAAGTTTGTCCAGGCGTGAGGCGTCTTTCATCTTTATGCTGCCACCCCAGCACACCACCGCGTAGAAGAGGGCACTCGCCACAACCGTCTGGTAGAACATCTGCAGCATCTTACTGCAGATGTTGAACGATGCCAACCTTCTCAGAAAGTATAGTCTGCTCTGACCTTTCTTACA
>JANRMT010062815.1:28204531-28242561 GCA_026402145.1 Polypterus bichir lapradei
TTCTTTCTTTCTTTCTTTCTTTCTTTCTTTCTTTCTTTCTTTCTTTCCTCGCCATTTGCCATTAAAAGGGCACGTCTGCCTCTGTGTGTTTTTCGTCAGTTTAATCTGAAGATGCTACAAGCCTGAGATTTGTGGAAACACCCTGCTGATCTCATACAGGTAAGAGGAACCTTTTCTTTTACCTCTCGAATTGTTTATCCCGAATACATCGACCCGTGCCTGATCTGTACTTCCATGTTTGCAGGTAATTATGACAGCCTTTAGTAATATCTGTTGTGTGATAAGGTTAATAAAGCAACAGCGTTTCAAAACTGTTTTATAAACATTCACACGTTACTCTTCTTCCTGGTGATTGTATCTATTTTACCATATCTGTGTGTTTAATCAGAGCATTTGAAAACTTTGGATTCTCCATCCACCCATCTTCTGAATCACACATTTTTCATAGCAAGGTTTCGTTGAGCCAGAGCCTATAGCCCATTTTAAAGAGATGAAGGTACAAACCATCCCGGGATGGGACACTAAATCAGTCGTCTCTAAGAGACTCATTAGAACGGATAACTTTTCTAACATGCATGCCTTTAGGATGCGAAATGATTTCAGATTAGTTGGAGGGCATCCATAAGAAGAACCTACATTGGGAAACCAGGCGCAATGGGCAAGCAACGCTGACCACTGCGCCACTTTGCAGTCCCTCGAAATTTAGCACACGCTATTTAAGTCGTTTCATTATAAAGTATTATCAGCCACCGGAGACTGACTGCGAGCGCGATACTCGTTATCCTTAGACCCTTAATATCAGGTGTTAGATGAACAGGCACCCTATATGCGCATTCAGGTCAAGTGCCCGGAGCGGATGTGCAGCACCTGAGTTTGCTTAAAGGTGCCACTGCACATACTGAACATAAACCGACGTTTGCACATTGTTAGCATCTGCGCCTGGCCCATCTAGTGCCTCCATGTCTTATGTGGGCACTTGCCATGAAAGAGCGTCTCTGAAAGAATACAAAAGCATGAACATTTGCTAAAGGATATAGAAATTGAGAAAGTTTTCATACAAGCGGAAAAAGTTAGAAACACAAAAAATCGGCTTTGTACTTAATTATTTTTTCAGCATAGAAATAATTTGTCCCCTTTTTAAAAAAATATAAATACAGTCAACACATTCCAATAAAGACAGTACATATTCATGCATTCATATAAATGTAAGTTGTGTTCGCAATACTACAAAAGAGGTAGACATACTGAAACATTTTGATAGATAGTAAATATTCATGTAAATACAGACGGTAGACACATAAATTCATTTAAATGAAGGAAATTCACGTCAATGAAGTAAAGGCACAGATGGAGAGGTAGTAAACAAAATCACGCACATCAAATGGAATTTTCTATATTAGAGTAATAAAACATTGATTAATTTATATAAATCCAATTACTATGCACACATCTTAAAAAATATGATAAAAACATACATGCACAAATATGCTTAACATTTTTATAAATGAACTGCACACACAAGTACAGCATTCCAACTGTGGTACGTGCACTCACGCACACACACACACACACTCATGCACACACACACGCACACACACGCACGCACACTCACGCACACACACACACACTCACACACTCACGCACACTCTCTCACACACGCACACACACGCACGCACACGCACACACTCACGCACTCACGCACACTCTCTCACACACGCACACACACACGCACTCACTCACGCACACACGCACGCACACGCACGCACACGCACACTCACCCACTCACGCACACTCTCTCACACACGCACACACACACACGCACACACACACTCACGCACACGCACAGATTAGTATAAATTCAGTTTAACAGGCAGTTAACTGTATCCAACCATCTCTCCATCCTCCCATTCATCCAGTCCTTATTCGACTCTTATAATTCAGCCGGGGGTCGTGTTATCAATTGACCTGCACACATTTATTTCTCTCTTTATTTCTACCGGCCATTCTTCCTATCTGCCCTCTAAAGATTCTACATGACCGTAAAGTATGGCTATCTGATCTTTGGCATACTTTCTTGTATGTGCTCTGGGTAATCTATGTTTTCGTGTGTTTATTCGATTGTATAGGCTTTTCCGTGAACTAGGACTAAATCAGCCGGGCTTCATTTCTGCCCAGTCATAAAAACGGAATGACAATGAGAAACAAGTTGTGTATCTGTTTAATATGTTTAAGGAGTGCAAAGTTAACATATACTGGAAAGAACAATGAAAAAAGTCAAAATGCCAAAACAATTTAAGACGCACCTTTTCAGACAGGAAAAAGAGTCGCTGCATGGCTCCCCAATCTACTTTGCTCTCCTGCAAATTAGACAGCTTCCAATCACTGGCGTTTATATCAAGTCAGTTGTTTTATTCTGACTTTTGATAAGAATCAATCCCATCGCTGCCAGCTCTGAAGCTTCTTTGTCTGCCTATCACTCACCTGCTCTTTTGTGATCTCAAAAGCAAAGAGCTGAGAAAAGGAATTGTGTGAGCTTTTTTACACATTACGAAATTGAAAGGAGCTGCAATGAAAATTTAACAGCAATCTAATTAAGGAAGATGGAGAACACAGAGCTCCTGCAGAAACATTTGGTTACTTTGTTTTAAATAATGACATGTTGATATGTAGAGTCCTTACTCATTACGAGGAGAAACACACACACATAATTATAAGAAGGCCATATGAGGGCAGCTCCATGACACGACCTAGATCACCAAAAATGGATTCCTGTCCTGGAGGTGAAAGTAAAAAAAGTACCAGTTGGGCTCCATGCCACATGTGTAATACATACAGGAGGTCAGCGAGATGACGAAAAACACAACAAGCTGTTTGACTAGTCTGGAGAATCTATTCATAAAGCAAAAAAAGTATATTTACACCGGCAGTGTCTGCGTGTTCAGCCGGACTTAAAGGAAAGGACCCCAATGAAAAGAGCGAGCATTCGAAGCAGATTGGCTCCTCTAATTTCCTCTGCAGGGAGGTGCGGCTGTAAGATCCAGGTGATCAAGCTTGTGAATTGGATTTGACTTTAAAAATGTCATTTGCGATGTGATTGGCACTGTAACCAGCATGCCAGCGTGCTAGAGGGACTTTAGAAGGGCTGGGGCTATATATCAATGTCACTGTTTCTAAATTGTGTCTGGAATTTAAATGTCGCTCCAACCTCTGTCCAGATTTTACTGCCAGAGAGCAAAGGATTCTTGTAGAGTGATCTGAGCGAAAAGACTGTTTCAACTGCAAGGCTCCCTGGGTGATGCAATAATCAGGGAATTGGGCAGTAATCCTCCCTCATGTCTCAGTAGACAAGGCTGGCCAGGGCTTCATACACTGAATGTTAGTATTTGGTGCCTTCACCAGGGGATAAAGAACTAAAGATGGAAAAACGGCATTTGTCCATCCACGTATATTCCAGCTTGAAGGTACAGATCTCTGTTCTGTCCCCTGGCCGTGCCACTCAGTACTGAATCAACAGCACCACTGTACACTTTTACGAAACGCAGATAATTAGCTACAGAGATAATATGGGATCTCCACAAATTAAGAATCTTAAAGTTCAAATAAAGAGGTGACACCGGAGATCTCATTGCCCATTTTAAGGTTACAGATTGCAGTTGTGAAAAAAGAAAAACAATTATGTTTGATTGAAAAGGGTAACAAAAGACCATTTTGCGTCCGCAGTAGTGAATAGAGATGTACATTCTTCATTGTAAGGTGCCCTCTAAGGAGTTGTTTGAAGAAATGATAATCCACTTATGGTCCACATTGCTTTTTTATCCTGAAGGGGCAGAAGAGGACTCAGAGTTATTGTTTGTGATCTTCATGCCAAGGCTAGGAAGACAAGTGAAAAGGCTGTTAGTGACTGTGTCCTTCCTCGCCCTCCTCCTCTTCTTATTCCCCTGTGCTGTAAGCTACTCACCAGGCTCGCATATGAGACACAGTGAAGAAGGGCAGTGACGGCCTTAGCAAAAAATCATGAGTGAATTTAATGACATCTGTTAAATCAGTGGTTCTCATACCCAATCATGGGGACCCCATGTGGGTGCAGATTTTTATTTTAAACCAGTCCTGGAAGGCCGCAGTGGCTGCAGGTTTTTGTTCCAACCCACTTTCTTAATGAGAAGTCACTTATTGCTGATGAAGCACTTATTGCTCAAGTGACATTTTCTGTTTCATTTTAGTGGTCTCGCTTGTTAAGATTTCAAACCCATAATTGCTTATTTAAGTCGCGAACTGCTGCATTCACTTTTTTAATTGCTTCGTATTAGCAATGCAATGCACATGATAAAGAAGCCAGCAGCTGTCCCGCACCTTGTTCCTTTTTACACCGGTGTGCAGTCATCGTGCACTACTTGATTTAATAAAAAACTGAGAAGGAAACTGAAGAGAAGAAAGTGAAGGACAAAGAATTACCTGACATTGCAGAGTGAAAACAGTAAAAAACCATGAAATTAGGTAAGAACTGTTTTTGGCAAAGATTGTTTTCTGATTAAACTAGGGGGCTTTGCCCCCTGCTTGCTTAGCTCGCCAACCCCCAGGCCGCTTGTGGATGGGGATTCAGATGTACAATTTAAACAGATTGTTATTTTCATGGGAATTGTTACATATACATAATAGAACTAACTATTTTACATTACAGCTAGTAATTAACCATATTTAAAAAAATATTAAAGCATAATATTTTGAAAGTAAAGTATGTTTCATGTTGCGTTACACGATTTCTTTCTGTTTGGCTTTGAAATTAACACGCAACTATTTTTTTAAACTTACACTTTTACCGTAAAACTTCAGTAAAAACAATTTTTGGAATAAAATTTTTGTCAATATCGCATTGAATTTTGATTCTGTGATTAGACTTACATCATGACCATGCAACATATAACTGCCCATGAGAGAATTTTGCTTCTTTCTCTCTAATAAATAAACTGACTTTTTCGAATGTTTGTCTCTATTCTAACGGAAAACAGTTAACGTTTCAATACGAATGGCATATCAAGACCTCCTTTGGTGTCTTAATGTTATCTGTGGGACTACATTACCTTTCTTGGATGCATCCTTCTTTCAACAGTAATTTGGCCGGTGTAAGACCAGACGGTGTTAATGGTTTTAGATATTCTATGAGATATTGTAAGCTGATGTTTTTATCTTCCGCACCATCACCTCCAACTGTTTCAGCATAGTCTATTGATATGCATTTAACCAATTTGTCATGTAACCGATCGACAATTTTCATGTTAATTTGTTTGACTTCATCGTTTCTTGGTGCTAGGATTACCCGTGTACTCATTTCTTTTGTTGACATCCATTCGGGATGGAATTCATCAATAAGATTTGGACATAATACACCTTCTTTAATTGGGAACTTAAAGTGAGGAAAATGAAAAAATGTATAATAGCTGAGAGAGCAGGAAATGTGTCTGTCAAAAGCATTCACACATATGAAATGTGAGTGGACAGTGTATGTGGTTGAATATGGTTGAGAGAAGGGCATGACTTGAAAAAATCTCATGGCCAAAGTCTCGTCTTGCGGGACTTTAAAAAATCTCTTCTAAAAAGTCTTATCTTGTCACAGGATTTTTTTATATAATAGAGAGATAATTGAGCTGGAACGAAAACATGGAGGCCCTCCAGGATCGACGTTGCTCACCCCCATTCTAACGTATAGCTTTTAAATTGATCTCCTAGCCTAAGTAGACAAGCTGGTGTTTCCAAATTTTGGTGTTTTAGGATCAATGTAGATATTAGCAAAGAATTCTTCTTATTATTATTAGAAAAATTATGTTTTGTAGTTTTTTTTATTAGAATTTATGTTACACTAGGCTGACCCGCCTTTTAAAGCGACTGACTTTTAAGTAGACCACTTCTTAAGGCAATTCAATATATAAATCAATTTGATATTTTATACAAACTCATTAATTTGGTTATATTGCATTTGAGCGGTATAACTTTAATACTCGTAGTTTTTGTTATTTTTGTGATGAAATTTAAACTTTTTTTCTTTATTGAGGTCGCCCTTTTGAACCCCCCTGATATTTACTACGTGGTGTGGCATTTGTACTCCATCAACATTAATTATTTCCAGAGACATAATTTTGTCTATTTTTCCAGCGCATCGCGCACAAAAGCAAGGGAACGATGGGAGCACCAGAACTCTGCTCACATCATGTCGCTTCGTACCGCAAGCTGCAAGTAGTAAGTCTGTGATAAGCGGAATACCGCTACGCTTTCCACTCATGGGACGGAAGGACAATCCCGACCGCTTTTATATAGTAAGAAAGAAGAAGAAGATATCGCACAGTCTGGAGTAGAAAATCATCTTTTACCTGGAAAAACAAAACTGCAAATCCCATCGTGCATTGCAAAATGGACGGGGCGTGTGTTAAACTCTGTGCTACTCGCACAGTCTGGAGTAGAAAATCATCTTTTACCTGGAAAAACGAAACTACAAATCCCATCGTGCATTGCAAAATGGACGGGGCGTGTGTGAAACTCCGCGCCTGCGTAGCACTCACGGGACGGAAGGACAATCCCGACTGCTTTTATATAGAAGGATGGGGATTATTCAGTGTTTTGTTTAAACTTAGTTTTTATGATTTCGATCCTCATCATGCTTTTAATTCAGCTTTCCCAGGTGGTCAGGTTATTTAATCCATTATTTAACAGTGAGCACCTTAGTAGATCTGATGTGGAAGTAGTTGCAACCTTTCAGCATTTAGTGTTGTTTGCTCAGGTGTCTGCTCTGCTTATTGTGAATGGTTGTTATTAGGACACAAATAAAAGGGAGCAAACTACACAGAAAAATGGCAAATTTGTAGGAAAACAACAAAAGAGAGTTAAACATTGTGGGGAACAGCCCGGACACAGACAGACAGACATTGTTTTAGATCACCACACACGCTTTATTTACAATATTTACAATGATGTATAACACGCACAACCTAGTGCCCCTGCACCAATCACCCTCAAGTCCAGGCCTTTCACAATGATCTCTCTTCTCACTGCCTCCACTCCTCTCCTCCAGGCTTCGTCCTCTTCCACCCGACTCAAGCTGACGAATGGAGCGAGGCGGTCCCTTTTATGTTCAATTGGACGTGTTCCAGGTGCCTCCTGATGAACCTCCGCCGGCACTTCCTGGTGTGGCGGAAGAGCCGGTGGAGCACCCGGAAGAACTCCGGGTGTCCATGGTAATTCCTTCCGCCAGCACTTCTGGGTGTGGTGGAAGTGCTGACGTCCAGAGCTTTTCAGGCATCTGGGAGCCCCCGGTAGTGACCACGGGCCCCTATAGGGCTGAGCTTCCATGCTCTGTTCCCATGGTCCCCATATCAACCAGGGAGGCTGCCCTCTCGTGGTTCCGGAGGAGGTGTAGTCCCTCTTTCGGTCCTTCTGGGTTTCCCGGCTGGGTATCGCCCCCAGCTGCTCGCCACAACATTTAAAGAAACATCAAAAATACAAATATTTCTAGATGTCCTAAATGTAAAAATTATGCAGCTGTGCTTTTCTAAATGCAGAATATGAGGAGAAAAGGCTAACTAATTAAATGAGATCAGTTGCATATAAAAGACTCATTGATACTGACACTGGTTAGGACAAAAACTCCTGGCCATGTGGACTCTCCAGGAAGGAGTTGGAGAACCATTGTGATACTTCAACACACAACTTTGATACATCTTTTCATTTTTGAAAATCATATTGATGACAGAGGTATGTTTAATGTTTTGTGAACTCACTTGTTTAGAAAAAGTGAAGGTTAATTTCAAGTGAATAATACAACAATGTCCAACCAGGAGTGCCATTTAGGTGGACTCTGGAGAAGCCAGTCTAGTTAACTTTAATACTTTTTCACCAGGTCTCCAGTAAGTGGTAGGGATCAGAGGCATCACCATTTAAGTGCATTTTCTAGGGGATGGGTGATTAAATTTTGATTTTAATGGGTGGGACTTTTTCTTTATTAAACATTGCATTAAATTCTGGGTCTTCATGAATGTACTGTAATGTGCCACTTGTGGCCTGGTTTGCGGGAATGACAGGTTGTTGCACAAAAGGACAAATTAGTACATCATCTGAGTCGTCCCGTTTAATATTACACTCCAAAACAGAAACCACACCTTTAGGTGATAAAGTAATATCCTCTCAGGCACAATTACAAAGTAACAGGATATTGACCATCAGAATAAGTGTCATTCACTGGAGTCCTGTCTGGTGGGTTACTCTTAGTGGAAATGATGCCTCCATTTTGGGCAGCCAGGCTTCTTATAATGCACAAACAGAAAGGGGCGGGGCTACGTGCCCTCACTGGGCGGTTTCTTAGTGCTCCAGGAAGAGAAGGAGGAGAGAGTGTTTGCAGCAGTGCCCCCTCTCACCCCAGTGGATAATCACACACCTCAACTGAGCCCGTGAGGAGACATGCGTGACAAACTACATTTACCACACTTAGTGTGAACTTTAAGAACGTTACATCATGGCCACTCGTATATTTTGAAACACAATGCCAGGTGTGCTACTTATAGGTTGATACTTTCAAATGAACTTCTTGCTATGTTGCATTACTTATTTTAACACTTGCTTTTAATAAGTTGGGCAAAATAATTCCACAGGAATATAAGTCTAACAACGCTTATGTACACTTAAATGCACTTCCAAGTTGACAGATGTGATTGCTATACACAGATGACCTACGGTCCACCAGCTAACAGGCCTTGTGCCAGAACAGTTAACATTTCAATGCCGGTGCGTCTCCCAAGGCTGCATCTGCTTTCAACAGCCAAAATATCCTTAAACAACTACAAGTCACAACTACAGTGCCTATAAAATGTATTAATCCATTGGAAGTTTTCACATTTTATTGTTATGCAGCATTGAAGGACAGTGGATTTAATTTGGCTTTGTTGGCACTGATCAACAGAAAAAAAGACTTTTAATGACAAGGTGAAAACAGATCAGTGCCATGCTGGTGTAAATCCATCCATCCATTTTCCAACCCGTTGAATCCAAACACAGGGTCACGGGGGTCTGCTGGAGCCAATCCCAGCCAACACAGGGCGCAAGGCAGGAAACAAACCCCAGGCAGGGCGCCAGCCCATCGCAGTGGTCTAAATTACAAATATAACATAAAAAATAATTGATCTCATAAGTATTCACCCACCCCTAAATCATTACTGGTGCAGCCGATTCTCACAGAATTAGTTCAGTGGAGATCACCTGTCTGGGGTTGAGGGGTTTCCAATTGACTATAATATAAATCCATCTGTATGAAGATGCTTTAGGTGAGTCAGTATGGTGGCCCAACCTACGCAATGAAGACACAAGTACACACCAAGCAACTCCGTCAAAAGGTGATTGAAAAGCATAAAGGGTGGAAACAAGGAAATTTGCAATCCTTTGGTTTCCTGTTAAATCAGTCATTAAAAAATAGAAAAAGTATAGCACAGCTGTATGGCCAGCCACAAAAACTGATTGATCATGCAAGAAGAAGACTAGCGAGGGAGATCACCAAAAGTCCTATGAGAATTATAAAAAAGTTGAAAGTTACAGTGGATAAGATTTAAGAGTCTGTTCAGAGAGTATTAATTAGCATTAATGCAGAGAGCGCTCCCTAAGATAAAAGAAGTAGACGAGGCCAGTCCAGTTTTTGGTGGGAGTGGTCCCCTACCTCTTTCCCATTTCTCCTGCATGCCATTTTCATTATTTGAGGAGGAGAGTCACACAGGCAAAATCGGCATCATGCAGAGTCACCTAATTGTAGGTCAGCCCTTCCTGAGTAGACGGGCAGATTAAGCTGGTTTCCTTTTGAAATGAATTGATGTGCATAAATGAAAATCCGGACTGAAAGTCCACGTTCACGGCAGGCCCTTCCTAGCAGCACATTGCATTATTAAAAAAGAATAAAGAAATCTTAAATATAGCTACACACGGCATGACAGTTTTTAAGGCATCTACAGAAAGGCAAGTTGTAAGTCCCTTTCATTGCTGCTACATCCATAATAAAAGACTAATAATTACACAAAAAAATATATGAAAGACAGGAAATTTTATGAATTACAAATGGTGCTGCTATGATTGAGGAGTAACATTTCTAAGACAATATAACTCGGGTAAATGTTACAGTCGCTTCAATGGAGGTACAGCTAATTTAATGCATTTTCATTCCATTACTGGTCTGGAGTTCTAAGCTTAATGCATGCAAAATGAAAACATCTTAAAGCTGTCTTTCTTTAAATGAAAAGTTCCTTAGTTTTTTTACTCTTCAAAATAACCAGTTAGGATATAGCGGGTTGGATAATGGATGGATGGATGGAATAATCTTTCATATTTATACAAGATCAAAACCTGTTTTTGACATGAAGGGGCTCCATGGCTATAGAACCAATCAACATCCATCCAGATATTAATTTTCTAACCTGCTTTATCTGATCTGGTGTTGCGGGGAGCTGGAGCCTATCCTAGCAGTGCTTTGAGCTGGGGTCCCATCTAACTGGGGTTCAAATTTCTTATTTACAGTGTGTCTGTTTTGTTAAATATTTATGTTAATAACGTTGATCTTCTAGTTACTTTATATTTATGTATCTTTTTCCACATGCCATGTAATTTGTAGGTGTTCCCCCAAGAGGTGTGGCCACCTGCCCATCACCGTAAGGGACTACCATCAGCCCTTTAAAGGTTAAAGGTTGAAGAAAACTCACAGTCCTCTGCGGTTCATTGAATACACTGGCGTTACTGAGTTTCTTTTGTGATTTTTCTGTGCTTTGTTAATTACTGGATTTATGGTTATGAACTGTTTTTCAGATTTGTGTATTAGGACATAATGTATCTTGGATTGCCTTTGTTGCTTCAGGCAACTAACTCACTTGACTTCTTGGGCTTTGTTGTAGTTTATGTTTTTTACTGAACGTTTTTGTCGATAATAAATCTTTTATGCAGATATTCTACTTTTGCCCACTGTGTTTAGCTGTGGTTTGATGGTTTCCCTCCTTTAGTGGGCATTTTCAGATATTTTGGTACTTTTGTGTTTAGGTAACCCCCAGTTCACAACAGCACCATTCCATTTCAGAGCAACTCATGCCCACATTCACTTGCATCGGCTCAGGTTAGAGCTGACATTTAACTTAACATAGATGCATACTTTTGAATAGTAATAATAATAATAATAATACATTTTATTTACCTAAAAACAAAAATGTTGGGATGCTGTGTAAAATGTACATAAAAACGGAATGCATTGATTTGCAAATTTTATAAACCCATATTTTATTGACAATAGAACATAGAAAACATATTACATTTTTAAACCGAGAAAATGTACCATTTTTAAGAAAAGAATGAGCTCATTTTGAATTTGACAGCAGCAACACGCCTCAAAACAATTGAGACAGGGCCATGTTTACCACTGTTTTGCATCCCCTCTTCTTTTAACAACAGATTGTAAATGTCTGGGAAATGAGGAGACCGGTAACTGGACCTTTAGGAGAGGAATGCTGTCCCATTCTTGTCTGATATAGGATTCTAGCTGCTCAACAGTCCTGGGTCTTCTTTGTCTTATTTTTCATTTCATGTTTTTAATTGGTGAAAGTTCTGGACTCCAGACTGGCCAGTCCGGCACATGGACTCTTCTACTATGAAGCCATGCAGTTGTAGTAGATGCAGTATGTAGTTTAGCATTATCTTGCTGAAATACACAAGGCCTCCCCTGAAAACCTGTAAATACCTTTCAGCATTGATGGTTGCCTTTCCAGATGTGCATGTTGCCAATTCCACATGGACTAATGCACCCCCATGCCATCAGAGATGCAGGCTTTTGAACTGAGTGCTGATAACAAACCTGGTGGTCCCTCTCCTCTTTAGTCCGGAGGATGTGGCATCCATTTTTTCCAAAAAGAATTGCAAATTTTGATTTGTCTGACCACAGAACAGTTTTCCACTTTGCCACAGTCCATGAGCTTTAGCCCAGAGAAGACGGTGGCCTTTCTGGATCATGTTCACATATGGCTTCTTCTTTGCATGATAAAGCTTTAACCTGCATTTGTGGATGGCACTGAGAGCTTTGTTCACACATAATGATTTCTGGAAGTGTTCCTGAGCCCATGAAGTGAATACCATGACAGAATCAGGCCTTTTTTTAAAGCAGTGCCACTTGAGGACACGAAGATCACGGGTATTCAATATTGATTTTTGGCCTTGTCCCTTACACAACAGAGATTTCTCCAGATTCTCGTAATGTTTTGATTATATTATGCACTGTAGATGATGAGATATTCAAAGTTTTCACAATTTTATGTTGAAGAACGTTATTCTGACATTGTTCCACAATTTGTAGTTGCAGTTTTTTGCAGATTGGTGAACCTCTGCCCTTTACTTCTGAGAGACTCTGCCTCTGTAAGATGCTCTTTTTCTACCCAGTCACATTACTGACCTTTTGCCAATTAACTTATTTAGTTGCAAAATGTTCCTCCAGCTGTTTCTTTTTAGCACCACTTACTATTCCAGCCTTTTGTTGCCCTTGTCCCAACTTTTTTGAGACATGTTGCTGCCATCAAATTCAAAATGAGCTAATATTTTTAATATGAAGTAGTAAAATGTCTCACTTTCAACATTTGATACATTTTTAGTGTTCTATTGTGAATAAAATATTGGTTTATGAGATTTGCAAATCTTTGCATTGTGTTTTTATTTACATTTTATTCAGCGTCCCAACTCTTTTGGAATTGTGATTGTGTATATAGCATGTTTCCTATGCTCAAGGTGCTTATTTGGCTGTTAGGTTCCAATAAAGCAAATTTAAGGTTTTCTTAACTGAAACTTTGAACCTGTCACATTATTTTTGTACATGTTGATTAGTGTCAGCTAAGTCCAAAATGAGACATATTTCAGACTGCAACTAAAAGTGGTTTAGGAAGAAGAAGAAGAAGAAGAAGAAGAAACTGTCATTTGTCTATTTAACAGTAATGAGGTCTCACAATTTGTTTCACAGCTGGTGTTTCTCCTTTGTGGATTTTGCATGTGCTCGTGGCATTTGAATTCATTTCTTAAGGGCACACAGTGATTTACTTTTTGAGTCCAGCCGTTCCTATAGCTTTCAGCCAGGTAAGACAAGGTGACAAAATAAAGATAAACAAAGGGGTCTGACACTGATTGCATTAAAAAAAACAGATCACCTTCTTTATAAAGTAAAATGATTAGGATTGTGTTCTCAGTTAAAAGTGCAAAAGCTCCAGGAATAATGTTGAAATGTGTTGCTGATCTTTGGCTCATTCTGCAGGATGTTAAGGAAGATGATTCTGCTGTCTACAGTGGGTTTGTGGTGGGACACTGTCCTGCAAAGCCTGGAGAGATTCAATTATTTGTACAGCAAGCCAGCTAAGAACATTTTTGACTTTAACAGCGTCTTTAAATAAATTATATTCACTATTAACCGAATATGCAGCAGTGGCGGCTGGTGGAAGCACATTTTAGGCCTACATCATAAAATTAGTCAATTATTGCATCATGTTATTTATATGTAAACCAGTAACGGCGCACTGCAGTGAATACACTTGACTTGAGCATTCCTAGTTTTCAGACTCTTTCCCTGTACGTTTAGCAGTCGTTTGCTCAGAGGTTGATGCGCTTGCTGCTTCTAGAGTAGCTTTTCTTTTCTCCACTCTAGCAGCCCGCTTCTTCTTTCTTTTGTCTGCATCTTTTTGTGTTAAAACTGATTAAGTCAGTGTTTGTGTTGTGTATGTTTTCCTTAATTTTTCACTTAGGCTGGAACTTAAGTCTTCAATCTGCCTCAAGAATGATTTAAGATATAAAGAGGTAGGGGAAGTGACGGCAAAGGTGGTAGGGATGAGAACGGCGCCCGTACACATGTGCTGCACAGCCACTCTGCTGGCCACTGCTGAGAGTTGATTCTACAATAAAATAAAATAAAATAAAAATAAAAAGAGTAATAATTCCAAAGCTCTTCACTTTTAATATAAAGCTGTAGCAGTTGTTAAAGAAATGAGACTTCAGGCATCACAAAGGTTTGGGGCAGCCACCCGTATATTATTTCCCAGCTGCAAAAGTTTTGTAATATTTGATCAGAGATGTTCACAAGACAGAGTCCAAAACAGAACTGAATATTTGGAGGTAAGATGGTGGTTTTAAGGGCTGGGGAAGGAAATGATGTCATCTAGTCCGGAACCGGAAGTGACATCATCAGAGGTGCCGGAGCTGGAAGTGACGTCATCAGAGGTGCCGGAACCTGGTGAGATTTTCCGGGAATGGTCTGCAAGAAACTGAGAGAGACAGTCAGCACACTCTGCCACCCCCTGGTCTGGTGTAGTATTACAGTTTCCCAGGCCCTTAAGCTGTCTCCTAAACACATGTTTGTGACATAGTAAATGTGTACCAAATCTCAGTCTACAGGTTATTTGATTTTTGACCTTGACCTTCCTGAGTTGACCTTTGACATTGGAGGTCAATAATCACCCCGAAAGCGGATAGTAGATGTCACATAGTGTAGGTGTACCAAATTTCAGCTCAATAGGTCAAATGGTTTACGAGATACAGGTGATTTAAAATCCTGGACAGACAAGCAGACAGCCATGGTAGCGTATTATTAAGAAGATTCTGTCCTCCTTTCTTTTTGTAAAATATGTTCTATGACTCTGTCATACCAACTGGGAGTCTTTTCCAGAGACTTAACCAGTTTCCTCTCAATGGCCAGCAGAGCAAGGATGCTTAAATGGTTTTGGCTCATTGTGTTGTGGCTGTGTGACTTGACTTGTTTCAAGTAGGAGAAGCTTCTCTTTACATGTGCTGATGTAGCTCCAGTTGTTGCCACTAAAGACGACATCTTGTATAGCTGAGGCATTGCACTGTTCAACTCCATGTCTTTAGAAAACTGCAAGAAATCAAACGACTTACCCTTGGATGGCTGGTTCACAAATACCCACCCGACCCCCAATGTTATAAAACTGAAACAAGGAGCAAACTCAAGATCACTATATTTATGTTTTTATTTACAGCAGGATATGTACAAATGAAAATTGTGGGCTGTATTGCTAGAAAATAACAGCAGCTTCACTTGCCAAAAACCACGCAGGACTGAACTTGAAATGCTCCGATTCCAAAACACTGTCAATCAAAAAGAGGTCCAGCCAGTCATCATGCAGCAGCCCAGTGACCTGCCCCGCCCCCTGGAAATGATGTTTTGAAGCATTTGTCCAATAAACATCTAGCTTTGCTACACTGAAAACAAAGCATGTTCTGAAGTGCCAATGGGTTTTAATGTATTCTGCTACCATAGGAATGTATGAGAAAAAAAAATCGTTAGACAACCTGCAAGAAATTGTTTCTGATTCTAAATGAACTAGCCAAGAAGTTGAATACGTTCTAGAAAGCTCTTTGTAATAGCAATGTAAATACAACAGTACATATATGACAGATTTTTTTCATTTTTTGAGAGGAGGCAGACCTTCCCTTGTAGTCTTAGTGCTGTTGCCTCTGAATGCAGACACTAAGCGCAAAAGTTTAGTTCATCTGAGAAATAATAATAACTAGCCAACCCGCGGCGTACCATACGCCGCATAATCAGGCCGGTTTTTTAATGATTTTTAAGCACAGGGAGATAATTAACATTTGAAAAATCGGTAATGTAATAAATCAGCAAGAAAAGGAACATTGTAACAATGCACGGAAGGAACCAACACATGGGATACCCCTCGCAAACCGTTTTACACGCTGCATATGGCGATTCACCTCCGCGAGAAACATGCCTCTATGAACAGTCAACGTGGCTCGGAGGTGCATGTGGCCTCTACGACAGACGAATATAAATGACGCCGTTTTTTTCTGTGTCGTCATGTCTGAGTTGGTGGGCGTGGCTCTGCGAGTTGTTGTCGTATCCAATGGTCTTGGAGTTGGTGGGCGTGGCTCCTTCCTGCGTGCGCCATAGGTGTCTTACTTGTCGGCGGCTTAGTGAATCCACGCCCCTTCCGGCGTGCTTTCCATGGGTGTCTTGCTTTAGTGAATTATATATATAGATAATGAACTGTTTTCTTTATAAGCAATCTACAAATGGGGTGTATGACTAAAAGACTAACCCAAAACTTTTCTGCATCCAGTTGGCATAAAGAAATTTTATTTGTTCTGTACTTGGTCATGCCATTGGGGGTACAAACTTTGAGAACTTTTTAAAAAGTATTCTAATGAACTGTTGGAGCATCTTAGACTTTGGCTAACCAAGCAAACCTGAAGGACTTAATAGTGTCATCTACCTTAGGTACTGACATTTCTATGTAACCCAGAGACGTGCAGTGAGGTTCATTGCTGGCGAGGCACTGACCCCTTCAGAGTGACATTTACAAATATATAAACCCAAAAGAGTAGCTTATTCACTATTCCACTGGTAGCATACACATTGACTACTGGTTATGTTTCATATCTCATCAGCATTTTTTACACACACTTACTGTAGGTAAGGTACATATATGACTAAGAAAGAATGTTACATTTATAGTGGTGAGAACGCATTTGCTCGCACCCTCCGTGTGTTCTGAATTTGCCGTTGCAATTCCACAATTCATACTCATTCATTACAAATGAAAGTATGGAGTGGTACACAAAAAAAAAGGATTTCAATTTTGGCTTTAATTGAAATATTCAGTTGTTTTTAAAAGCTTTTAATTCTGATGCTTCAATCAATTTTAATATAGACCATTCATCAAAAGGATAACAAGAAAAACAAAAGAGTATTTTTTAAGGTCAAAATTTAGTTTTAAATATTGGATTATTTTTTTCATAGTCTGATCCTACTTTTTTTATAAAATTGAAAACCGTTTATGGTCTTACCTTTATTTGTAAATGAAGTTCATGAGCCTATCCTTCTCCACGAAAATCTCAATCACTTTCTTGTAAAAGTCCTCCTTATTTTCTTTTAGTTTTAAAAGTTTCAATCTTCTATTGTGGCAGTCATTCGGGACAAAAAATAAAAATAAGCTGACCGCTGCAGTGCACTGGACTTTCTGATATTGCTAATGTATTAGCGCTGAGAGCCTCTGCGTAGAAGAACAGCAGCAATGAGCACCTGTTGGGCTCACATGCGCCCCCTTCAGTGTGGCATGGTACTGTCTGCCTCACCTTATACCTTTTCACTACGGTTTTATGTCCGATCAGCAAGATTAAATAATATGTCACACACATTCATTAAAGATATTAGCCAGACTGTGGAAAGTCAGGGTGTATAATAAACGTGTCTGAAAACATAATATTGGCAACATACAGAGAGACAGCAACAGGCGCACGCCAATTGCAGGCATCAACCCAGTGTGTGAGGGAGAGCACAGTCCGAGGTGAGGCTCATCTCGTCCCTGCTGCACCTCGCGTTTCTCCCCTGTATTTTATCACGAAATGCACACATTCATCGATTTTGACTATAGAAATGATAAAAATTATTGGAATAATTCAGAAAGCAAATTTATAGCACAGGCCAGTGGACACATTTATTTTATGTTATCATTATTAGTTTTTTTACTTTTCATGATGACCTCACCTGCCTCCCCTGACTGAATGTTCCTGATGCAATCAGAGTCTCTCCTTTGGGCTGCTGCTCCAGGCAGAGTGTCTGGTGACCTTTTCCTCGAGTGACATTGGAAATAGACATTTAGGGGAAGCTGGCACAAACATTATCTAGTCATTCAAGTAGATTATGGTGTGTGGGTAACTTTGCCTTGGCCAGGACTTGAGCCCCATTCAGAGATGGTTCCTGTTTAATGGCCGTTGTTGTCTGGATACATTTTGTTGTTGACTTCTTTGTTTGTTAGATGTAGGTGAAATATATAATTAATACTTATTTTATATAACAGCAATGTTCCACAGCATACAATCTGTAAGACAGAATTTCACAGACAAGAACTTTGTTCTTCTCCAGTGCTTTTTCAATTTGATTTAATAGCTGTAGCAAACTGTATAATCTTGGTAATAAACAGTGGAGTCCCTGGTCATTTGTGCAGGATGCAGGTTGATATACAAAGCAATAATAAAAAAATCCACTGACAAATGATAGTGAGACAGAAAGCAATACATTGAAGAAGCTGCCTTGTCAGAGTATAGTTTATCTTTAGCTCTGCATTTTCTCCCATTCATTTTTCGAAAAGCTATATGGACATCTGTCTATTTCATTTTCTCCTAGTCATCGGTGATAAGTTTCCATTTTTTTTACTTGCTTTCATCAGAGTCATTTTCTTTAACTGAAATTTTTTCTTTGCTTTTAGAAGAAGGAGATCGTAAAGTTCTATTGTCTTTAGTGGAACTGCAAAATATGGCAAAAGTATTTTGTGGATCTCTTTGCATATGGAAACTTTGTACTTTTGTACACCAAGCACATGAGGTCAAAGTGAGTTTGTCTTAGAAATGAGTTTGTGTGTCCCACGGTAGGACAATGTTAGTGTTCATTATCGACTTCTGGGAAAAAATCCTTTAGGTTTGAACTTAAGAGAGATAAATGGTCACATTGTACTGACAAATTGTATCCGCTGCCGACCTTTTTATAATTAAGCCTATTAATAAAGGTACAGCTATAGTAATGAAAACGCCTAGCAAAGCAAATTAAGAAAACTCAATGGTAGCATAAAAGTGATTTCACCCTGCACTGTCCCTCTCCTTCTCCTTGATAAATTCAAGCTTACTTTATTTTGGCTTTTTTCTCTTTTAACTTGTCCCATTTTGGTTATGCTCCCCCCTAAAAACTTTGCTTTATCAGAATTGGGAAAACCTCACTTAGGGCCTGCCAGGGCCATTCACATAATGAGGGGCACGCAGAGGAAATGAAGTTAGCTAATTGGCTTTGTGCCCATGGAGACAGCAAGGGAATCATTTTATCAATTATGTACCATTGCCTGTTATTAGTGTTGCACATGCTCCTTTAGAGTGGCGTGTCGTGAGAGAGCTTCCATTTGAGAAAGCTGCTTTTTTTATGAAAACGCTACCCAGCATAAGAAAGTTGTGTCTGGTGAGGTTGTTGCTGATGAAAGACCTCCTTTGTCATTTGAGCAGATATTCACGTAGCAGGACAGATCCTTTAAATGGAACAGGCTGAGTCCAGGAAGTATTTTCTTTATATTTGTTATAAATGTTATAAAAGTCATGGCCAAAGAGTGAAATTTGAAAGCAACTACTTGAGATAAAGAATATCTTTTTGAATTCAATCTTGCTTTTTCTGCTCTGTTAAAGGTTATCAGAGCAAGTTTGCAAGTTCAGATCCCATGAGGAAAACTGCTGTGGTCAAGCTGTAATTACCAAAACCTAAATCATTAATCCTATAAAAGATGTTTATTTACAGTAGCTAGAATCTAAACCAATATATCATCTTTAGCAAAAAGTCAATAATCAATTTGTCAAAACAAAAGAGCTAAGCAAAATCAAAATTCTCACATAATAGTATCATGGATTAGCCTAGAATTCTCTCTTTAGGTCTTTTATTTAGCATTCTCTGTGCTTATTCTGAAAATTCAATTTTAGACCTGCCAATTATGATAATTTTTTAGAGTATTGTTAAGACTGTTGTTGTGATCTGAGTTATTGACCAAGAAAACCCACTTTTGAGTGTTTGTTTGTACTTATTTAAAGTGGCAGTTGTGATTCTGCCAAATCAAACTCTCAAAAAAGGGTGTCAGACCTCAAAAAATCAAAAACAAGACAAAGTTATTTTAATATTTATGGATTTATTATAAGAATTCCAGAGTACAAAAAAAGTGACCAAAAAGGCAATACAAGATTCAAAAGCAGCTCCTCTAACAAATGGCAGAAGCTGAAAACCAGGAATCTTAATTGTAAAATTGAAAGGAACAGGAAATGTGTGAAGAGCCAAAGCAACACCTTCATGTTGTCCTGAATAGAATATTTTTTTTTATGAAAGGGCTGGAAAAAAATTGTAGTCAGAAAAAAAAACAAAAGAAGGCTGATACTGGGAGATAAAAAAAAAGATAATCCAAACCAAAAACTAACCGTAAGACTTATAACTGAAGAGTAAATATTGGGGTCAAGAACTAAATGAGAAGGTAAGTGACACATGATAGCTGTGCTTTAATCCAAACCTTGGATAGAAAATCCGTCCTGGGTATGACATTAGTCTGCATCCAGCCCTCCAAGTAGGCCCTCCAACCTGCAGGGAAAAACCTGGGGTTTGGTGGCAGGATTGACACTCCACCCACCATAAAAAACCTCACACTGGTTCAACTCCATCTGAACTAGTGTGGTGCTGAGGTTTCACCCATTGAATGGCTGCACTCGGGTTCTAATCTGGGATCCTGAGTTGGTTTGTCATGTGCTTGGTGAGGCAATGCACTGTATCAGCGTGTGCTCCCAACTTCTCTCTTCTCTTCTCTTGGATAGAAAGAAAGTCTTGGGGTGCCCTTCATGCTGTTGCACACTGTGATGTCTCCAGTTGTGTACTCCCAAAGGATTAAGGAAAATGGAGCGCACTAACCTCTCAAAAATGGCAATGTCCAATAACAAAACAAAATCACATTGAAAAATCATTCACTTTTTTAACAGCAGAACTGGATTCCTTGGATAGAGAAACACGTAAAACAAAACGGTTTTGATTTTTGTCTTTAAGTATAAACTCAGGAGAAAAATAAAGAAGATTGTAAATTATTACACGCGTGGTGCTTCTTCCTGATTGGCACTGTGTGTGGCTCCACAGCTGCAGCGTTAGATGGCCCCATCTCCCCAGGCTCAACTTCAAGTAGACAAGTTGCAAAACATGAAGAAAAAAATAACTTTAACGTGATACAATACCTTAAACAAGATCAACATTGAGAAATATGTAGCAAAGAAGACAAAATAATTGACATATACTATAGAAACGAAAGACCTATGTGTGTATGGAGCAGTCCGCTCTACTGACACTCAGACGCAGCCACTAGATGGCGCACACATGCACTTTTTTAAAAATATTTTCAGTGCATACACTTCACTTCTCACCACGAAAGACCTCTGTGCAGCAAATGCCGCTGTGCAACAATGACATTGTGCTAATGACACAGATGAGAAACACAACGTTTAAATGAAGCAAACGCCGCAGCTCAACAACATGCATGTGAAACACCTCAACATGAGTCCTCATTTTTCTGTACATCATTTCCTGATCACTCTTATCCATCTATAATTCTGCAGATGTTATTCTTAACCTTAATAATGTTTTAGAGTGTCGCCTCCACATTCAGTCCTCCTTGTAATGTCCCTTCCCAGGTGTGTGACAAATCAGCATTAATTATGGGACAATCATGTAGAGGGGGACGTCAACAATAAGGAGGACTCACATTTCTCCTCTCAGCTTGTTTACTGCCTGTGGTGTTTTTTGCTCTTCAGCTTTGCTTTTTTAATATTAATCCTTTGATTGTTGAGCATGTTTTTCTTGCTATTTACTTTTGCCATTTTGATTTTCCATTCCTGTATTCTTTCTTCTTGTAGTTTCTGTTTTAGTATTATTAATGTAGTTTTGTTTCTTAGTGTTTTTGCTTAATTAAAGATATTGCATATCTCAGTTTATTTGGTGTTTAAGATAATTGGGTCCAATTTAGTAAATTATCTTGATTATTTAAATGCCAACGTTTCCTTGTATGTATATTCTTTTTTGTTAAAACCTTCATTTTTGTACTCAATCTGTTTCTTGGGTAAACATTTTTTCAATTACTAGAATTACATGTTTCCCATGTTTTGGTAGTGATATGGCAAATTACATTATTATTACTTTGTGGATTATTAGAGACATGTACAGTGATGTCCCTGTTCCATATCATGTTATCTTGATTGTGTCTTCATATGGTGTTCCCTCCAAAATGGTTGAGGTCTCCAAGAACAAGTTAAGGAGCAGGTCAAAATTTATTTGGTCAGCCCAGCAGAGGCTCACCTGACTATACCCCAAGGAATTAATAAAGTGTATCTAATCTAATCTAATCTAATCTAATCTAATCTAATCTAATCTAATCTAAGCAGTCCCCTGAAGCTACCTGCCAGCTTCAGCTGGAGCAGGACCAAAATAAAGGAGCTAGCAAAACAACAATTAAAGTCCCAATAAGTCCTAATAAAGTCCCAACAAAAGCCCAGCAAATAGGAGGATAACCGCCAACCCCCGGCTTTCAGAAAAAAGTGGCAACAAAGTAAAACAAATCTCAAAAGAGCAAAAAGAGGCACAAGGAGTTGCCTAAAATGGAAAACAATAGAAAGTCCAAATTACAGTTCAGAAATCATAATCCATAATACAGGGCTATTCAATTACAAATTCATTTGGGTCAGATTTTCAAACCAAAAATTTAGCTGGGCCAGACATTTTCAGTGTCCGGTGAGCAGCAGGCAATGACATATTTTAAATCGACACAAATGAATGTATTTAAAAACAAGCAATGATTATTCATTGTCTCCCTTTTACATTTGGTCACATCTGAAACAGGCACATGAAAAAGGTATAAAAAAACAAAAAAAAATCCTATAACTGAACAGAATATGAGGTAGTTGCAATACTTTTTTTCCACTTTTGAAATAAAAAAATAAACATTTTGCTCACATTTGACCCAGGCACATCACAAAGTGTATAAAATCAAAATGTGCACAGTATTAGCAATAACATTTGTTTCCCTTTTGAAATATGAGATCCTCCCCCAATTTAAATGGGTGGCCATGACAGATAAGAGATTTTTTTTTTATAGAACTTAATCTATTTCATTCCCCTCCCTTAGATAAAAACTACCTGAGTAAATGTTTAAGAGCAAGGCACCACACACGGCGTGAAAGTGGATTAGTACATTTATTTTAATGATTTGTCTTTAAAATGTCTTTGTACAGAGGGTGTCAAGCAATGAATTATTAATTATAATTATTACTATTATTATATTTACTAAATTATTTTCCATGTTTCTTTGTTGATGAGCTCCCGTTGAATAATTTATTGGCAACAGAACATATTGTGCGCACACCAAAACGACTGAAATAACAACTAACAAAGTGGAATTTTTCGATACCATTTTAACAAAGTTTACTGCCTGCCGTCAATCACAGAGCACCCCAGTAAAATGACTGTAATACACCTTCAACCTTAAAATGCAGACTTCATCACATTGCTGTGCATGATGAAACAGCGGGCAGGCGACTGCTTGTACATGTTTGCTGATAGACAGGCCGACATATGCCATGGAGCAGGCTTTAAATCAAAAGAGAAACGGCATGCAAAGATGCGCAAACACAGAGAGATCGGTGACAATCACACCTTAATGTGCCGGCGTCAAATGAGAAGGGGCGCCTGAATTCCACAGAGCACAGATATATTCATAACAGGGGACCTATATGATGGGCAGATGAATTTCAAATGTCTTGCATGCCTACATTTTGTTTTGATGACCAGTTGCGTCATATTCAGCTCTTCATTCATTATTCTGGCCCAAGTGTAATCAGCCTTTCACTGAAATTCACCATTTGGAATATACGGCTGTCACATCAGCAGCGCTGTGTACTTAGAAATATTTTCCTGCGCACGTCTCCAGGTCTGATGTCATTTTTGTCTTGACTCCTTCGCACCCAGAGCAGGATATTAACCAGCCTTTATATGGCTCAGGGATATGCAAGTGGGAGCCTGTACTGACACATATGTTAATGGCATGTCTGCTTAACAATAAAAAATTGCCTTTTGCATCTGTTACAATATAATTACTTTAAAGTTTCAATGATTTCATTTGCAAATGGCAAACTAAGTAGAAATGATAATCGCCAAAGCCTGTTTTTGGTTGCATTTGAGGCCATTTTAGTTGCAGTCTGGAGCCCTGGCGGGACCACCGGCTGGTCCACTTGGAAGTTGCTTCTGGGCCAAATGTGGCCCGTGGGCTGTCATTTGAATAGGCCTGCCATATTATGACAGGAAAAGTAAAAGAAATGACAGAAAATAAGTAACAAAAACACAATACTCACAGAATCTCCTTAAACAAATAATTCCCACTCCTGAGCCTTCTCAGCCAGTTTAAATAGCCAGTGGGAGGGCTCTGATGTGGTAATGTCAGAGTGGTCCTCTTGGGGCACCATCCAGAAAGAACACAGAACATAAGTAAATTTTAATTCTTTGGCATTAATCCAGAGTGTCACTTGTGCTCAGTATTTTATGTAAAAATTGTTAAACCAGAGTAGTACTTGGGGAAACCTGCTTTGATGGTATATACCGTGTTAAACATGAATAACACTGGACACAGTATTTTGATGCCATCATATAAATAACATTATGCCGCCAAAAAAAAATACTTTTTATGCGTTCTGTCACTCTATAATAATTCGTTAACACTTATGAGTGGGGTGGAGCCTTTAACTAAAAAAACCAATGGCGTGTTAACAAAAAAATGTAAAGCCAGTTTTACAACAAACTGAAAGTGAACCCTTAGGCCGGGTTTATACTTCACGCGATGCATGCTGTAGAGGACTCTCCTGCTACGCAAGTGTTTTACTGTTTATACTTGCGTGTGTACTTTATGTAAATCTGGAAGAATCCACTAGGTGGCAGTGCAAGATATTATCACGGTGAGAACAGGTTCGGCTTCGCTGTGTTGTGAATTTCATGGAACACCCATTCAATTCCGATGACACCTTATCTCTGAAAAGGATATTTAATGATTAAATCCATCAATCCAGGGATGTGTCCATTCCAGCAAGCATTGGGCATGAGGCAGAAACAATCCTTAGACGGGGCATCAGCTCGTCGCAAGGTAAATACAAGCACTCACATACACTAGCGTCATTTGAGTGTCACCAAATCTGCATATCTTTGGAAGGAAACTGGAGCTCACTGTGGAAACCCAGCAGGAAAACATGTACACTCCAAGCAAGGAACAACAGCTACGTGACTCCCTGTAAGACGGCAGTGCTTTCGCTCCGCCACCGTGTCACCCCCATGTGTGTAATTATTAACAGTATTCATTATTTAAACGAAATTAACGATTTATCTGTAAAATGCAACATACATACTTTGATGCATTTCATCATGAAAGTGATATCAAGTATAAATCTAAGGATTCTAAATGTGCAGGGAGTTGGAATATCATACATTTAATGTGTTCTGTGTGGTGATCTATTGCTGTTTGCCACTGCAGTCAGGTCAGGAGGAAGCCCCAGTAAAAAAAAGACGGCACAAAAGTTGGTATGAGAGACTTTTAAAACGTATCGTGTCATTACGATGGGGAGTATGCAACGCTTGAATATAAAAGCACCACAAATGCATCTGTATGTCAGCATTTTGCTTAACCTCATCGAACCATTCATCAAACATCAAAGAGCACACATCGATCCTGTAGAATCCGCATAGAGGCTTTCTGTCACATGTAGATAGTAAACAGAGACTCTGACGTCATGTTCTGACTTTTATCACACTGCGCCCCCACTTTTTACTAGTACTGCAACTCGCACACGCGTCGCGTTCATTTCTGAGGACCTGCTCAGAGGACGTGTCAAATGAATGCTGGGAACGCGTGGCAGCCATGATGCGTGTGCGTACGCGTTCTGAGCTTGAAGTAAAAATGAGCCCTTAGCTGAATCAAGAGATAATGATAGTCATCAAATATTGACATAAATAGTGAAATTGTGGCATAGAGCACGGAATGGTGAATTTTGTCACGTGAAGCTTTTGTGTGGCAAAAAGGTAAAATGGTTGGATCAAACGGAAGGACAAGAAAGACGCTAACCCACTAAGTGCTGTTTACAATGCAGCAATTTTTAATGGTCATGTTGGGGAAACATGGAATTCACTAAGCCTTGTGCTGTGGAAGTCTACAAAAGCACAAGGGGTACGTCAATTGCACAGATCAGGCACTGACATTCTGCCCTGTCATGCTCAAGGAACAGAAAAAATATTATAAGAAAAGTGCACAAGAAACACATTTCTACTGTCCTGATTATGACGTCAGCACAAAACACATTGCACTAATAATGTGTACTAAATCAGGATCAGTATGGCAATGAACACTAGACATGCCTTACCTACTGTATTTATATTAATGTTTTAGTTTAATCATGTTTCTGCTACACATAATAACCTTTTCTTCTTATTGAAAAAAATGCAAAGGTTTTAGCATATTTTCAAGGTGGGGACAGTAAGGGGGAATTAAAGAGAGTACATAATAATAATCATACTAGAAAATATGTAAAAATAAATTATGTAATTACTTAAAACAACAAAATGCAACAACCAGGGCCGTCTTAACGCATGGGCATGCTGGCAGTTGCCTGGGGGTCCCATGAGCATAGAGGCCTCATGCTAATCTATGTATGCATTACGCTTAGTTTGAGCTTGCTTGCTCTTTGACATGCAGCTTTGATATTTTATTGCTAATTATTTACTTAAAGATGTTAGTAAAACTTTTTTACATTATAGTAGTTGTCTTTATCATGAGAGAAGTGAACATGTAATGATGGATGGAGCACCCAATCCAAAGTAGATATGCATCTTAGAAAAATATAAAGCATAATCTGAGGTCTCAAAGTCATAAGGCAACATTGCCTGACATGCTAATTTAAAATGCATAAATTGCTCACTTCAGCACCTATAGCAGTCAAAATGTTGGAAAAAGCAATATAAAATCACTCACTAGAATACTGAGTTTTTCTTCTAAAGGGATAAGTGCCCCCCCCACACCATTACAGAATCACCAGAACTGTTTGCTGTTGCAGCTAAGCACTTAATCCTGTAGGCTTATTTAGATTAGCATCACACCGGCAATCATATGTTAGTGAAGATTCATCTAGCCATATGTGCTTGTTTGACTGCTCGTCTATGTAAATGGTAAGTGCTCCTAATATAATGATGGTGATGATGAAATGCTCTTTTCTATTGTATACAGGTCCTTCAGAAAGTATTCACCTTTTACACATTTTGTTAAGTTGCAGCCTTGAGCTAAAATCAGTTCAGTTATTTTTTCCCACAGCAAGCAACATTCAGGATGACAGAGCGAAAACAGAATTCATTTTTGCAAATTTATTAAAAATTAAAAACGGAAATATCATGATGACACAAGTATTCAGACACTTTACTTAGTACCTTTATTGAAGCCCCTTTGGCAATAATTACGGCTTGGAGACTTCTTGGGGATAACCTGACAAGCGTTGCACTCCTGCATATGGAGATTTTCAGGTCTCTCCAGAGATGTTTCATTAGGTTTAAGCCTAGCCTCTACCTCGGCCACTCAAGAACATTCATACGGTTGACCCTAAGGCACTCCCGTGCTGTCTTGGCTTCATGCTTAGTGTCATTGTTCTGTTGGAACGTGAACCTTCAGCCCAGTCTGAGGTCCAGAGAACTTTAGAGCAGGTTTTCTTTGAGAATATCTCTATGCTTTGCTCCGTTCGTTCCCTCAACATTGTCTAGTCTCCCAGTCTCTGCTGCTGTAAAACATCCTCATTGGAGGAATGGAATGGTATTGCAGAGGTGATGAGCGGGGCCTGGTTTCCTCCAGACATGATGGTTAGAATTAAGGCCAAACAGTTCAATATTGGTTTCATCAGACTAGAAAATCTTGTTACTCATAGGTACATTTTTGCAACCTTTAAGTGGACTTTCATATGTTGTCTGGCCATTCTATTATGAAACCAAGATTAGTGGGGTATTGCAATGGTCTTTGTCCTTCTAGAGGTTTCTCCCATCTCCACATAGGCTCTCAGGAGCTCAGCCATAGGGTTCTCATTCACTTCTTTTACCATGGCCCATCTCTTATAATTGCTCAGTTTGGCCGGGCAGCCATCTCTAGGAAGAGTCTGGTTGTTCCAAACTTCTTCCACTTAAAAATTATGGAGGCCACTGTGCTCTTGGGAACCCTCAGTTCTGCAGCTTTTTTTTTTGTAGCCTCTCCCAGCTTTGTGTCTCGACACAATCCAGTCTCTAAAATCTGCAGATAATTCTTTTGACTTTTGGTTTTGCTCCAATGTTCATTGTGGACCTCATAAAGACAAGGGGTGTGCCTTTACTATCATGTCCAATCAATTGAATTGGCCACAAGTAGTTGGCCACAAGCAGGGTGCAGACATGGGGTAGAAACATTTCAACGATGACCAATAAAATGGGATGCACCTGAGCCATATTCTAAGTGTCACAGCAAAGGGTCTGAATAATATGATATTTCACTTACATAGTCTTAATAAATGTGCAAAAATTCCAGAAATCTTGTGTTTGTCATCCTTGAGTATTGAGTGTTGTTCGATGAGAAAAGAATGAATTAAAATGATTTTAGCAGAAGGTTGCAGCATAACAAAATGTGAATAAAGTGAAGGGGTCTGAAAGAACAAGGCTAAAAACTAACCCCACCAGACCTGCGATACTGTCCATTCTGCTCGCGAACGTCCGATCGCCGGACAACAAGCTGGATTACATAAAGCTGCAGCGGGCCAAGCAGTGGGAAATGAGAGACTGTTGCATCTTTATTTTCACTGAGACATGGCTCCAGAAAAACATTGCATACTCGGCCATCCAGCTAGACAGACTGACCATCTTCCGAGCAGACAGAGATGCCTCTTTGTCCGGTAAGACCTGCAGGGGGGTACTGTGTGTTTATGTGAACAGAGAGTGGTGTACGAACGCTGCCTCAGTTGTGCAACACTGCTCCCCGCTGATAGAGGTTTTATCGGGAAGGTGTTGGCCTTTCTACCTGCCGAGAATACAGTTGAGTGCTGGTGCTAGTGGAACTCTATGAAATCATCAGCAAACTGCAAACAACGCACCCAAGGCATTTTTCATTATTGCTGAAGACTTCAATCATGCCAACTTGAAGTCAGTTCTTCCAAAATTCGTCCAGAATGTGAACTTTGTTACTAGAGGGGGAAGCTGTCTGGACAATGTTTACACGAGCGCTCCTGACGCCTGCAAGGCCCTACCCCGCCCCCGCCGTGGCTACTCAGACCATATCAGCGTTTTTATGGTTCCTGCATACAAGTCCCTGCTGAAGTGCACTAAAAACCAGCCTGCAAGAACTTTAGAGTGTGGCAGGTTGATGCTTTTTCAGCTCTCCAAGACTGCTTCGAATTGACAGACTGGGACATTTTCAGGGAGGCTGCTATGGATGTTGACTCCATCAATCTGGAAGAGTATACAGACTCTGTGACTGGCTATATCTCCAAACGCATAGAGGATGTTACTGTTACCAAGGATGTTACCACAAAAGCCAACCAAAAGCCCTGGATGACGAGAGAAGTGCACAAGCTGCTCAAGAAATGCAGCATTCAGATCTGGAGACAAAGCTGCCCTCAGGGTGACCAGAGCCAAACTGTCTTGCGCTATAAGGAGAGCTAAGTAGGTATATGAGCAGAGGATTAACAAAAAATTCAGCAGCACCAGAGACACATGTCGTATGTGGCAGGGCGTTCAGACAATTATAAACTACAAGCCCAACCCTTACAGCAGTGATGGTGATGCCTCCTTTCTGCAGAACAAAGAGCCTGTGAGAAAAACAACACATCCCTCCACTGACCAGGTACTCTATCTCTCCATAACTAACGTGAAGAGGACTCTAATCCACACAAGGCTGCAGGACCTGACAACATACCTGGTCGTGTGCTCACAGAATATGCCAGTCAACTGGCTGGTGTCCTCACAGACATCTTCAACACATTCCTCAGCCAGTCGTCAGTCCCAGCAAGCTTCAAGTCGACTACCATCATACCAGTGTCGAAAAAGTCATCAGTGACATGCCTGAATGACTACCGACCAGTTGCACTCACGCCAGTCATAATGAAGTGCTTCGAAAGGTTAGTCATGTCACACATAAAGACTAATCTCCCTGACTTCCTTGACCATCTTCAGTTTGCATACTGCTCAAACAGGTCAACTGAGGATGCCATACGCTCTGCCCTTCACCTCTCCCTGACACATCTGGATAAAAAGACATATATGTCAGGATGCTATTCATAGACTTTAGCTCCGCCTTCAACACAATCATCCCTCAAAAGTTGGCTGTAAAACTGAGCAGGTTGTGCCTGAACACCACCCTCTGCAATTGGATCCTGGACTTCTTGACAGAGAGGCCATAGTCAGTTCGGATGGGCTGCAACACTTCCAGCATCATCACACTGAGCACTGGAGTGCCACAGGGCTGCGTGTTTAGTCCACTGCTCTTCACGCTGCTGACTCACGACTGCACAGCCACGCACAACACTAAACACATCATCAAGTTTGCAGATGATACGACGGTGCTGGGACTGATAAGCAGGGATGATGAAACAGTATACAGAGATTAGTTGGAATGGCTGTTGGCATGGTGTCAATACAACAATCTGTCTCTCAGTGTCAACAAGACAAAACAGATAATCGTGGACTTCAGAAAATCACATCCTGCCCACATCCCACTCAGCATCAACGGTTTAGATGTGGAGACTGTTAGGAGTACCAAGTTCCTTGGTGTGCACATAACTGAGGAACTTACGTGGACACATAACACCTCATCACTAATCAAGAAAGACCAGCAGAGACTACACTTCCTGAGGCGGCTGAAGTGAGCAAGTCTTCCCCCTTCCATCCTCACCATGCTCTACAGAGGCACCATTGAGAGTGTTCTGACCAGCTGCATCACTGTCTGGTATGGCAACTGCAACATATCCAACCGCAAGCGCCTGCAAAGGATAGTGAAGACAGCAGAGAACATTATTGGGGTGCCTCTCCCTTCACTACAAGACATATTTTACAAATGCAGTGTCCGCAAGGCCTGCAGCATTGTGCAAGACCCCTTACACCCCTCACATGGACTTTTCACACTTCTGCCATCCAAGAGAAGATACTGCAGCATCAAAGCCAGATCTGCCAGGCGGCAGGATAGTTTTTAACCCCAAGCTGTCAGACTCCTTAACACCATGCTGACCCCTGGGATCTTCCACACTGCCTCAACCTCCTCTAAAAACAGAACTTTTATACATGCCAGCCACTTTCCTGCAAAGACGAGTGTGCATGTAGAAAAGAACTGAAAATCTCATACTGACCTTTAAGGATTTTGACACTCTTGATATCCTTCTTCTGTGAAACATTCTGACCTGTCATTGTTTACACATGTCTTAAACAACTATTATCATACACTGATAATTTCTGTATTATCTATATCTATTATTTATTATTTATTTATTATATTACATATCTATTGACTAAATCTATGTATCTAGATTGCAAATACCATGCATTACATCAATGTTCTATTGATTACTAAGAGCCAGCTGGCCAATATTGAAGTTTAAACAGTGCTAACCAGATATGCTCTGGAACGTATTGAGTGGATATGTTCTCCCATTCATCCATCCATCCATGTGGCATACTGCAGGAATAAAACATCAATTATTTAAATAGTGCCTTTCTACTGTAGATTAACCCCTTGCAAGTACAACACTATAACACACCTGGTTACATTTTTTTACATTTACAGTACTGGTATGTTAAGGTGCTCAGTTGATTCCTCCTTCCTAGGTTTTAGTCCTGGGTCTCATTATTTGTGTTAAGTTACTCTTTAGCCTTTCACCTGTAGTAAGTTTTAAATCTACAGAAATCATAACATTGAGTGGTTTATCTCATGCCACCTTTCAGCATGATGACACTGAGAACACATTTATGAACTCATGTATTCCATTATAAGTTAGTGGAGGTACAGAACACATAGAATTGGTGACTGGTACAATGCAGGGCCCGTTTCTGGTTAAGACCTTTTTCTTTGCAAGTATCCCGTCTTCTATAGTGTTGATCTATAAGAAGAAACTGGAGTCTCTCTACAATTTCTAGCAAAGACATGAGAAGGATGTACACATTTTCACATCTACACAGTCCAAGCCAGGAACTTTACCACTATTCTTGAGGATTTGAGCCAATAGTACTAATCTCTTGAACAATTGTTTCTGTGCTTCTGTGTTTTGAGAAACTGAAGTTTATGCAGTGGCGTAGTTAGAGTTTGTGCCGCTCGGGGCGGGGTGGTGCTTCAGTTTTCCGCCCTCCAACATATCTGAATATGTTAACCTATTTAAATAGAAAATGAAAATGACATATTGAGAAAAATTAAGATAAATTTTGCATAGATTTAATCATATATAGAGAAACAGCAATAATATTTCACATATAATTATTTATAAACATCAACTAGACAAGAATATAGTATAGATGCACTGATAAGCCATGTTCTAATTATTAGTTTAATATAATTATGCTACAAAAAAAAGAACCAGTGTAGTGTACAAGTGATAGGTGGGGATGTTTTCTGCGCAGAGCAAGAACGCATTCAGATTGATAACGAAGCGAAATTATAAATTGTAAATTAGTTATTTATCTTCCTAGAAATTATTATCGGTGTAATGTTTATGTTGATTTTTGTTATTGCCTCATAAATTTCAACTGCTGTGTCTGATGTCATAACAGAAGGACAGTCTGAAAATTATTTTTGAAGCATTTGCGGAAAAAAATCAGAGAATTTAACTTTTTTCATTCATGAGTGATATTTTTCCGAACTCTACTGCTTACACACGAATTTTTGGCCAATAATGCCACCCCCAAAAATATGCTGCCTGGGGTGGACCGCCCCCTCCACCTGCCCCTAGCTATGCCACTGAGTTTATGGCAGCCGAAACAGCGAATCAGTACTAGAGACCAACTGTGTGCCTTCCATATGAGTTAGAAAACTTAATGGTGTAGAATGTTATAGAGTGGCTTAGCTGAAGAATGAAGTGAAACTGATCATATCAAAAATATTCTTGCTCTTAGAGAATTGTGTATTTCTATAGAACTTTAAAGTGGAGAGGTATCTTTTTATTTTAGAGTTCTGATTTCTTTGAGAACTGTCTACCAAGATAGAGCCATCCAGTGATATTTATTGCAATATAACTTAAAGTAATGAGAGAGCCCACCACTGGGGCATCTTTGTTCATCTGCAAAAGCGATGACAATTATGACACCTTTGCTCATTATGATAGACATAAGATCCTCTTATCATTACAAAAGAGCAAACCATTTTAACACCTTTGTCCATAATATGAGCTAACCATTGTGACACCTTTGTTCATTACAAACGTTGATGATAGTGGATTCTTTGTTTGTTACAAGAGTTGATCCTTGTGTCTTATTTGTTAATTATAACATAGCTGATCACTATTTTAGCACTACAAGACAGCTGATTATTGTGGTGCCTTTGTTTGTTCTGAGAGTTGACTAATGTGTCACCTTGGCTCATTTTGTGAATGCTGAAGATAATGGCACTTCTGTTCATTGTGAGGGATGATTGCTGTGAAACCTTTCTCAGTTGAAGAGAACAGTTTATGGCAGCACCTTTGATTATAATGAGAGAGCTGACCTTTCTATTCTTATGTCCGTTGGTCATCTTACATTACAGAAAACAATGGTAGTTCGTCAGAAACTACGACATGCAAATAATTAAAATCATTAATAAAAAAATAACAAAAGCAAACTCAAATGTCTTTAAAAAAGCAGAAATAATGATGCTGCTTGTATGGTCAACAAGCAGTCCTAGCAGGGGAAAGATAAAGTAAAATTGCTATTTGTTCTAAATATAAATATGAAGGACAATGAGGCTTGACAGATGATAATTAATTTTAAAGCATGTTAGAAAAGGCGGTACCTCTTACAAGCATTTTCTATATTCTAGCTTAGTATTGTGAGAAGACAGCCTGTCATGAAAAAACTATCCAGTCAGAAAAAGCAACTTGATACCAGTGACCTGCCCGTTGTGAGACTGTGAGGCTGTTATTATGAGAGCTCATGATTTGGTTAGAAAAACTCAAATCATGAAAGAATTCAACTCCATAAGAGAACTTGGATAGGAATTGAAAATAAATACATTAGAGGGTCAGCTCAAGTTGGATGGTTGGGAGACAAAGTTAGAGAGGCGAGATTGCGTTGGTTTGGACATGTGCAAAGGAGAGATGCTGGGTATATTGGGAGAAGGATGTTAAGGATAGAGCTGCCAGGGAAGAGGAAAAGAGGAAGGCCTAAGAGAAGGTTTATAGATGTGGTGAGAGAGGACATACAGGTGATGGGTGTAACAGAACAAGATGCAGAGGACAGGAAGAGATGGAAAAAGATGATCTGCTGTGGCGTCCCCTAACGGGAGCAACTGAAAGAAGAAGAAGAAGAAGAAGAAGAAGAAGAAGAAGAGAACCTTTCTGTGTGAGCAAATGACCTGGTATGAATGCGATTTCCCTTTGAAACAGAGCATCATGTAGATGACATTTTGGAAAGAGAGGGTAATGTAGGGTATGTAATTCAGAAAAGAAATGGCTGTAGCTTATACTGAGAGATGTTTGTGTAATCAGTAGGGATGTCTTTTTAACTGGTTGACAGAGCATTGCGATGTTCAGTCTAAGAATGCGAGATGTTAAGGGAGAGCATGCACTACAACTGTAGAGCCTAGTATCATTAGACACAAGACCATAGAAATTAAGTACCTCAAATCATAAATAGTTCTGGCATTTGTTATGTAAATGATGTTGAATGAAGAAATTCCAAGGGCGGTATTTGGGGAAGGAGTCCCAGATGAAGGGCAAGTATCAAGAATAAGGAAGAAGGAAGTAAAGGAGGCTTTGAAAAGAATGGAAAATAGAAAAAATGGAAATGGAAGGCAACAGGACTGCAAGAAATACCAGCAGAAGTGTGGAAGAGTTTAGGAGAAAAAGGAGTAGATGTGTTGTGAGATCTAATGCAGAAGATTTATGAACAGGAGAGAATACCAGAAAATTGATACATTTGGGAAAGAGTTAGAGAGAGAAGGCTAAGGGAAGAGACCATCATTGGGGAGGAGTAGTTTGGTTTTATGCCAGGAAGAGAAACAACTGATGCAGTCTTTCCATTGAGACAGCTCATAGGGAAGCATCAAGAAAAACAGAAAGCTTGCATATGGTGTTTATTAATTTAAAGAAGGCCTATGATAGAGTGCCATGTCAAGAGATCCGGAGGTGCATGAGAGAGAAAGGAGGACCAGAGAAGTATGTGAGGATTGTCCAGGATATGATTGAGGGAGTGAGAACTTGGGTGAAAAGCAGTATTGGGGTATTAGACAACATCCCAGTTAGAGCAGATCTGCTCTCATGTCTTTGCCTCTTTGATCTGGTTATTGATGTGTTGCATGCTTTTTTCTGATGACATTGTGTTGTGTAGCGCCAGAAAAGAGGAAAAATGGAGAAAAGCTTTGGAAGGTTGAGGACTGAAGATAAATAGGAAGAAGACAAAATATATGAAGTCTGATGACGATCAGGATTCAGAAGTTAGTCTGAAGGAAGAGCAATTAAAAAGAGTGGATGCATTTAAATATCTAGGATCAGCCCAAGATGAAAGATTAGATGCAGAGATAACTCATAGAGTGCAGTGTGGATGGAACAGTTAGATGAAGGTATCGGGACAATTATATGATCAAAGAATTAAGGCAAAGAATAAAGGTAAGGTTTTTAAGATAAAGGCAAGACCAGCAATCATGTATGGAACTGAGACATGGGCAGTAAAGGGAGTGCAGGAGACGAAGTTAGGTGTGGCAGAAAAGTTGAGGGGATGTGTGGAGTTACAAAAAAGGACCGAATAAGAAATGAGACAATCTGGGGAACAACAAACGTAGGAGAGATACTGTATTAAAGAAAGCACAGGACAGTAGGTTGAAGTGATATGGACAGGTGATGAGGAGAGACAATGAATATGTGGACAAATGACTGATGGGAATGGAAGTACAGGGGAAGGAAAACTGAGGGAGGTCTAAACGGAGGTGGATGAATAAAGTAAAGATCTAAAGGAAAAGGGTCTCACTGGTGATAAGGTGCAGGACCGGGCTGTTTGGAGAAGGTTAATCAAGCACATTAACCCCATGTAGAAGTGGTCATTAGCTGAAAAAGAAGAAAAAGTTGAAGGAGAAGATTTTTTATGGAAATAAATGTCCAGTCTGAGAAAGCTACCTGCCATGTTGTAGCTGTCCATTGCTGCAGAGTGTAATGTGTTAAGAGCTTTTCATTTGATAGCAGATGCCCAAATTGTGAGCAGCTGTTGTGAGGGAATGAGAACTTCAATGCCTGTCATGAAAACGCTGTCCAACTTGAGTAAGCAACCTGTCATGGGCAAGACAGCTGTTACTTTAGAGTCTAGTGCAGGAACACCACTGATCAGTTTTGAAAGTGTTTGTTAGGTGCATTCGTATATAAAACAGAAAGCACTCACTGCGATAGCCATGTCTGCCTGTCAGTCTGTCTGTCCATCCACATGAAAGGACTCAGACCAGGTATTTTGAAATTGGACACTTATTCTTCAAGGAAATTAGTCAGGACAGTTCATTTTTTTTGTCTAGATTTTTCAAACAAAGCAGGCTGTTCACATTTTTGAAATTTAAAAATCTCACACTGAATAGCATTGGAAAATTTGCAAACTCATCTGTCCTCAATCCTCAAGCTGAAGAAACAAAGTCTACTGATTCAATTATAGCTTGAGGGTGGTTACTTCAACTTTGTACTCGTTTGACAGCTGTACTTGATGGCAGAACAGTGAAACATCTGCAGCCATGTGCAGTGAAGCAAGTGAACCGCAGTGCAGGACACAAGATGGGGCGGGGCCAGATGTGGGTGGGGTTGGATTAATGAATATTACCATATAATAAAGGTATGATGTTTAATGGGTATCATTTACTCAGTTGGCTAATAATGATATTCTTTCTGTATTCAGTACAGTAGTAATTATATTGTTCATTTATTCACCAGTGTATAAGACACATACCTTTCTTTACTTTTTGAATGCAGGGACATGTCTTGGTATTTTCTAGCAATTTACCTTCTGCCCCATCCAGCACTTGTGATCTTGTGTGAACTTCAGTCACAGCCAGGGTTACCAGGTCAGAGGGAATCAGGGCCATCAGGGGAGAAATGGGGGACAAAAATATAACAAGGGTGATTTCTCTTCACAAACATACTATATATGGATTTGTAATTCAAAATGGTGTTCTGAAGTTTATCACTTTGTATAAATTAAAAAAAAAATATATACATCTTGCTTGTACTAGAAGTTTATGGGACATGGAAGAAAAGCTTAAAAATAATATTTCCAATTTTCAAGCCAAGGCAGTTGTAAAGTATTGATCTGTATCCTGTGATTACACACACATTGTAAAATCGTTATACATGTCATTTTTAAACAAAACAACACAAATATAATGAGATTCAGCTATTTTAAAAGCAGACTAGCACTGTGTGATAGCTCAGCACTTAGTCACCCGGTGTGTGGTTTCCACCCGACAGACTAAATTGCAGTAAACTTTTCGTGCCATGTGGTTGTTTTTTTTTTTAATTTTCTTCTGTATTTATGTGAGAATTCACAGAAATGAACAGAAAACATATCCTTACCACAAGAAAAATAGTGCCAGGAATACAGTATAAAATCATTATTTTCAGATCCCTTTTTGTTGTCACAAACATATGTCAGAAACTCAGCATCTGTCCTGGCTTGAAAAGTGGACACATTTGGTAAGATTTTAAGCTTTTGCTCTGTTCCCCATAGACTGCAATGTAAAGCGACAATGTGGGGAAGAAATGTTTTTAAATTTATAGAACATTATTTTGCATGGCAAATGCATGTATAACATGTTTGTGAAGGAATAACTTTGACTTGAAAAATGCTGAACTTATCCTTTAAAAATAAAGGGGATTTCTTTCATGGGAATTACCTTCTTATAGAAACTTTTCCCACCACCAAATGCTCAATGAAAACATCATTCAGCAATAGCCAACATACCGAACATCACAACCACCACCTGCCATTGCTTCCCCTGCTATTCTCAAAGCTAATGTATCATTGGTTAACAGCTGGAGTGGTTTGGGATTGGCAGGCCATCTGACAGTGTTTCAGCTAAGCACAAAAGCAAATTAAGGGTTGGTGTTAGCTTGCAGAGTTTTGTGAAGTCATTGACTTAGCCTCACAAGATTAGAATTACACGTTTTGAGTACATTTTACATTTTACATCTATCTATCTATCTATCTATCTATCTATCTATCTATCTATCTATCTATCTATCTATCT
>JANRMT010062815.1:28246660-28279483 GCA_026402145.1 Polypterus bichir lapradei
ACCCTTAATCAAAAGGTGAAAAGAAATATTTATTCCTGAAGTCAGAGCTCTTTGGAATGTATCCAGCAGCTAAACAGATAGCAAGTTCCATGTAAATGTCTGTGACTCCTGTGTCAGGAATACAACAAAACACCAAATAAACTATAATTAATTTAAAGCTTTATAGAACTTTTGAATTAATTATATATAACTTATTGAAAAAGTTATAATAAAATGCAACCACTCTCTAACCCACTCTGACCCAAACTGAGTGCCCACCAGGCTTAAGTGGTCACCACTTTTACATTTTTTCAAGACACAGGAACGTTATCACACAAGCTCAAGGTCAGTTTTCATAGGATTTCAAAACTGCTTAAGCTGTAAATCAGCTAGTGACACAAAGCATTCCAAGGACCTGCTTAGCCTTTCAGGTTTTCCAGAATACATCTCCCTTCCTGTCCAGTCTGACAATGCTTTCAGGCCTCAGCAGTTTACCTGTAGTCTGTCAGTTAATAAGGTTGAAGCATCACCCATACATATCTGAACGCAAGTGACTATTACACCATTTGTATATTTTCTTACTTGTTCCAATATAACATTAACAGCTTTTTACAGTCTTCATTTAACCAGTTTTTGTTTTCAGAAGGCCTCATGGACACAGGTATACAAGTCACAGATTGTTAAATTGTTTGCCATCTTTTAAGGAGATTGCTGTTTGAATTAAAGGTGACATGCTACATATTAGGGTGGCGCAGTGGTAGCGCTGCTGCCTCGCGGTTAGGAGACCCGGGTTTGCTTCTCGGGTCCTCCCTGCGTGGAGTTTGCATGTTCTCCCCGTGTCTGTGTGGGTTTCCTCCGGGCACTCTGGTTTCCTCCCACAGTCCAAAGACGTGCAGGTTAGGTGGATTGGCGATTCTAAATTGGCCCAAGTGTGTGCTTGGTGTGTTTGTGTGTGTCCTGCGGTGGGTTGGCACCCTGCCTGGGATTAGTTCCTGCCTTGTGCCCTGTGTTGGCTGGGATTGGCTCCAGCAGACCCTCGTGACCCTGTGTTCAGATTCAGCGGGTTGGATAATGGATGGATGTTACATATTGATTAGCACATGCAAGTAAGGATTTCATTGCACAATAATGACCTTACAAACCTATATATAGTAAACCCATAAATTACTTTGCTTTCCTTATGAAACAGTGTACCATTTAGATGAGACTTTCTGAAGTTGGGCTAATGCTGGGTATGTCATTTACAGAAAAAAATAGCTCTGGCTTATCGTTTGCCATTTGAGTGATTAGGTAGATGATTCTTTTAATTGGTTGGCAGTGCATTTTGATAGTTTTTGAGGTAAAAACAAGCATATTTTGGACTCCTTTTGCCTACTTCATCATGTACTAGCCTAGCGAAGTGAAACATCACACTGCTAATCATTAAATACTTCACTACCGTGAGTGAACCTATCATGAAAGAACTGTCCAGCCTAAGCCATCAGCCCGGCACATTGGGGCTCTCAATTGTCACTGAGTCTGCTTTAATGACAGATGATCGTGGGGGTTGAGCTGCCAAATTTATGAAACGGCTGTCATAGAGCAGCTGTGCAGGGTGAGAAAGAAACGTGTCGCAGTGGAGCTGCCCAGTACTTTGGGGTCTTCTCTAGCTGTAAATTGTTCATCATTGTGGCACTTCTGCTTATTATGAGAACATAAGCTATTGCTGTATAGCCTGGTGTATTGAGAGACTGGACTACTACAGGGTTTATTTCATGAAATTCTGAAATAACTATAAAACTGGTTATAAATGGTTTGTCCAATCTGAGAAAAAAAAAATCTGATACCAGAAAGTTGTCTATCAGTTTGTAGATTTCTGTAGTAAGACCATTCATTATTACTGTACAGTTTGTATAGTATCAGTGTTGTGCATGAACTAGTTCAAAAGAGCGCGTTCAATCACGCTAATTTTTCTAACGTAACGTATTTGCAAGTGAAGAACTTGAACGTGAGCTAGTTCAGTTTTATGTGACATTCTAGATCTCATTTAGGTCCAGATTAAACGTTTTGTCTTAGTGAAGTCGAATCCGAATATGGTATTCGGATAAGCACAAATAGTGGATTTTTTACGAATATTTCTTTTGTACGAATTTTTTATTTATGTTCAGAAAACATAACGTTAAATCAAATAGGCACTGTCTGTGTCTGCCTGCTTGTGCTTAAGCTGCACCCCTGCTGACACGAGCACATAGTGAAGCTTCGCTTTTGCTTTTAGGAAAACATTGTACATAGCAAGGCCTCTTTAGATTTTTCCCCGTTGGACATGCAATATGTCACGTGAATTTTGACCAGCAGTGCAATCGGTTAGTTCTCCCACACACTGGTTCCACAGTCACCATTTGTGTCACATGGTTGAAAATAGAACGGCAATTTATTTGTATACTGGCATCTATTTAATTTCTTTTTTGACTGGGAGGATATTAGCATGGGCAGTGGCGCAGTGGGTAGCACTTCTGCCTCGTAGTTAGGAGACCCGGGTTTGCTTCGTGCTGCGTGGAGTTTGCATGTTCTCCCTGTGTCTGCATGGGCTTCCTCCAGGTTCTTCAGTTTCCTTCCACAGTCCAAAGACATGCAGGTTAGGTGCATTGGCAATTCTAAATTGTTCCTAGTGTGTGCTTGGTGTGTGTGTGTGAGCGTGTGTGTGTGTGTTTGTGTGTGTGTGCGAGGCCTGCGGTGGGCTGGCGCCCTGCCCAGGGTTTGTTTCCTGCCTTGCACCCTGTGTTGGCTGGGATTGGCTCCAGCAGAACCCCGTGACCCTGTAGTTAGGTTGGATACGGGATGGATGGATATTAGCATATATGGTTATACGTGTTTGTTGCTGGGTATAACTGAATAAAGTGTATTTAAATAAAAAAAAGTCTTCGTGATTATTGTATTTTATTCGAGAACACTGTAATAGCCTAATACTGTATAAGGCATGACAAATTGAAAAAAGTAAACCATTGGGTCATTTATTCTCACTCCTTTAAAAATACAAAATGAACTGAACATGAACTAGTTCATAACTGAAATGGTGAACTATGAATGTGAATTTATTCATTTTAATCTGCGTGAACTGAACGTTGAGCTAGTTCTTGTGAGGTGTGAACTTGCACAATACTGTATAGTGTGTCTTTTACTGTGAGTGCACAACCTATTGGGATAGAACTTAGTGTACTGTTGGGTAGACTTGCCATGTTTTGAGAATTGTCTAAAATAAGAGAAATGACATACCTGTCCCAAAAATCCTATCTAGTCTGAGAAAGAAAACTGTCATCAAAGAACTGCCTCTTTCTAGACATTCTATTATGATGAAACTTGGTGGTTGCGTAAGATCTGTTGTGCCATGAAAAGAGTTTAATATTGTATGAGAGCTATCCATTGTGAGAGAGCTACCTTTCATCAAAGAGCTATGCCATCTCAGAAAGCCATCTGTCATTTTAGAGCCTCCTTATGCTGTATATTTTAGCAAAGCGAAAAACTTCTGATGTTTGTAATGCCTCCGTTCATTATGATAGAGCCTGCTTCATTACCATTAAACGGAGATATCTGTCCACTAACACAGACCTGGCCACGTTACAAAGGAGCCACACCCTGCAACATGTCAGGGAAGAGCAGCCTGAACCAAGGGCATTGCAAAGTAAAAGCCCACAGTAATTCAGAGTTACATCCTAATGTTTCTCTAGACCAGGGGTCTCCAACTCCAGTCCTGGACAGCTACTGTGGCTGCAGGTTTTCATTCTAACCCTTTTCTTAATTAGTGACCTTAATTTTAATTGATGCACAACTTAAGATTCAGGCCCCTTAATTATTTATTTTTTCCTTAATTAGCAACCAAACAATATTAAGACACAAAATGAACCAACACATAAACAACAACCTGTGTCCATCACACACTAACTGAAACTATAGAAAGGTGAAGGCCTCAGTAATGTTGATCTGCTCAGGTCCACAAAACATTTTGACGATGCTCTTACAAAAGAAAATCAACAGCTTTGGAAATGTCTGCTGTGGCAGAATGAGCACCATGGAATTAAATAACAGGTTTAATTAGCAACGAGAATTGGCTTCAAATTAAGAAACCGAACAAAGTGGAGTTGGCTGGAGTTTGAGGCCCCAATTTAGTTGGTCATCTTTTGGCTCACTTTACATCAAATTTATGCTTAGGTGCAGTTTAAGGAAAAAAGAATCAACTCAGTGGTCAGAGTCTCAAGAAAGGTCAATTAAAATAAAGGGAAATAATTAATTAGGAGCAAAAACTGGTCACTAGGGCGGCACGGTGGCGCAGTGGTAGCGCTGCTGTCTCGCAGTAAGGTTTGCTTCCTGGGTCCTCCCTGTGTGGAGTTTGCATGTTCTCCCCATGTCTGCGTGGGTTTCCTCCGGGTACTCCGGTGTCCTCCCACAGTCCAAAGACATGCAGGTTAGGTGCATTGGCGATTCTAAATTGTCCATAGGGGTTTATCTCCTGCCTTGCGCCCTGGGATTGGCTCCAGCACACCCCCAGTGACCCTGTAGTTAGGATATAGCGGGTTAGATAATGGATGGATTGATAAACTGGTCACTAATTAAGAAAAGAGTTAGAATGAAAACTTGCAGCCACAGTAGCTCTCCAGGACCGGAGTTGGAGACCCCTGCTCTAAATGTTTCTGCTACTCATTAGACACATGATGTTGCTAGTCCTCATCTGTGACTGGCTAATAACCTTGAAAAAATATTTTGTGAAGCTTGGGACAGGCAGACATCTACTGGCAGCTTTCTCTGTCTTTTACCTCCATGCCCTTTTGGTAGCAAATAAACCAGCAATGTGCCTCCCCTCTAGTTCAATCCATGCCGAATACCTATAATGTGCACAAAAGCCTTAAGAAACACTTTTCAGTTTGCAAGGGAATAAAAGGGAACCAGCAAACAGACAGTGAGTGCTATGCTGAATCTCCTAAAAAAAGCACAGTAGTTTCACACTTCAGTCCTGGCATCACTTGCCTCCAGGCTGGCACATCTAAGCCCCACCTTGGGAAGTTAGAGTTAAGCACTAATAAGAGGTGCAAGAAGCAGAACAGACTAAACTTTATAACTACTGTATGTTGTCCTCCTGTCGTAAATGAGCATGCGATGTGAAGGCCATTAAGCAGTGAGTGGAGGTTGAGGAACAATTCCATAAAAACTGTTGTGTTGATTCATGCAAAACAGCTAAGCCGGACTTCGGGCTGAGGCCTCACTTTAAAATTCTGCTGGCTCTGCATGCCGCACAGTGTGTGGTGTTTGGAGGAGGTGAGAAGCTGTGGGAGGGCTGAGTGTCTTCTGCTGCCGCCGTTCATCCCTGCTACACTCTTATCTTTCAGCCCTGACGTCGTGCCACTTGGTGAAGCACAGACCAACATGCCGGGTTTAATTAACAGAAGCAAAAAGTGCCCTCTGCCGCTGAGCTCCTCAGAGATCTCTGCCTGCGTGCGAGGCTACACATTAGCCATCACAGCCTCATTGAGTTATGACAACATGGAAGATCATCCCATCGAAGGTAAGTCTTCCTCACTCGGGTTGTTAGAAAGATACTTTGTTAGTTTCTGCTGCATAGGTTCAATGCCCGACTGACACAGTGCTCTTTATTTCAAATGCAGTCTGCTTACAGAATGTGCTTTTGTACTGTCCTGGGCATCATGCCAGTTGATGGCAAATGAAACACTTTTTAAATACAGTCGGCTCATAAATATTATGAGCATAGTGTAAGTAGTCCAGTAATATGAAGTAATGTTTTTTCTTCCTTCAGGTTGTATAGTTTTTGCCCCTATTAATGTAAGCCACCCAGGCTTGACCCATGCAGGACGCCAAAGTTGTCCTTTGCATATGAACCCAGACTAGTTAACAACAAGAGCTCTGTTTTTATTTTGCTGCTGAAAAGGGTTATATGGGACAAAAACAACCCTCATTTCCACTGCCTATGAAAGCACAAGTGTCATGTATATGCCAGTTTACCTGTTAGGCTTACTGAGGGCTGGAGAATGTGCTACAATTGCCAGGTGAAGGATTGTGAGCCTGACCTGACGCTAACTCCATGTATAAAAGAGACAAACCCCTAAAGAGTGTCAGTTACAGTAAAAACCATTTACCTTGGCTGTACCTAACAAAAACAGGGCAACCTATGAGCGGTGGTGGTGGCATATGCGCACCTCCTTGGCCGCTTGTAACTAGCATTCCTGTTTCCCATGCAGGTCTCTTTGTGTACCCACTGGATGAGGGTTCCACTGTGGTGGGCTTTGAGGCTATGATCTCAAGGAGGATCATAACTCTTCAAGTCAAAGACAAAGCAAAGATTGACGACTGCTACTATGACTGCTGCACCTTGTCAAATGGGACCTTTCAGAGTGGCACTGGTAAGAGCTGCATCAATTCTTCTCACTGACCATACTTCATGGGTTTGAATTTGAGCCAGACGCTGGCCTGGATTAAGCAGATTTCATAATGAATGGATGGATGAATGACAAAATTGGCCCTGTTGGACTATTAATATTAAGATGGTGCTCAGAGTGTAATTTTTACTTTGGTTTAGAGGTGTATTTCCAAATGATTATTTAAGTAACATGATTTTTTACAGTGTCGAATCCAACTTTGAAGTTAGTTTTCTGTTTCGCTTCCATTTTGATATCGTTAGTTGTCATTCCCGTTTTTTCCTGGCGCCACCATTTGGTGGTGTAGTTGTTACGGCATTGCTATGACATCGGGCACGTGACGGTGCTGTATACTCCTCCTTCTCCTCATCCTAGTTTGACAGATTTTCCCATTGACATTTGCCACTCTGTTTTTTTAGATTTAATCTTCCAGAGAATCAGTTGTTTTCCTATTTATTTTCATTTCAATTTAGGGTTTTGCTTGACAAAAGACTAGTCTGACTTCTGAGTTTAGAACTGCATACATTTCATCTCTTCACCCCGTTTAAACCATTTCTGCTGTTTTAGTAAAACAAATAGCAAACATAGTAAAACTAGTCAGTCAGTCATTATCCAACCCGCTATATCCTAACACTGGGTCACGGGGGTCTGCTGGAGCCAATTCCAGCCAACACAGGGCGCAAATCAGGAACAAATCCCCAGGCAGGGCGCCAGCCCACCACAGACAGTAAAACTATTTCTTGAGATATTCATGCCAACATTGTGCAAAACAGAAGTCTCCAAGCTCACCATTATCCATATTCTCTTGTAGGCCGAATTGTTTTAGATGAAGATCTGGAAAGCAGTGTGCTCGTTGTAAACCTGGGGATCATCCCACCATTAGAGACAGTGACAGTGCTGGTAAGCACCTCCTCAGAACTGGCAACTCTTCCTAATGGAGCGATCAGAGTGCTCTCCCCTTCAGTGTGCACTCCCAGAGTTCAACAGCCAGGCAGTGAAGATGCCAACTTGGCAGAGCACCAGTTCCGCAGGTATAGTTTCAGCTCCTTTGTGTGATGACTTGCCCTTCTCCACATGTCCCCAGGCCTCCTGCTTACTGTTTACTCATCCTCATGACTCAGATTTGTTGTTGCATTAGCTTAATTGTCACTTAATCACTGAGTCATTGTTCTTTAATTAGTCAACCTGTCTCATTTTCTGGTGATTCTAAAGTTTCTTGTGTGGACCTTTTAACTTTGCTCATCCATCTATTCTTTATGTTATTTATTTTGCCTCATTTGAGCTTAGACCTTTTTCACCTGATTCATGTTCTCCTCTGCTCTTTGCATTGCTGTAACAATTTTTCAATATACAGTTCTGATTTTTGGTCATCCTGATAAGCTTTCTGTCACCTGTCTTGCAAATTCAAACCCACGCTTCAGCAGCATCATCACTCCAGCTTCACGAAGATGGCAAATGACCATCCAACCAACAAACAATTAACCCAAAATATCCAGGATGATGCAGCATTCAGTGACATGATATTCTGGGGTGAATCTTGTTTATGAGGCTTCTGTAACGCCTAATATTTTTTTACCCAACTACATAAACACTTCTTATTCCAACAGATTTTGAGTTTATTCAGATGAATTCTTTTACTGATCCTCTTTATCCAGATGATTTCTTTTCGTGATCTTCTGCAAATGAAGCATTTCGACAGAGAAGACATGCTACACTAGACTTCCAATGTTGGGCCCATCCTTTACTGGGACCTGCACAGATGGATGTAGGAGGATTTTTAGGATTTCTCATGGAAGATTTGCAGCAGGAGCCCACAATTCCAGAATTAGCTATGCAGGGGATGAGTGGGCTTCTATAATGGTAGGCCGCTTCATGGTGGGAAAAGCAAGAAGTAGGCATCTGATATTTCTCTGTGCCTATCCAAATAGTCTCAGGTGCAGTGCTTACTTGCTTTGTCCATGTGAAGATATTCCTAAATGTAAAAAAATCTAACAATAAATAATGAAAACCTGGACATGTGGAAGGTGTCCAGGTTATGTCATGAGGTAAGCAAATACAAATAACAAAAGGAATATGCTATATAGAAAGACTAGAAGACATCAGCTAGTACAATTACTAGAAGAATAAATTCATCCAAACTCTTCTATCTTCCTTCCTTGGTTTCATTTCACCCCAAGGCTTTCTTTGCAACTTATTACCTCTAATAGGTCCTTTAAACTTACATTCAATTTTATGCTTACCTTGGTGATGCTTTTGACTAATGATAAGCTAATCAGATATTCCTTCCCCAATCTTCCATCTGCAGGATCTTGTGGAATTTCTCACTTGTTCACATGGTATCCAATAGATTCTTATAGCTTCAACTGATTGTGCCTTTGGGGTTTTCTCCCAGGAGATGGTACTCAGCTCACGTCCTGTCTAGTAACATCCCCACAAGATGCCCAAACCCTTTCATCCGCCTCCCTTCCATATGGTTGAGGTTCATCTAGATTGGTGGGATGCTCATCCTGTGAGTCTAGTGGTTCAAAGAAATATTACTGTGGCCACTTTTATCCAGAACTTCATTGTACCCAAAGCAAGTGACCATAGATGAGGATGGGGATAGCGACTAAATATGATTATCAGTGGCTTGACAAATGCGCCCCAGTGATTTTTAAATCTACTACTGGGTTTCTGGTTGGATTACCCTTGATATACTGATGTGAGTGGAATGGTAAGACAAATTCAGGTCTAAATGTGGCTCCTTTAATGTTACCTTTATTCATTTACCTGGCTGCTACTGCCACCAGATTTGTCCTGGTGAAAATTCCTAGAGCTGGCGAATCTTTATAGCTGCTCCAAACGCCTTTACAGATTAGCCGAAGATGCTTAAAAAGAAGACTAAATTATTCAGCTCTGATGATATTCTTGCTTTACATAACAGAGGGGATTGGGAAAAATGGGGCACTATCCTTTTTTACCATTTTTGTCAATCCATCTAATTTTATCTGTGGCAATACATGATAAAGATCATGAGCAGTCTAGGTGGGATAAGAATTGAAATCCTGGGGGGGATTACAGATTTACTAATTCTACTATTTCTTTACATATCTGTGTCCTCATTGTTGCCATGGATATGTGCTTTTATTTCTTTTCCCTGGTGGGGGTAGAGAGTGGGTGGTGCTTGCATTGTTTTTATTGTACTATATTGTAGTGTTTTACCGTTAAAATATTATCAAAAATAATTTAACTATTCCTGTAATGGATTAACTCCCTTCCTAGGCTGCCATGCACCCAATGCTACGTGGGTGGGCCCTGGCTCCCTACAATCTTGAATACGATTAAGTGGATTGAAAATGGTCATTTGAGCATGAGTGTGTGTGCATGCATTCTTCCTATTAATATCAAAGAAGGAAATCAATTTAATAAGAGAAAAACACATATGCAGTATTCCAAAGTGTTTACATTGTAAGAAAAATGAAAAAGCAGGATGGAGATGCATAATAAAACTACGGAAGCCCTAATACGCTTTCGTATAAAACAGCTAGTGTAAAATGACAGCATACAGGTAGTCCCCAGGTTACAGACATCCGACCTATGACATACGAACGGGGCCTCAGCTGTGACGCATGCGCCTCAGTAACTGCCGCTCTGTCATCTTCGGCCTGGGGATGCTGCAAGCGGTGGCTGGAGGGGGCGATTTCGCTGCTTGCACAGTGTAGCGTCCCTCGGGCGGCTCCCGGCGGCAAGCGACTTCACTGCCTGCCCATCACACACGGCTGCTTGTTCATTCTCAGTGGGTGGCTGGTAATGCTGCAAGAGGTGACCCGGTTGTGGCTGAACGGAGGCCATTGAGGGTGAACGGGGCGACGGGGGGTAGCACTGTAGTGTGCCTCGGATGGCTGCGTGTTGAAGGGAGCGGTGGTGCGGCGCACACTGCAAGTAGCATACTGTAGTGGAGGTGACTGTGAGGTGGGCTGGTGATGAACCGCCCCTCGCTGCCCTCATTCATTCTCAATAGCAAGCCTGCTTGTACTGTTACGCACATAGCAGGAAGTTGTCTCTTGTCAGTACAGGGTGGTCCAGATCTAATTATGCAGATCCAGATCATCTGGATGACTTTGATTTATGCAGGGACGATTCCAGTTTGGCCCGAAGACGATTCTTCATGTCTTCAGTTCACACACTTCTCGATGGTCTGAGATTTTTCGGATGATTTTCTATGTAATAAATTGAATAAGTTATAGTGTAATGAAAATTGCATAATTAGCTCTGGACCACCCTATACATCAGACGTGTTGACGACGGGTGCCTTCCTGCTGTGATAGCGTGTACAGTGCTGTGCAGAAAGGCTCATCTTAACCTTTTGTCTTCACCCTTCAAGAATGTCTCTGAAATGCAAATCTGATGCAAGTGCTGGTGATACAGTAAAGAAGAGAAAAACCATCACCATTGAAAATAAAGCAGAAATAATAAAAAGGTCAGAAAAAGGTGAAACTCCATCATTCATTGGCAGAGCACTTGGTTACAGTCGGTCAACAATAGCATTTATTAAAATAATTTACCTGTTCCGACTTACATACAAATTCAACTTAAGTACAAACCTACAGTCCCTATCTCGTCCGTAACCCGGGGACTGCCTGTATTGTTAAGGGAGATGTCATACTAATCAATAGAGAGAGCTGACCTTCTCTGGTGGTGTGCAGATCTGATCTGAAGGTGCTATAAAATGACTTATCCATTCAACATGCTCTGTGGCTCCTTTACAAGCTGCCACAGGAATATTTAGCTTTTCATTTTCTTTTACTTATCTCCTTCAACAGAGACCGGCATCACTGCACCCTTGGCCCACATGAGCCGATGGCCAGTAATCAGCTCTGCCTTGCTTGGTTACTGGAGGATGAAACCATTAATTCCATAGACTACGAGTTTAACTTTCACCTGGAGATCAAAGGACCGTGTCTGCTAGCAGGTGAGTGTCGACCACACTGTGGCATGTTTCTTTTCATCTTCACGTCGCTACTGACCTGAACGTCGTACTCTTTCCTAAGCAGGTGTGGAAAGTCCCACGCATGCAATCCGAGCTGATGCTGACCCTTCTGCACACTCTGCTACAAGTGTGGTCATCACATTGGCTGACAAGTACACCTTTGACCAACCAGTGGAGATTCTCATCTATCCATGTGGTAGGTACAGTCTGAATGTGCTCCCTGCTTGAGATGCCAGGTGAGGGTTTGCTTCCTTATTAACTGGGTCTCATTGCTACAAGTGGGTGACACACATGAGCTTCATCTCAGCTTCTCATGCACATGGTTATGAACAGAGCAAATGGAGAATTCCTGTTTATTTTAGAACCTTTTGTGCCACATATTCTGATTGAGGAGGGGGACTTGAGCACCGAGGAGTATGAGGAACATTTGAAAGGACGCAGCGAGTTTATTAAAGGAACCAAAAAGGATGCCAGCTGTGAGAAGAAGGTAAGCCTGTCATCTGGTAGGGTTCTGCTGTTGTATGAGAGAAATGGAGAAAGATTCTAGGGAAGCTGTAACAATCCTGGTGAGCAAGGGAAAAAATTCTGCATATTTTAAAATTAAATAAGGAATTTTGACAGGAAAAAGAGATATTTAGCAGCAACCTAAATGACTTTTTATAAGTTCTTCCCTATTTAATGAAAAGAAAATCCAAGAGTAAAGCAACACCTTTTGACTGCCTATAAAAATTCTATAATTCATTAAGGTTCTTCTCCTCTCATGTTAAATTCCTACATTTCTTGAGGCCTCTGAGATCTTTCCCTTTTTTCTCCATCCATCCATCCATCCATTGAATCTGTTTAGCCCAATACAGATTTACAAAGAGTAGATTAAAAGTATAACTCAACAGGGAAGGCAGCATGGGATTACTAGCACACACACACACTTACACACCCACACTCTCAGTCATTTGGCGTTAACATACTTTTCACCAGTTAGCCCAATCTGCACCATTTTGGGCTGCTGGAGGAAAGCAGAGTACTGAAAGAAAACCCATGTAGGCACCGAGAGAATATTCAACCTCCTTACAGGTAGGAGAGCAGGCTGGGCAAGTCAGCTGCAGTGCTAACCACTGTGCCACTTTGTTCCCAATGCCTGCTTTCAAAAATCCTTAAATGTATTGACATCCATATATATGCCTCTTATATGAACCATCCTTAAGTGAATTTACCCCCCCCACCCCTCTACTATGACCTCCTTTTGATTCCATGTGATATAATTATACTGAAGTCTTCTCAATGTCATGTACATAAATCTCTCCCATTTCCTGAGGTTCCTTCATATCTAAATTTAGAAATGTTCTGAGACATTCATCTGCTAATACATTCATGTGAAAAAGTAAGTGCATCCCTATTAAATGTTTCTTTTTCTGTTTTAAGATATGTGAACATATCAAGATTTGATCTTCATTTAAACATGAAAATAATGCATTCAATGAAAATTAAAAGATATGCCATTTCCATCTGTGGAAAAAATACACATCCTTGGCTTTAATAGCTGGTATTGTTCCCCCATTGGTAAAAACAACCTCAAGTAGGTGTTTCCCATAACTTTGTAGCAATCTCTGACATCCCGTCTTGGCACTGTTTCAAATCCTCCAACAGTATCTTGATGGGATTCAGATCCGAGCTTTCACTTGTCCATTCCAGAACTCTCTGTTTTTTCCTGTTTTCAGTCATTGGTGGACTTTTATAGTTTCTTATTTGGCTGTCGACTTTATCCAAGTTGACGTACACATTTAAGAGACACAATTGGTTATGTTTCTTTTACTTTTTCATTTGGAGCACAGGCAGGTGAAGTGACTTGCTCATGGTCACACAGTGTCAGTAGCGGGATTTGACCACACATTCTCAGGGTTTAAAGTCCAAAGCCTTATCCACTATGTCACACTGTTATGTTTAGGCTCATTGTCATGTTGCAAGGTCTACTTTTCACTAGGCTTTCATCTTCTGACAGATGGTCTCACATTATCCTCAAGCACCCTTCTGATACAATAAAGGATTAATGGTTAATTCTGTGATGGTGAGTTGCCCAGATAGTAATGCAGCAAAGTACCCCCAAACATTTCCACCACCTTGCTTTAAAAATTGGTATCATATTGTCATGTCATGTTTTGACCCACTTAAACCAGACCAGGGTTGCTGGAGATGCTGGAGTCTACCCCATCTAGCACAGAGCTCAAGGCAGGAACAAACCCTGGACGTGGCATCTGTCCATCGCAGGGCAAACACACCCACATACATCCACACAACAAAAACACATTAGGGCCAGTTTAATGTCGCCAAATTGGCCTAACCTGTATGTCTTTAGACAGTGGGAGGAAATCCGTGCAGACATGGGGAGAACGTGCAAATATCACACAGGGTGTACCAAGGACATGAACCCTAGTCTCCTTACTGTGAGGTAGCAGCGCTATCACTGGACCACTCGCCACCTGTTGGGATTAAGTTCTTCTGGTCAAATTCTGTCTTCGGTTTTCACTAAGCATGTCTTCTGGTCTTTCCCTCATCTGTCCAGAGCACATTGTTCCACAATTCCTGGTCTTTGCCTAAGTATGTATTGGCAAAGTTTTTTCTTGCCCTGATGTTCTTTCTGGACATCAATAGTTTTCCTCTGGCATACCTTCAGCCTCTTTTTATTGCTCAGCTCACGCACTTTGACATCTACAGTGGCAGGAATCACCTGTAGGCCCTGTGATGTAATTTTGGGATTCTTCAAAACTTCTTTCAGCAACTTGGGCTGAGTTTGCTGTGGCAGCCTGGCCTGGACATGCTGCCAGTTGACTGACATTTTCTCCACTAATGGACAATCTTCCAAATAGTGATATGGTTCATTTGCAGTTGTTTAGAAATCTTTTAAAACCCCATCCTAGACTCAAATGAAAATACAGCTTTCTTTCAGAAGGCCTTAAAGAGCTATTTCAATCTATGCATGGTGATTATTGACACTTGAACAACAAAGAGCTAACCAACCTAAATAAGAATGGCTCAGACAAGATCCTCTCTAATGATGTTCTAATCATTTGTATCTGATCTGGTGCATTGGAATTCTAATTTTAGTTATTTGAGATAATGGGTGGGTGGCTTCTCGGGTCCTCCCTGCGTGGAGTTTGCATGTTCTCCCCGTGTCTGCGTGGGTTTCCTCCGGGTACTCCGGTTTCCTCCCACAGTCCAAAGACATGCAGGTTAGGTGGATTGGCGATCCTAAATTGTCCCTAGTGAGTGCTTGGTGTGTGTGTTTGTGTCTGTGCACACCCTGCGGTGGGCTGGCACCCTGCCCGGGGTTTGTTTTCTGCCTTGTGCCCTGTGTTGGCTGAGTTTGGCTCCAGCGGACCCCTTTGACCCTGTAGTTAGGATATAGCGGGTTGGATAATGGATGGATTGATGGAACGAGTTTTCCTCCATGTGTTCCTCCATCACAACAGCTGGCAACAACGTTCTGGGGGCTCTTCCATGTGCACACCTGCAGGGCTGCATGGGAGTTTTAGCTCCAACCCTGCTGGGTTGTGTGGGAGCCACATAGGGGAAGCTGGTGGGTTGAGGCCATCCCCAGTTTAGGGACGTTCTGTGCTTTCTGGATGCAGTGTGGTGAGAATCTGGTATAAAGGAAACTGCTCTGCTTCACCCAGGGGAGCTGTTGTCAGATGTGAAAGAAGGATAGAGCTTTCTAGGAGGAGTGGAAAAGACAAAATTAAGGAAAGAGTTCAGTAGTGGGGAAGACAGAAGCCTTGTAGAGGTAGCTGTGTTAATAAAAAGCCTTTACTTATACTGGAACTCTTGTCTGTGCAATTGTGTGTGGCGTTTGGGGTGCTGCTACACCTCCTACTGGCCACAGGCGGAATTTGCCTTGATTTAAATTAAACAATGGACTACAAAATGTAAATGTGGCGTGATATTTGTTGTATCACCTTAATCAACAGATATTGCTCAAATGAAGAACAAATCTTGATATATCCACATATGTTAACAAAGAGAGAATATTTTATGGGGTGTTTCACACTACTGTATATGACATTGTCTTCCTCCTACGTTGTCACATTAGTATATTCATTTCTACACTTCCTTTTCCATATGTGACTTTAAATAAATTGTCGAGACCTGTCCTATTGTTGTGTACGATATTTATAAATTCTTTGTGGCTTCTCCTTCTCTGTTATCTAAAATTGTTACATTTACCCTTAATTTAGTTTTGGCGTTTCCCCATTCTTTCAAAGTATTCCCCACCTATGTATGTCACTTCCTTGATGCTCCTACTCATTCCCTGTCTAAAATCTACAAATTGCCATCCTTCACCTGATATACGGTATATCACCCATAAAACCAATAAAGCTCATACACACTACACGTAACAAATCCTAAATTTAATTTGGCCTCTTCTCCCTTATCTTACACTGTTAAATTTGCTCAGCACTTCTTGTATATCAGATATGGTTACATTCATTGTGATCTGCTCCACACCGTATCGAACATTCTAAATTTATCCTTAAATTAGTAGATGTCCTTCCCAATTCCAAATGTAATATACCCCCTTCCACATTGGGCGTTGTTAAATTTTAATTGAGATATCTTCATCTGTATATAAGAATTCAGAATTTCTGGTATATAATATTGTGAAGTCATTAGTGGCCCCTATCCATTCCAGTCTAAACTTTATACATTTATTAATATAAATGAAATGTAATTCTCTTAGATGCCAGGTTTCACATATGAGCTATCTTTAAACTTCTTAACACCGTTAGTCCTTGTCTGTCGGATACCATGAAATCAACTGACATAAACACACATGTCCCTTCCAGATATTTGTAAGCTCTCTTTACTTCTGGTTCCCAGTCCTCCTTAAATGGCTGAAGACCCAATCTCCTCCCATATGTAATGTTGACTGAGGACACTCCCCGTTCCATATGAAATATTACTTTGATGAAGGCCACGCCCCTTTTCATCTCTCTCTGTATATAAAATCAAATGTCTTTCTGTCTGTCTGTATGTCTGTCTGCTTTTCATGAGCTACTTAATGGATTTAGATTGGGTTGTTTTTCTATAATTTGCTTGAACATTCTGGTTGATTTTGCGACTTCTCTCATTGTGCTATCTATCATAGTTCACTTGTGGTACAGATTTATTTGCTCGAATCCGAGAGGCACACAGAGGGCTGAGGGGATGGGGGCGGAGACCTCCTCACCCACTCACCAACCTCGGGGCGTGTACCTTACCTCCGCTTAGCTAACGAATGAGAGAACTACTCAAGAGCAGGGTTTGGGGATGGCAAGTGGGGCAACCACTCTAGGCCCCACGCCTAAGGGGGCCCCCGATTTTGAGGTCTGCGTGTCCCGTGGATTTGTCAAGTTATGTTCTCCAGTATTTTAAAATCCTTCTTCAAGGTCAAATTCCATACATGTAAGTCTTTGAAAACATTCCATAGTCCACCTTCATCGCCCGAAAAGGGTCGCCAGTATAATCCCTTCCTAAAATAGGTAGAGCCCATTAGTCGCTGGGTTGGCTTCTGTATTGACTTTTGAACAACTGATGGCTTGTTGTTTATGACTCATTAGTGTTCGGATAGCCTACCATCATTTCTTAGTCGAGTCTTTGGTTCAGTTTGCTACAGTAGATCTACTTGAAACAGTGCGGGAAGTTTTTGGTAGTGGAATGCGCAGCAACGTTTTATTACTGGTTTAACTGTATTGCTGTCGATGCCATGAGTGGAAGAGATCGTGGCACACTTTTTTAATAGATTATATCGTTATATTTTGATAAAGTCTGTGCGTTATCTTGCAAAAATTTAGCTGAATACTGTAATGAGAAAATCTGGTGTATGTTAACATTATTTTTATTAAATTCGCTCACAAGTTTATACAGTCCACACATACCGGCTCCGCATGGGGTTGGTCAGCCTTAGGCCCCACACACCCCTAAGGCTGCCTCTGCAACTACTTAACAGGTAACAGCTTTTTCTCTAGAATTTGCTTGAACATTCCTGTTGATTTTGTGACTTCTCTCATCACGTTAAGAATCATAGTTTGCTTGCAGGAGCGATATATTTGCGCTAATCCGAGACAGAGGCTGAAGGCCGAGGGGATGGGGAAGTGAGATGTCAGGAGTAGGGAGCCAGGCGGGGCCCTCCTCACCGTCTGTTTCACTACTACACAATGGGGACGGCTAGTATCTAATAATATTAAACTCGTTATTTTATCTTTTTTACCAAGTGAGTCTCACTCACAAATTCCTGTATCACATGTAGTGAGTAGGACCAACACCCCCCATCCATGTGAAGAACATTAGGCACGTTAATGTTCTTATCTTCCTGCCATGATTAGACTTTTCCTGTAAGGGGAACAAGGGTGTGACTGCTTGGTAGCTCCAGGATGTGAGGAGGGCTGGGGACAAGCACTGATCACTGCTCTAAGATCAGATTCTTCATTTGTGCCGGATGTGACATTTAAGTGACATTTGTGTGTACGAAGCTGGAGGCTCTGCTTTCTTTCTTATTTCCAGATCATTCTGTGATGAGGTCTGGAGGTTTCACTGCTCATTAGATGCAGACGGTTGACTTCTACACTCTGCTTTTTTTTCTCTTGTATTGCAGATGACCCTAAATAGATCAGCTGCAGTGTTACTATGGCAATACTTGTGCGCTAACTTGATTGGCTGCATAACCGAGAGGAGGCTTTGTCTTCTTTTTACAGATGGAATCTAATTGGCTGCAGACAGGCCTCCTCTTTGGGGGCAGACCCACCAGCCTTCCTGAGAGTCAGCAACTTTGGACCAAACCATTTGGGATAATAAAATAAACAATCCATTCAACACTCTTGCACCTGAGTGAGCCGGCATGACATCTCTTCAGAGAGCTGTAGAGTTAGAGACCCATGCCACCTTTCAAGTTGCACAGACAGTGACTTTAAATTTGTAATTTGGTTTTTCAGGTTAGTTACGTGCAGCAAAACACAAACAGCCTCCACCAGATATGAACTCATCCCAGGTGGCCTTAAATTAAAGGAGATAATTTCATTCTGAATGTCAAATAGACACATGGTTATCCTTTTTCTTACCTCCCTGTTTAGATAAATCAATTTCCTTGCTTTCAGATCACCTGTTACCCGTGACAGCATCCACCGGCCGTTATCCTTTAAACACTGAGCTCCATCAATAAGGTTGTGGAGCAGACCCTGTGTGGTATGGCTGAACCTTTCACCATCTGTCTTTGTAATTCACAGGCAGAGATCATCCGCAAGCGTCTTCACAAGGACATTCTTCACCACCCTGTGGTCATGCTTAACTTCTGCCCCGATCTGAAGGTGCTACCCCAGGACCTGAGAAAGGTGCAAGGGGAGTTTGTCTTCCTTATTGACAGAAGCGGAAGCATGAGCGGTGTCAACATCAGCCGTGTGAAGGTGAGTGCTGCCAGGACTTCGTGGTCCCAGGAAGTAAATGGTACACAGTTTGTCAAGTCCGAGGGCTTTCTTTAGTGTCATGGTGGACTGGGATATGAAGAGGCAATAAGATTATATGTTTAAGTGTGAGTTAGACTGGAAGGGGCTGTGTAGTGTGTGTGTGTGTGTGTTTAAAGGAGTAGAGGTGAATGTAAGAGTGTGTGTGTGTTTTGATGAGTAGTATCCCAGTTGTCCTCTTTACCCCAGAACCAAAAAAGCAACGACGCTTGAGCAAATACACATAAAAGGATCACATGAATATAAAGAAGAACACAAAGCAGCCAATCAAAACAAACTAAATGAAAACTTTCACCGACCCTGACTATCCCAGATCCTGTCAATCAAGTGGGATGACATGTCCACTTGTCCACTCAAGCCACAAAAACTCTCACCCACTCTTTAGCCATTGTTACTCTGCCTTCAAAGTTCTGGACTCACTGTCTCCATGCCCTCTGTGCCGATACCCTAACTCTTATATTGAAAGACTATGCCACATTAACTTTTCGGTCTTTTATATAATCATAATAAGTAAGGGGCAGTTGCAGCGCACTTCTGTGCCTTCCAATCATGTAGTGCAACATACTGGTGACTGAGTCCAACTAGTCTGCGACTTGCTGGTTTGATTTTATCTTAAGTTATAGGGTGGGTTCTTTGTGCATGAGAGATGACAACCAAAGAGCGCTCACCTGGAAGTGCAATGCATTTAATACAGAGACAAGTATAAAGAACACAGACATTTTAGACCTCGCAAAGAGAAAAGAGGCTCATCTGTCTGATCTGTCTGTCTTTGGGTTTGTGTTAGGGAATCAGAGTATCGAGGGAATTCTGGCAAAGACACAGAGGACAGAAATGAAAACCAGAGGTGTTAGGAGGCAGCAACATGATTAACCTATCTACTGGAACATTGAAGCACCGGGAAACAATTAACAGCACACATCTTCAATACAAAGAAATGTGTGTCATACTCTACATACAGTGGGTTTAGAAAGTATTCAGACCCCTTCACTTTCTGCACATTTTATTGTATTGTAGATTTAATTTTAAATGGATAAATTTGCCATTTTTGCCCATGAATTAACACTCAATAACACGTAACTGCAAACTGAAAACATACTTTCAGAAAGTCTGGGAAATTCATTAAAAATCAAAAAGTGAAATCTCTCACACATATAAATCTTGCGGACCCTTAATTCAGTACCTTGTAGATGCATCTTTTATTTGGCAGCAATAGCAGAACCTTCTTGATTAAGTTTCCACAAGCTTTGCACATTTGGACAGTTTATCCCATTCTTTCTGGCAGATCCTCTCAAAGCTCAGTTAGATTGGATGGAAAGTGTCTGTAAACTGCCGTCTTCAGGTCTCTACACAAATGTTCTGTAGGGTTTTGGGCTTTAGCTGGTCCACTCAAGGATATTCACAGACTTGTCCCAAAGCCACTCCTGTATTGTCTAGGCTGTATGCTTTAGGTCATTATCATACTGAAAGGTGAACTGTCACCACAGTCTGAGGTTACAGGATTTCTTCAAGGAACTCTTGATATTTGACGACTGGAGAAAAAAACAAAATCTGCAGGGGTTCCGAGGCCACAAGACCACAAAGCCCCCCCTCTAGGCATTCTACCTAACATAAATGATGTCAATCAGTCCTCATGGTTTTCAGGCTTCATGTGGAAGAACTACATGATGATGGTCATGTGGACCTCTGGCCACAGATCACCACCACAGAAAACTGGCAAAAAAGAACAGCAGAGAAAGTAGGGGTTAGAATGGATTATGGAGCCATGAAAAAAATGATAATTAAATCCATATACAGAATATCAGGGTTAAACTAAAATGAAGCTATGAGAAAGCCATGTTAAAATAATGAGCTTTTAGTAGTTTTTGAAAGTGCTCCACTGTATTAGCCTATCGATAAGCTATTCCAGATTTTAGGTGCTGTGACAGATAGGGGGCGCTGTCGTCCCCTTGAACCCTCAGATCAGACGCCAGACACCAGATGAAAGTCCAATAATTATTTTTATTTAGACAATAACGTGCACAAAGCACCCTCCACTCCACTATATTCATAAATAATAACAAATCCACAATACCAATAAACAATCCTCCTCTCCCAGACGCGTTGTCACCCTGCCACCCGACTCAGCTCGCCCATCTGGGATCTCTCACAGTCTCTTATAGTCCTTGACCCGGAAGTGCTTCTGAACCCTCAGTCCATGTGACTTCCTAACACTTCCGGGTCAGATCAAAACTCTTCTTTTTCATCCCGGAAGTACGTCATTTCTCCTGTCGCTGTGTTTAAGACGTACTTCCGGGATATAGGGCAAATAACAATCCCTGGGCCTCCCTGCAACGTCCTCTGGTGGCCCCCAGGGTATCCAGCAGGGCTGTGAAGGAAAACTGCAAAGTCCATGATTCCCTGCTGGCATTCGGGGCACCTCCATGCTGCAGAGAGGGCTCCATCTGGCGGCCTGGGGGTATTGGCCGGGATGAGAGGCCGGCCATAGTCCACAGTGCATAAGAGCAGAAGGCTGCCTCACCACTTCTTTTAAGTTTAGCTCTTGGAATTATACTTTCTCACCTCACTTTATATGTATAATGTGCCAGTAGGAGTGTCTGGTTTCAAGTTTTAGGTTAACATATAAAAGTTAATCAAAATTAAAATGTTAGGTTGTGACAAATGTTTATGTACAGTAGATGCCTTTCCTTGACCACATGTTTAATCTTCATTCTGGTCAGCCACACCTATGGGATTGGGTAACCATTGCACCTGGTGGTCCTGTTTACTCAAAGACAAGACAGTTGTGCTATTGCAGGATTCAGAGTTACAACTGGAACAGCGAAGGAAACATGCATCATAAAGAAAAGGGAGTGTAGAAGGAGGGAAGAAAATAAAAACATACAGTGGCTTATTTACATTTAAATGTATTTGTTTAGGCGGCACGGTGGCACAGTGGTAGCGCTGCTGCCTCACAGTAAGGAGACCTGGGTTCGCTTCCCCGGTCCTCCCTGTGTGGAGTTTGCATGTTCTCCCCGTGTCTGCGTGGGTTTCCTCCTGGTGCTCTGGTTTCCTCCCACAGTCCAAAGACGTGCATGTTAGGTGCATTGGTGATCCTACATTGTGCTTGGTGTGAGTTTGTGTGTGTGTCCTGTGGTGGGCTGGCGCCCTGCCTGGGGATTTGTTCCTGCCTTGCGCCCTGTGTTGGCTGGGATTGGCTCCAGCAGACCCCCGTGACCCTGTGTTAGGAAATGGTTGGTTGGATGACTGACTGACTGTATTTGTTTAGCAGTCTGAAGTGACTTAGAAGAGAGGTCAACAGAATCCAGCAGCATCAGTCTGAAGGACTGTTTGGGAACCAATGTTACAGGACAAGGTTACAAGAATGACCATCACAAGTGAAGAACTCAGAACAAAATGCAACCAGCTGCAATTCCTAGGCTATAAAAACTTAACAGTTGCTATCAGTTAGGCTGCCGAACAATATAATATTAATATAATAATATTATAATATATAATCAATATAATAATATCAGTTAGACTCTGAACAAGAGAGTCCTCCAATGCTTCTTAAACACATTGAGAGAGACAGAATTCCAATTTGAGGTGGGCAGCTCAGTCCACCAGCTAGGAGCTACACATATAAAGAGTCTGGACTGAGATTTAATCCCACACAGAGTTTGTGTTACCAGATGCCATTCAACAGCAGACCTGAGTGGTTGAGAAGGAGCATAGGACCTCACATGTGTCCTCATGTATACAGGTGCAGATCCACTGACTACTCTGTAGGCAAGCATCAAGGATTCACACTTAATACGTGCCGCTAAATGGAGTCAAGATTAACATATGCCCACCACGATTGGTTGGACACCTGCGGCAGTAATCCTGACAACAGAGAGGTGCAGTAGTCCAGACATGACAAGACCAATAGCTAATAGTGAATCTGCAAGCAACATGGACCCTGAAGGACAGCTCGTCATTGGTCACCACCCCAAGTTTGTGTATTGACTTGGGTGGGTGTTAGTGATAATGAACAAAGATGAGCAGAGCTGGGATAACAAGAAGGTCCATCTTAGTCAAGTTGAGCTGAAGATGGTTTTCAGATATCCAGGTTGCAATATCTGTGAGACATACAGAGATTGTAGCTGATACCATTTTGTTCTCTGGAGGGAATGACAGGTACAACTATGTATCATCATCTAAGCACTAATAAGAGAAACCATGGAACTGGATGATGGGGCCTAGTGAGGAGGTGAATAGGGAGAAGAGGAGGGGACCAGGCACCAATCTTTGGGGGATCTCCATGCTTGCCTGGTGCACCCTTGACATCTCTCCACGCCAGGACACATGGTAGGTTCTGTCCAAGAAAAAGGACTCAGACCACCTGAGGGCAGTCCCAGTGATGCCAAAGTCAAAGAGAGTGGCAAGAAGAATTTGGTAGTTGGCTATGTGGAAAGCAGAGGAGGGATCTAGCAGTGTGAAGACAGATGACATGTTGATAGTTCCAGTATTGCATTGACTACAGTAAGTAGAGCCATCTCAGTGGAGACCCTGCTTGAAGCCTGACTGATTAGGACTGTAGAAGAAAGAAAAAGACCTGGTTATACACAAAATGTCCCAATAGATTTGGTAGAAATGAGAGAAAAGAGACTGGTCTGTAATTGCTTACTTGAGATGGGTCGAGAGTGGGGTTCATGAGAAGAGGAGTTGTTAGAGCCTGTTTGAACACTGTAAGAAATATATGCGTAGTGAGTGAGGTGTTGACGATGTGTGTAATTGCAGAAATAAGTGAGGGAGAGATAGTCTGGAGTGAGATGTGAGGGGATGAGGTCAAGTGGACAGGTCAAGTGGGGTCAAGTGGATAGGTAGTTGAATGGCAGGAGAGGAGGTTGACAATGCCAGTGGTGTAGAGAGGAGAGAACGTCGAGAATGTTTAGGTGTGTTCAGGAGGGAGCAGACTGCCCAGAGGATGTAATGAGAATTGACTGCTGATGGCAGACGTTTTTTCCTCAAAAAGGTTTAAAGTCACCAACAATCAAAGAGGTTGTCACAAAGCTGGTGTCCCTGTTCAAATAATCTGATAAAAACCTAAAATAAGATTATCACATCTGCCTAATCCAATTCAGGGATTTGGCAGCAATAGTTGCCAAGAAGGAATCAGCTCCTGATAGGGTGCCAGTCTACTGCTTGGCCCACTCACTCACCCACCCACACTGCGCTAATTTGGAAGTGTCAGTTAATCTAATGAGCCTGTCTTTGGGGGGAAAATTGGAATGCCAAGAGAAAAAACAGGGAATATGCAAACTCCAAACAGATAACGACTGAAGGGGGGATTCAGACATAAGACACTGGTTAATGTTGCTGCCTCACATGGATCTACATGAATAAAAATGTCAAATTTATTGTTACTTTTCTTTTATTATATATTGATAGTTCTCTATTGCTCCGGTCCCATGCCTAAATCCTGTACACTTATCTTGCTAATAAAACTCTTTTTAGCCCATTTCACTCTTGAAGGCTATTCCAGGAATTTACAATTCACTGCCTCATATAATCCTGGGAATTTCCCAGGTGAACAATGCCAGATAATCGATATGTTGACATTGATGTGGGCAAAGCAATGATGTATAAACTCTGTAATTATTTTGATGTTTATTTGTTTTGTAAGGTTTACTAATTGAAAAATGTCTACAAATTGGAAAGATTCTCAACTAAGGGATTTCTTATCCATCTAAGATATGCAAAGGAATTGGCTGAGCAGGGTTATCATCAGCTGCTATGGATCGGTGCCCTTTTTGTGGTGGCGAAGCAGCAGTGCAGCTGAGGCATGTGGTGCTCATATGGCGTGGTGTGAGCTTTGTGCTGTCAGAAGAACTAAACATTCATGAGGTTATGTCTTTGGAGTCTTGCTGCTTTGTATTGGATTTGCTTTTAATTTTTTTTTTTTCTTGTCCACATCACTTTTTATGTCTCAATTATTTCTGTGTGACTTACGTAACAGTCACCTATGGGGGCTCATCAATATATTTTGTTTTAGATAAAAAGCCGCGCTCACTGGTCTTTTGTGCACCTTTCAGATTCTCAGTAACCCTTTACCAGAATTGAAATGTGTAAAAGTGAAAAGCCCAGTAAATTCCTTGGATGGCTTAAACTGGAAATTTCTAATTCTCTCTTCATAAATATTGCTTTGGAGATCATTGAAGGTGGATGGTGTGCACGGGGATATGTGTTCTGAGATTTAGAAATGGCTGGCACTGCCTGCGTTCCATAACTGTGGTGATATGCTGTTTTGTGCTCCAAATTCTCATACCTGCGGTGGGCTGGCGTCCTGTCTGGGGTTTGTCTTTCCTGCCTTGCGCCCTGTGTTGGCTGGGATTGGCTCCAGCAGACCCCCGTGACCCCTTAGTTAGGATATAGCAGGTTGGATAATGGATGGATGGATGGATGGATGAAATTCTCATACTCCCACAGAGCCAGTAACTTCAACAATATCAAAACTGTAGGGACATCCCTAATATATGAAAGAGTTTTTTTATTTTAAAAATGTATACAGTATAGTGTAACATAGCATTTTCAAACCGATTGAGCCCCATTTAGGGTTAAGTGGAGTTGGAGCCTACCTTGACAGTACTAAGTGTAAGGTTGGGAGAAGCCCTGTAGAAGGTGCCAGTCCATTTCAGGGTCCTGGTGTGTCTAAAAAGTGCATCTTGATTCTTGAACTGTTTTGAATGGAAAAGTCTGATCCAGGTTTTCTCACATTTCAAAAGCATCAATAAACGTAATCCAGTCAGTGTCTTTCATTTAAATCAGGGGTGTCCAACTCTGGTCCTGGAGGCCCGCAGTGGCTGCAGGTTTTCATTCTAACCATCTTCTTAATTAGTGAGCCATTTTTGCATGCTGATTAACTTGTTTTGCCTTAGCTTTAATTGATGTGACTCAGACCCCTTAGTTGTTTCTTTTTCCTTATTGAGCAGCCAAACAATAATGAGACACAAAACAAGCCGCTAAATGACCAGCTAACCTGAAAATAAAGAAAGGTGAAGGTCTCGGTCATGTTGGTCTGCTCAGGTCACCAAAACATCTTGACGGTGGTCTTAGAAAAAACAGCAAATCAACAGAATGAGAGCAGCAACAAGTCATGATAGTTAATAATGACTTTAATTAACAGCAAGAATTGGCTTCTCATTAAGAAACTGGTTGGAGTGAAATTGGCTGGAGTTTGATGTCATCTGTTGGCTCATTTCACATCTCATTTCTGTTTGGCTGTCATTTAATGAAGAAATGAATCAATTCAGAGGACTGAATCCTTAAAAACAGGGCTATTAAAATTAAGGGTAAAGGAGTTAATTAGCAGTGAAAACTGCTCGCTGATTAGGAAAAGGGTTAGAATGAAAACCTGCAGCCATTGCGGCCCACCAGGACCGGAGCTGGACACCCTTGATTTAAATAGTCAATTGTACACTTGTACACACTGATGGTAATTTAAGGGAAAGTACATCTAGAATGGAAGCTGACAAGATCTTCCTCATGAAAAAGCCACGGGATTCTAGGACAGAACACAAAATCATAAAGCTGAAATAGGTTTTTAAAAAAAAGTCTGGGCAAGATTTTGAGCGTAGCATAACTATTAGCTTACTAGACCTGCTTGATTGAATGAATAGTCTTAAAACTTTGGTTACATTTTAAAATATTATCTATATTTAAAAATTGTATCTACTTCTGATGATTTTACCCTGCTGTCCTGTCCAGGGACTTTTCCTGTCCTGCACCCTATGCTTGCTGGGCTAGGCACCCGGCTTCCCTGCGACCCTGATCAGGATGACGTAGTCCTAGAAGATGGACGGATGGATATTGATGAGTTTTGAATGGAGTGGACCACAACTGGAAAGAGAAGTCAAAATCAAGTGAAAGAGTATAGTCACTCCCTATGCACAGAGACGGGCAGTCCATCCAGCAACTGGAAATCCAGTTTTTCTTGTGCAGGATTGTAGGCAGCCAGCCTGTATTGTCAGCTACTTTATTTGCTCACAGTAATTTACTTAAAGTGGGCAATACCGCTAAATCCCAGAAGATGTCACTAAATGACAAAGAGCTATGTTTATAACTAGTGTCTGAAGATTTTTTTCTGACTAGTGATCGTTAGTGATCTTTTAAGATTTTCTTAGCTATTTTATTATTTATTTAATAAAAAAAATAATTTTATATAGCGTCTTTCTACAGTCTACTTTACAGGTACAGACATATAGTAGTGTTCACACACATATATATATTTAACATAAAATAGCATTCTTAAACCTAACAAATCCAATTCACAGCCAGAGTGGCACAGTGGTTAGCACTACTCTCTCATGAATTCAATGTCATGGAGTCAAATCTCACTTCTGCTCAGTGCTGGTGTGGGGTTTGCATGTTCTCTCTGTGTTTTTCTTTAGATATTCTGGTTTTCTTCCCAGATTCATTAAGACAAGCTGGTTAGGGTAAACGACAATTGCAGAATGGCCCCTGTGTGTGTGTGCGTGCGTGTGTGTGTGTGTGTGAACAGGAGTGAACTCTGCAATGTACTGACCCCCTGTCGAGGACTGTTTCCTGCCTTGGACCAATACTGCTAGGATAGGCTCTGGCCACCTGAGTTGGATTAAGCAGGTTGGAGAATATCGAATATTAAATTCTTTATAACTGGAGTACAGGGGCGTTAAGCGGACTTGTTCAGGGTTGCACATTGAGTCAGAGATGGGACTGAACGAGCAGAATTAAAGGAATACGCCACCCAAAAATGATATTTTTTGTATGTTAGTTACCCCATATAGCTTATTTTTTATGAAAAATGAACATAACATTTCTGATAAATTGATGACCAACACTGGACAAGAGCAAATGGTATCAAAAATGTCCATGAAAAAATTTCACATTACTCGAGTTAGACAAAGCACACATCAGGTTATCCAATGTGCAAAATGCATGTATTTCTTGCTAAAATATTGTTAAATAAATAACTCAAGAAAATGAATTTAATACACAAATAGGGAGGGCATTCACATAGGGTTGCTCTTTTGATATGATGATCCGCTTCTCCCCCTCACTCATTGGTCAAGAGTCCTGTCTTCAATTCAAAAGTGAGTGGAGGGCCTTCCTATTAGCGGGACAACTTTCATTTTCCAGAGATTTGCTAAAAAATACACGTTTTGATCAATGTGAACATATGACTGGATGGCTTGATGTGTATATTATGCGAAATGAGTAACATGAAATTTTTTCATGGACATTTTTGTTATAGTTGGCTGTTGTCAGGTGTTGGTCTCCATTGAGTTCTGTTTTATGTCCATTCTTTATAAAAACATGAGATTAAACATTTGTGTTGGCCATCACTACAAAGTAAATGGGGTGAGTAACATAAAAAATAATTTTTGGGTTGAATACTCCACTCCAGCCCCTTAGCTACTAGACTATTGCATCCTTTTCTTACAGCTGTAATAATATGTTTTTGGGAGGGCCACACTCTCTCTAGCCACTTCTCAGTTGTTCTCACTGGACCACTTTTACCATTAAAAAGTCAACGATATTCACTCACTAAATTAAAATGTCTACTCACTACTTCTGCAGAAGAAAGTGCAAAATCAAGATCTGTAGAGAAAGGGACTTACGTCGAGAATTGCAATTCCTTTCTCATAACGTTCCGGTCTGATGAACTCCTGCTTTTTGTCTCCCACAGGATGCCATGATTGTGATTCTGAAGAGTCTTGTGCCAGGCTGTTTGTTTAACATCATAGGATTTGGATCTACATTCAAAACACTCTTCCCTGCCAGTCAGATGTACCAGGACGTAGGTGGCAGTTTCTCTTAGAAAGCACTTTCTATCCTAAGGCTCGATTTCTTCCTTGCTGACCCTTTTGCGCAGTCTGTCCCCCTCTACTTCTCTAGTCCTTTGTCTGTCCCTTTTGTTCCTTCTGTCCATTTCTTCTCTTCCTATCATTCATTCTGTCTATTTCCCATATCAACATGCTTCCTACTTTTCTTACCACAGGTTCTTAATGTAATAGTTCCCATTTTGCATATTTTTAGTTAATGTTAGAAAGGTTAGTAGTCATAATTCAAACACCATAGTTTTTTTTGCATAATCTCAGAAAAGTGCCCCTAAAATTTGCTTAGCATGAATTTTCACAATCAAAAGATGTGTGAGAGAGAAGGAGAGGTTGGGAGCATGTGCTAATAGCTACACCCACCACACGCCGAACAACCTGGATTGGGAGCTGAATGCAGCAGAAACTCACAAAAATCAAATTCTGTGGGTTTTAGAAATTTTTCTAGAGAGGAAAATAAGGAACATTGCTCCATAAAGGCTGTTCCAGGCTGAAACCATAACCTCCTTCCTTGGCTATACTCCAATGCTATGCTGACCTTCCATGGTTACTTCTGTACATGTCCACTTGCCGTTATTAACTCCTGCACTGCCTGTCTGCCTGCACATTCACTCTGCCAGTATTGTCTTGCACTGCTCATTTCACCTCAAAGGCAGCACCTTCTGTGCTCACTTTCTACATCTTCGTAAGCGGATCCAAGCCAGGATCCTCCTAAAGGCTCACCAATGGCCGCAAACTGAAGCTAATGGGTATTAGCAGTAGAGATGCACTTTTGAAGTGCTTACAGGTGCCTCTCTTTCCATGCCTTGCACCAGAATAAATTATGCCATGCTTTGGCACTTGGAGAAAAACAATGCAGAATTATACAGTAGTCCCTCCTCGATCGCTGGAGTTGCGTTCCAGAACCCCCTGCAATAGGTGAAAATCCGCGAAGTAGAAACCATATGTTTGTATGGTTATTTTTACATATTTTAAGCCCTTATAAACTCTCCCACACTGTTTATAAAAATTCCCCGCACAGTTATACAGCATAAACCCTTTGTATTCCCTTAGATATTAGGTAAGATTCATTGAAATTATGTATGTAAACACACTGTTTATATACAGTAAAACCTAAATATTATTTTAAAGATATCGAGCATCTCCGATATCACATATGTTACAGACATTATGATAGACAGGCCACCAGCAATAAATATGTACAATGCAAGAAAAATTGTATACAGTAAATGTGTGTACAATGACACTAAACATACGTACATGTACTAAGTACTGTAAGTAGAAAATTAATTACGATTACTCACCAACAATGACACGACGACTTGTCTGATAACAATGAGTTTAATTTTACTGCACAACAAAGGAGAGCGTTACAGACCTTCTAAAGGAGCCTCTTCAGGCGATTGTGTAGCACCGCCGTTCTTCCAGCAGTCTTCAATCCAAATCCCTAAAGCAGATTCCATCCGGACTACTGCCTTATTACGTCCACTTACAACTCGTTTTGCACCCTGGTTAAAAGGACACTGCAGCTGTAGATCTTATATTCTTTTCCTCCTTTTTAAATAAAAAGAATCGTGGACTCATTGATGCCGTAATGGCGTCCTACAGCAGTGTAGCTTTTCCCTTCCTTCAACATATCAAAAACTTTTACCTTTTCGGCAATCGTTAACATCTTCCATTGGCTCTTGGGCACAGCTCCTGAAGCAGTAGCAGGAGCAGATCGTTTTGAAGCCATAACGAAGGGCTTGACTACGCACAAAGATAAACACAAAAGAGCACAAAAGTTAAGTCTTTACACAGCGAAACACGTTGATGCTGAATGAGCGAGACAAGACTTCCTGGTTAACGCCGCTGGATCGAATTCGGCGCTCCGTTGCTGCGCCAGTCAGCACACAGGAACTTAACTGCGTGCTCCGATTGGTTAGCTTCTCAGCCATCCGCCAATAGCGTCCCTTGTATGAAATCAACTGGGCAAACCAACTAAGGAAGCATGTACAGGAAGTAAAAAGACCCATTGTCCGCAGAAACCGCGAAGCAGCTAAAAATCTGCATTATATATTTAAATATGCTTACATATAAAATCCGCGATAGAGTGAAGCCGCGAAAGTCGAAGCGCAATATAGCGAGGGATTACTGTATAAGGTAATAGTAAATTTTCATTTGTGGCAAAAAACTATTTGTTTAGCGAATGTTTTTACCACAAAATAAATTTCAAGTGAATCATTTGGCTCATCAATAATAATAATGATATTTCTTTTGTTTATTTTTTAAGTTGCCGTCTTTATAAACTTTGTTTTATATTTTTGGGATGTTTTTGATTGCTGTGGCCATATTGTTTGTAGCAATGGCACTTGTTTCCTGCCATGTGACATATGATAAAGGTAGCAACACACAGCAATTTGCATCAACATTTTTGGATTAAATTTAAAACAAATCAAGTTCGGTATAAAGATTTCGGTTAGGGATCAGTTAATGTAATAATATACACATTTGTAAGTGTATTTTAATTTGTTTTATGCCTTGCTGGCATAAACAGTAATGTGAAAAGGTATTTTCCCCCTTACAGATTTCCTCTATTTTTGCTTATTCATAACACTTAATTGTTTCTGATTTCAAAAATAAATTGAGTATAATCCAAAAGACAACCAGAGTAAATACAATACGCAGTTTTTAAAGGATTGTTTGATTTACTGAAATAAAAAGTTCACCGACACCTATATCTCCCATGTGGAAATGTAACAGCCCCCTAAATTTGAATATTTGGTTGTGCCACCTTAAAGAGAAACAACTGCACTCAAACACTTCCATTAACAGGAGATCAGTCTGTGAAAATCGCTCTGGAGACATTTCGACCCACTCTTCTCTTTTAATTCAGCCATATTAGAGGGTTTTTAACTATGAACTGCCCTTTTTAGGTCCTGCCACGACATCTCAGTGGGGTTCAAGTCAGGACGTTGACTAGGCCGCTCCAAAACCTTCATTTGTTTGCCATTCAGAGGTGGACTTGCTCTTGTGCTTTGTGCTGCTGCTACATAACCCAGTTGTGCTTGAGCTTTAGGTCACAGTGTGATGAACGGACATTCTTCTTCAGTACTGTCTGATAAAGAGTTGAATTCAAGCTTCCCCCAATTATGGTATGTTGCCCAGGCCCTGAAGAAGCAAAGCATCCCCACACCATCACACTACCACCACCATGTTTGACTGTGGGCATGATGTTCTTATCGTGAAAAGTTGTGTTAGCTTTACACGAGATGTAACATGACCCATGTCTTCCAAAAAGTTCTGCTTTTGACTCATCTGTCCACTAAACATTATGAAAGTTTTTTTTTACAAATGTTATACAAACCTTTACATCCGTCTTGTTTATCAATGGTTTCCATATTGCAACTCTTCCATGGATACCATTTTTGCCCTGTGTCCTTCTAATGGTGGAATCATGTGCACGGCCATTAACTGAACTAAGTTCCGTAGATATTTGTCTGGTTCTTCTGTTATTTCTGGAAAGAGTTTTCTGTGACATCTTGGAGTAACTTTGCTAGGTAAGTCACTTGTGAACAGATTTACTACTATTCCAAATTTTCTCCATTTGGAGATGATGGCTCTCACAGTGATTCATTGGAGTCTCAGGGTTTTAGAGATTGCAACTGATAAATTTCAGTAACTTTCTTTTTCAAGCCTTTTGGAAATTCTTTTGATCGAGGGATGGTGTGCTGCTTGTTGAGACCTTTCAGCCAAATTCACATTGCTGAAAATATTCTATTTAAGTGATGTTTAAATTCAGTGGGGCAGGCAGCGATCAATCTTGGGCACGTCTACTCGATTTTAACTTGTTACCATTTAAATTTGGTCCTTTGGTTGATCGAGTGACTAAGGGGGAAATTACTTTTTCACATGGGTGATACAGATGTTGGTGAACTTTTTTTTCATTCAATAAATCAAATGATCATTTAAAAACAGTGTATTGTGCTTACTTAGATTGTCTTTTGTATTACACTACATTTGTTTGGAGATCAGAAACAATTAAGTGTTATGAATGTGGAAATATATATAAAAAATACTTTTTAAAAACCATGCTTATATTAATTTAAAAAGTGTACTGAAGAGTAAAAAATAAGTCTCTTAAACATCACTCGTAAAATAAAAGCGTGGGTGCTTTT
>JANRMT010062815.1:28283069-28307825 GCA_026402145.1 Polypterus bichir lapradei
ATAGATAGATAGATAGATAGATAGATAGATAGATAGATAGATAGATAGATAGATAGATACTTTATTAATAATCAACTTTGTTAATTTCGGGAAATGACCATTTGCCTCAGCACAACTAGCCTGTCCCCTGGTATTCGGTACATTGTGTAGTCAAGCCTTACAGACTGAACTAGTAGCATCTACATCTTTAGCACTCATTCCTGTACATGGCAAAAGGTTGCATCTGCATGGCTGGCTGGCACAAGAGAATATCTCACTCAGGGTTGCAGGTGGTGAAGGCTAAGAACCAATGTGTTGTGTGGCAGTGTTTTTGGGAAGAGCAGACTTTTAAAATAAAGACCAGTTGTCATCACCAATAGCCTGGAGCTGCCCAGAGTCTGCTGTCTACTGAGTTCAGTAAAGCAAACACAGGCAAAGGGCTTCAGATCATCACCATGTCCACATACAGACCTAAAGAGCCTGGCAAAAACATTCAGTTGACTCCCAATGTGTTTTTTCCACTGTGCTCAGTGGAGACAAGCTAAGCTAAGCATTGCCCAGTATCTCCAGTGGAGATGTGGTCATCCTATCTAATCCCAAATATTATTAATGACCAGTCTTACTGAGTAGTAGCCATTGTCACCGGCGGACATAAGCTTCTAAGGGTGAAGTATCTCCCACTCTTCCCCAGCAGTGACAAATGTAACTCTGTCTCAATTTCTTTTTAATTCATAACTGTTTTTTGTTCTGGTTTTGCTATGAAGTAGCCAGTATACCTTTTTGAAATTACACTTCCAAAACAATACCATAAGTGTCCCCAAGTTTCCATAATCAGCTCCCAGAGTCCTTACATCTTTTTTGAGAAGTAAAAAATGGTACCAGAATCCTCAGTCTTCTTAATGAGAACCCAGAATCACTAGCGCACATCAGTCTCCCAAAGTGGTACCCAATGTCCGTGATTTCTTCCCATCTTTACTTATATTCATTGTCCCTTAGTTTTTCTAAGCAGCAATAACTGTACCAGTAACCCAATTCTTTCCAAGAAGCATCTGTTTTCCGCAAGGGTGAAAAGTGTTTTTGTTTTTCTAATGCCAAGTATTCCTAGTGGAAACCATGTCTATTGCTCCCATTGACAATATGTCATCCTATGTTGTGTTCAGTATTATCCTAAGCAGCTCACATCTAAGCAGCAACCAGTTTGCCCAGTTTTCTTACCCTGCACCTAGCATTCCAAATGGAAATTAGCCATCCAAACTGGTGCTCCAATTAATTCCAAGCTTGTTACCTCCAGTGCCCACTTGTGTTTCTGAGCAATAATAGTTGGATCAGGTAGCCACACATCATCTCTACTGGAGATAAGTCTTCATAAATAGTGGCAAGCATTCCTAGTAGAAACCATCATTTTTAAACAATGCCCACTGTTCTCAGTTTCCTTCAGCATTGTTCAGCCATGTCCTGTGCCCCTATATAGTGACAATTAAAGCAGTGCCCTGCACCTTCTTAATCAACACCCAGTGTCCAGTCTTCCAATGAGGTGCCCAGTGCCCTCTTAATGTGCACAGGCCTTAATGTTTTGTGTCCTTTTCTGTGGTCAGATTATTGTCCGTATTCATGATAACTGTGTATGGTGGAAGTGCTGCCTCATAGCTCCAGAGTCCTAGGCTTGAATTCGCTTCTAGATAACATCTGTGTGGACCTGACATGTTCTCCACTTGTTTGTCTTGTTTTTCATCAATGTCCTCTGTTTTTCTTCCAACATTTGCAAATACACGAAGCTTAGGTTGTTTGGCAATCTAAACTGGCTCCAGTGTGAAGAACTGATGAGCTGACAGACTATTCATCACAGCACTGGGATACCACCCAGTGCTGCCAGAATTAGCAAGCCTGAATTGAATTAAGCGGGTTTGAGAATGCATGTACTGTGTTGTCTCTGCTTTTGCCTCTTCATTCTAAAGGCAGGCATGTCGGACCTACTGTATATCAGTGACTGCAGGTGCCACCATGAATGTGCTCTCGGATTGGACTGCCCATTAGCAGTCTATAGCTCATGTCTTTTGCCTTTTCCTGGGCTGGACAGGCTACTACTGCCTGTGACCCTGTTTTGGAATAAGCATATTCACAAAAATGGAGGGATGGGAGGATGATCATGCAAGATCGAAGACATGTTGAATAACACTCTGTTGGATAAGAAGTTCATATGACACAGCATTATGTTAGTGTGGACTAAATATTAGAAAGATGGAAAAATAAGATAAACATATTTTTCAATTAGTGGGGGAGTTGACAGCAGATAGTAGAAGCTGTATGGCACCCTACCCTCATAATATCTGACATTTCTGTTCAGGCTGAAATGGAGGATACACTGGTTACAGCCCAGCACCTGAGCAGGACATGGCCTTGTGATGGCACATATGGCAATGCTCTTTGTGAAGCTCACAGAGAACAATCAGGCATGTGAACAAACAATCCTTTCTCCATCTTTGTGACACCTCTAACTGTGTGCTGTGATATGGGAACCTTCTTTTCAGCTTGTAATGGGGTCAGTCCCCCTTGAGGAGGCTCTAAATCAAGAGGTCGCCAGGTCTTCTCTCTACAGCTGATCAAAGACTTGTGGGTTGGGATGAGGGTTTCTTAAAAGGGGTGGCAGTCTTTGAAGGCAAATACTTATATTTATTATATAGTTATAGCAGTAGCTTTACATATGTAAACAATTTTCTCGTTTTTTATATCCTGAAACAGATGATAAAATCATTGAAGAAAGCGATGGCTCCAGCTTTAACCGATGTGTCCATCGAATGGCTCTTTCCAGAGACCAAAGAGGTGCTCCTGTCTCCAGTTGGGAGTAGCTGCCTTTTCCCAGGAGATCGACTTATTGGCTACAGCATAGTGTGTGATACCATGCGCTACCACCCAAATCCAAAATCTGTAAGTAATCTTGTCCTGCCTCCCCAAATTGCCTGCTGCTGCTTAAAATTCAGAAATGAATGATGTTGCATTCAGTCAAAGTGCTCTGGGAACACCACTGCTAGAAAACTCTGAAAATAAGCTTAAGATGGCACTAGTGTCGCTTCAATTGACCCGTCCTTTATAATCACATAGGTATTTCACTTCTGTGAGAAAGTATTCGACCTCTTCAAGGTTTTCGGAATCTTTCAAAATGTTTATCATTAAATACCATCAGTTTGCCATCCATGTGTAAATAAAATATAAAGGCAGCTAGGTAAACCAAGATATACTGCTTATACACTGCATATAAAAAGCATTCATCCCCTTGGAAGTTTTCACATTTTATTGTTATACGTTGTTGAATCACAATGGATTTAGTTTGGCTTTTTTTAAGTCTAAGCAACCAAAAAAGACTCTAAAATGAAACAGATCTCTGTAAAGTGGTCTAAATTAATTACAAATATAAAACACAAAATAAATATTCATCTCCTTTAATACGTATCTTCTTCTTCTTCTTTCTCTTCATCTCTTCCTCCTTCTATGTAGGATCAATGTGTTTGATCGACTTTCTCCAAACAGTTCAGTCCTGCGTCTCCTCACTGGTCAAGCCCTTTTCCTTCAGATCTTCTTTTGCTTTATCCATCCACCTCCACCTCGCTTTCTCTACCCCCGTACTTCCATTCCCATCACTCTTTTCCCCACATATTCATTATCTCTCATCATGACATGTCCATACCACTTCCAGCTACCTTCCTGTACTTTCCTAGTTATCTCTCCCAGTTTTGTTGTACCACTGATTGTCTCATTTCTAATTCTGTCCTTTTTTGTAACTCCACACATCCATCTCAATGTTTTCATTTCTGCCCCAACTTCTTCTCCTGAGCTCTCTTTACTGCAAATGTCTCCACTCCATACATCATTGCTGGTCTTACCACTGTCTTAAAACCTTACTTTTAACATTTGCTGTAATTATTTGATCACACAATACTTATGATACCTTCTTCCACTTGTCCCATCCACACTACACTGTATGGGTTATCTCTGCATCTAATTTTCCATCATGGGCTACCACTGTTCCTAGATTTCCTAGGACAGGTTCCTTTCTCAAGTTGGACAGATTTTTCATGACATGAAGTTCTCTCACAACAGCACAGCTACTCACAATTTGGTCATCTGCTATCAAATAAAAAGCTCTCAACACATTGCACTCTACAACAATGGACAGCTATATCATGGCAGGTTGCTTTCTCAGACTGGACATTTATTTCCATAACAAATCTTCTTCTTTTTATTTTTCGTTTCATCTAATGCCCACTTTTATGTGGGGTCATTGTGCTTGATTGACCTTCTCCAAACAGCTCAGTCCTGCACCTCCTCACCAGTCAGACCTTTTTCCTTCAGATCTTGTTTTACTTTATTCATCCACCTCACTTTCTTTTCCCCTGTACTTCCATTCCCTTCACTCTTTTGCCCACGTATTCATTGCCTTTCCTCATCACATGTCCATATCACTTCAACCTACTTTCCTGTGCTTTCTTTGATACAGTATCTCTCCTAAGTTTGTTGTCCCCCAGATTGTCTCATTTCTTATTCTGTCCTTTTTTGCAACTCCATACATCCACCTCAACCTTTCTGTCACATCTAACATCTTCTCTTGCTCTACCATCACTATTCATGTCAGTTCCATACATGGTTGCTGGTGTTATAACTGTCTTAAAAACCATACCTTTAACCTTTTCCTTAATACACAATGATTCTGATGTATTCTTCCAGTTATTCCATCCACACTGCACTCTATGGGTTACATCTGCACCTAATTATCCATCATGGGTTACCACTGATTGTAGATATTTAAATGTATCCACTTTTTTCAATACCTCTCTCCACAGGCTAACTTCTCAATCTTCATCATCATTAAATCTCATATATTCTGTCTTCTTCCAATTTTTCTTAAACAATCTATCTTACCAAACCCTTCTCTGTTCTTCCAAGATCTTCTCCATGTCCTTTCTTCTGGTGCTGCACAACACAATGCTACACACTGATGCTGATTAGATTGATTGGCTAAGTTTTACAGCTGGATGTCCTTCCTCACATTAACCCTTTCTATTATCTGGGCTTTGGGACTTGCACTATGTTGCGCTGGTTTGCGCCCCCCAGGGTGGTTTAATTTTTCACTGCCTTTAATACAATACCTCTAAATCATAGTCAATTGATTTCAGAAGTCACATAATTAGTTCATGGGTTCCAAAACTTTTTCAGACCAGGGACCAGTTAGAAGGGGGGAAAAATTGTAGCCCCCCACTATTAGGATACAAACACCAAACACATCATTTAGTATCGCAAAATGCATAGAACTCTCTAAAGTAAAACTCATTTTCAGATTGTTTAGATTTGGAACACCAGATTTTTGCACATACTTTAAATCCTCATGTACCTGGTAGGTTAGTGAGATGGGTGTGCTTGTCTCTGACTGCACCGTTTCTCAATTCTGGGAGTGGTGGATGATAGGCAGACTCGGAGATCGTCCTCCACATGCAAACGTGCCCTGTAATTTATCTTGATAACAGTCAGTGCTGAGCATGAAGACTCATAAAACCAAAGTCTTTATAATTATCATCATATTTCACTTTTTTATATGAAGTTGGCTTATTTTTACTTGACCCAAGAATCTATCCTTTACTGGAAAAGTTTTATTGTTTTTCCAAACTAGCTAACTAGCTTCAGTACGACGGAGCAAAGCAGAGTAATGAGTGATTGACGCTCATGTGATTGACAACAGTATCTACAAAATGAGTGATGCAAGGCTTCCTAATGACTCTTACTGGCTCAGAACATCATGAGAGTGACTGGCAAACACCGCAAGCTTGTCTGCTTATGCTCCTGCCTGCTGCAAGGGGTCTCAGTATTTGTTAAAAAGGTCAGTCTTCTAAATTACCGTATTCCGTTTCAGAAGTTGAAACACAGGACAGAGATGTTCAGGGTGACAGCTAGTCAAGTTTTGATTGCCTGTCAGAAAACAGTGTTTGTTGATGCTGCTGCATGCACACAGAGCAGTGCTGTTTGGAAGGTTTGGACATTTGTTTACCGCATCTTTGCCATATTTATTAAAAGACATTATTTATTTATTTGTGGAAGCTGGTCCAGACGCGTCTGGTGGACACGTCTAAGTCACCCACAGTACGTTTATTATACAAGTCCATATTTACAAAAGTGCACAAACCCCAAAAGTCCCCAAAGTCCAGGCCAGCTCAAATGCCTTTTCCTTCTTCAGGCCGCCTCCTTGCCTCCTCCAAGACCTTGTCCTTCCTTCTCTCCCGACTCCAGCCATCGTATGGAGGGAGGTGGCACCTTTTATAATCACCCGGATGTGCTCCAGGTGCATTCCGACAATCTTCCGCCAGCACTCCTCAGTGTGGCGGAAGTGCCGGCTGTGCATCCGGAAGCACTCCGGGTGTCCCTGATCCTCTTCCCCCCAGCACTTCAGAGGTGTGGTGGAAGTGCTGAGGTCCAGGGCTCCCAAGGCACCAGGGACGTCACCCCCACGTTGTCTGGGGGAGGCGTAAGCCCTCCTCCAGTCCTCCGGGGCGTCCCGGGTGGGTTGCTCCCACAGCCACCTGTGACATTACATTCTAATTGAATCACTCATGATGATTGTTAAAAAGAAGTGAACAGCAATAACAACAGCATTATTTATTTATATAGCAGATTTTAATAGAAATGATGTACCTCAAAGTGCTGAAAAGAGAATAAAAGAAAATGACTTGCCTAATTTTACCAGTTATTTTGCGGACCCCTTTGCCATGTACCCCAGACCCCCAGGGATCCATGGACACCACTTTGAGGAACAATGAATTAGTTTATTGGAGAACACCTGTCTGCAGTCTAGAGGTGTCAGTTGGTTGTACTAAAAATTCTTCTGTATGTATAAGGTCCAGTTTATGGCGAGTCAGTATGGTGGCAAAGACAACAAAAGAAACATCCATAAACTACACAAAAAGGTGATTGAAAAACACAAGTCAGGATGGACACAAGATAGTGTCCAAGTCACCGAATATCTCTTGGAGTCCAGTTAAATCAATCATTAAGAAAAGGACAGAGTATGGCACAGCTGAAAATCTGCCAGAAACTGACTGTGCAAGAATAAGAGTAGTGAGGAAAGCCACCAAGAAACCCACAGTAGGAGAACTCTGAAGGAGTTACAAGCCATAGTGACTCGGATTGGAGAGACTGTACAGACAACATGTGTTACCTGGGTAGTTCACACGTCACAGGTTTACAGGAGAGTGACAAAAGGAAAAAACACACATGACATCTCAGGTAGGGTTTGCCAGAAGGCACGTGGGCAACCTGAAGTCATTTGGAAGAAGGTTCTACGGTTTGATGAGACCAAAATTGAGGTTTTTGATCTTCAGACTAAATGCCATTCTTACCGTAAGCCATACACTGCATGTGATCAAAAACAGACCATCCCCACCAGGAAGCATTCTACCAGTGATAGCAACACTTTGCAACATGTGACACCCACTGCACGCCCAGCCTACCTGGAAAGGGGTCTCTCTTTGAATTGCCTTTCCCAAGGCTTCTTCCATTTTTTTCCCCAACAAGGGTTGGGTTGGCCTGTTAAAGCCCATTGTGGCATTTCTTGTGTGATTTTGGGTTATACAAAAATAAATTGTATTGTTTTGTATTGTATTGTATAATGAATTTGGGCCCATAGCACCAGATTAATGAGGTTGTCACCATGCAAAATCTGAATGCATATCAGGCTTTGAAGGATATCTTAGCAGAGCAACAACAACAACAACATTTATTTCTATAGCACATTTTCATACAAATAATGTAGCTCAAAGTGCTTTACATGATGAAGAAAGAGAAAAAAAGACAAAATAAGGATTAAAATCAGAGAACACTAATTGACATAGAATAAAAGTAAGGTCCGATGACCAGGGAGGACAGAAAAAAACAAAAAAAACTCCAGACAGCTGGAGAAAAAATAAAATCTGCAGGGGTTCCAGGCCACGAGACCGCCCAGACCCCTCTAGGCATTCTACCTAACATAAATGATCAGTCCTCTTTGTATTTAGGGTTCTCATGGAAGGACTTGATGATGACGGTCACGTGGACTTCTGGCCTTTAATCCATCAATGTAGGGACATCATGGTGCTTTGATCAGGTGGTGTTGGCACAGGTTGCCACCACAGAAAACTGGAAAAAGAACAGAAGAGAGAGTAGGGGTCAGTACGGATTTTGGAGCCACCATGAATAGTTATTATAATGAATTGAATATACTGAGCATCAGGATTAAACTAAGATGAAGCTATGAGAAGGCCATGTTAAAGTAATGTATTTTTAGCAGTTTTTTAAAGTGCTCCATCGTATTAGCCTGGCGAATTCCTATTGGCAGGCTATTCCAGATTTTAGGTGCCGCCTCACCACTTCTTTTAAGTTTAGTTCTTGGAATTCTAAGCAGACACTTATTTGAGGATCTAAAGTTATGATTTGGAATATAAGATGTCAGACACTCCGATATATAAGATGGAGCGAGATTATTTAAGGCTTTGTAAACTATAAGCAGGATTTTAAAGTCAATTCTGAATGACACAGGTAACCAGTGTAGTGACATCAAAACTGGAGAGATGTGCTCAGATTTTCTTTTCCTAGTTAGGATTCTAGCAGCTGCTTTCTGCACTCGTTGCAGTCGATTTATGTCTTTTTTGGGTAGTCCTGAGAGGAGTGCGTTACAGTAATCTAGTCGACTGAAAACAAAAGCGTGAACTAATTTCTCAATGGAGCAATGGAAACAAGCAATTAATATCTGCAAGTTTTAAAGACTCAACACTTCCTTCTAATTCAGTTGAAAACCAAACACTTCCTTCTCCAAAAAGAACTTCATACTGCCTGACAAGCATTGTGGTGGTTTCAATGATACTTTGCTTTGTCCATTATGTGATTTGGTTTCCATGATGGCTTTGCTAATTGTTGATGGTGTCCTCTACACTTTATCTCACATGGGATGAAAGTAAGTGCTTGACAACAGAGCACTGCTTCAACATGAACCATATTTAATCCAAACTGCCCTTGTGTCATTGCTTCCTTATTTGACCAAGTAGTCACAGTTCTGGACATCTTGCTTTAAACATGAGACTTTGATTTTTCAATTACTCCTTAAATGAAGGCTTACCCCATTAGTGCTCTGAACCTTTCATCTTTGGTAGATTGTCTGATTCTGTACTCCTACAGTCTGCTGTCATTTGATTAAATCCAGGAGGTAATCGTAGCACAGAGAGTTCATTTGTCAAGTGGGGACTTCATAGCCATCAGACCCTCAACAATTGGACAACTTGTTATCATGGAAGGGAGCATGAAATCAGCTTTGTATAAGAGAGAACAGAAAGGTGTCAGGCCACGAGAGACTCCACTAAAACAGAAATGCGACTGACACTTGCTAGAAGACAACGATCCCAAACATAAATTACATGAAGGTCTACAACAGTATGACTAAAGAGGAAGTCTACAACAGTATGACTAAAGAGGAAGAAGGAGAAGAACTACCATGTTTTGTAAAGGAAATGTATTGTTCAGACCTAAACGTACTGTGGCAGGACATAAAATATGTATTTCATAAAGGAAGAAGACACAATTCCTTCTCACGATGTTACTCTCACTAATAAACGATTCTATTTGTTGTATTTGTTGTAGTTAAACCTTTGATGGTCAGACACTAAAGCTAAAATGATTACTTCTTCAGCACTGGTGACTCTGCATTAAGGGAATGTGGTGCACTGCCCCCTCATCTCCCAGCAGAGGGCGTTGTTATGCAAAAATGAACATAAGTAGTAAACTCACCTCAATTAAATTAATGTATAGCTAAAATGCTTATAGCAAACTCAACTAAGCAGATGTCACATTATGCAATTTTCTAGTCATTTGGTACGTCAGGCTTACTGACTGCCTTTGCTAATCTTGTCACCAGACCATGTCAATTTAAAAAAACTGAAAATTGCAGGTCATGTGACATTTTGTGACTTAGTGCTGACCTTTCAGCACAGGTTTGCTCGCCCCTTTTTTGTGACAGGTGCTGCCTGATGGAGCTGGTGCTGTATGAAGGGGTAACAGCTGGGTGAGTTCTGTCGCAATCTTTTTTCTTTTTTCCATTTTGTCGTGGCACGTAATAACGCAAGTCATCAGACAGATGAGCTGCTTTTCTGTTTTTCGGGGTCTAAACACCTGTGTTCCATATTCCTTGTCACTGAATTCCATGCATTGTACTTCTAGGTGAGCATTCATTGGTTCCCAGCTCTCACATACATACAGCCCATTCCTAGAATTGAAGACAAAATTAAACCTGTTTGGTTTTGTTGGAGTGAATTGTTGGGAATGTCACATCACACGACTGTCCTTCACAGGAGCACATAGCTGACTGCCTCCAACTCACTAAAATTATATAAATAAAGGATACCACTGAAAAGCAGAAAAGTCCTCTAACGTTTCATATCCTTTTATCATCATAAAGATTTTTTTTCCAATTGCACAGTAATACTCTAATTTCCTAAGTAGAAAATATATATGAGGGTCTTTCAGTTATAAACAGGAATTCTCATGCTCTGTCCTTATAAAGAGTGCAAGGTAGACCTGATTCATTGGACAAACACATTCACGTTTGAGCTTGTCATTAGTAATGCTAGCTGCTCTTTCCCCCCTTCCTGTCAGTTGTAATCAATATGTCAGAGCAGGAGGTACACAGTAGTGTTGCGCAGGGAATTATTATTACATTTTTGACAAAAGAAGGAGTCATTCCATCTCAGATTTATTCGATACTTAAACGTCAGCTGGGGATGAGTGTGTCTCTCGGTCTAGACCAGGGGTGGGCAGTGTCGGACCTGGAGAGCCGCAGTGGCTGCAGGTTTTCATTCCAACCCAATTACTTAATTAGAAAGCAATTCTTGCCAATCTCAGACGTTATTTAATTTTATGTCTTGTTAGTCTGCAATGTAAGGTTCTTATGTCATAGACTAGCAAAATACCCGCGCTTCGCAGCGGAGAAGTAGTGTGTTAAAGAAGTAATGAAAAAGAAAAGGAAACATTTTAAAAATAACGTAACATGATTGTCAATGTAATTGTTTTGTCACTGTTATGAGTGCCTGCTAACACTCTCAGATCTGTGACGTAGTCGTCTATATTTTTTCCCCTTGTTTGATTTCTTGAAAAAAATCTGTACCTCTCTACAGTTTCGTTTATTTTCGGGTTGTAATGTTCATCAAATTTACGTATCATCAAGCTCATGGTTAACTCATCAGGTCTTACATCACCGGTCAGCGCCTGACACAATTCTCTGCCGCTCTCTCCAATAACATAACGGAATAATCTGACCTTAGTGTTTTCCTCTGCCTCCGGCATTGCAAGTTCTGTGAATAATCTGAACTCATCCTTCCATGTTGTCCATGACTTCGCCAGGTCTTTAGCATCGAGGCTTAATGTCAGCGGCGGTCTCAGACCCTCCATTTTCCTTTCGTGTGAGCATCTCCGCGTCCTGAACTTTTAACAGCAAACTGGCATTACTTTCGGCGCAGATCCGTCACCTACGCTGCCACCATGTTTCTCTCTCGAGATTATTAAAAGGCACAGACTCACGCTTCCAGTTTATGTCTGTTTATTTCACAGTAGTTAAAGCCAGAACAAAGTCAGTCCACGTGAGCCGCTCGGAGTACATGCATCGAAGGTTCTCAGCTGTGCCTGTGCTATCTTGTGCGATCTTGCGATGTCCACGGCTTTATTTAATGTTAGCTAAGACCTGGCACTTAAAAGTTTCTCTTGCACTTTCGCTGAGTTTGTGCCTGACCAGCTCATCCTCGTTTGCACAAGCACAGTCCTTCACCCTCGAATATTTCGCGGCAGCGTGTCTATTGGATAGCTGCTGACAGACAGCCTTATATGGGCAGGCACAACTCCGCCTCATACGGTGACCGAGCTGCAGGCTATGGCCGTATATATGGATGAAAGTAGGTTCCAGTTATGACCGTTACACGTAGAATTTCGAAATGAAACCTGCCTAACTTTTGTAAGTAAGTTGTAAGGAATAAACCTGCCAAATTTCAGCCTTCTACCTACACGGGAAGTTGGAGAATTAGTGATGAGTGAGTGAGTGAGACAGTCAGTCAGTCAGTCAGTCAGTCAGTCAGTGAGGGCTTTGCCTTTTATCAGTATAGATTTTTTTTCCTTTCCAAGGATGTCATCCAAATGATTTGAAGCCTAAAACGTTTCATTTTCAGTCTGTCACATTTTTCTGTTAAGTGTTTCATTAAATCAAACAGTGCATGACGAATCCACAGAGATGTGAATAGAAACAAGTTAGATGGAGAACTGCTGGCTGCTTTGCCTTTTACAGCTTATTGCTAATAAGGAGCCATTACAACAGTGAATGCAGCTCTTTAAGATTGAAATAAGCAATTAAGGGTGGGGACCTTAGCAAACAAGACTACTAAAATAAAGCATCAATATGTCACTTAAGTGCTTCATCAGCAATAACTGACTTCTCATTAAGAAACTGGACTGGAACAAGAACCTGCCGCAACTGCGGCTCTCCATGACTGACATTGCACACCCCTGGTCTAGAGTGACACAGGGCGACTATCATCTCTTTGGCCACTTAAAGCATTTTTAGGAGGGAAGAAATTCAAGTCGAATGACGAGGTTATTGACGCTGTGCAAGAATGAGTCAACATGCAGTCAAAAGACGTCTACTCTTCTGGGATTAAGAAGCTTCCTGAGCGCTGGAACAAGTGGACTGCAGTGGCAGGAGACTACATACAAAAACAGTGTGTAAGTCATTTCATTGTATTCAATAAATAAAGTGTAGCTCATAAATTCCTGCTTATATTTGAAGATCCCTCGTATTTTTGGCATATGTGGAATTTTCTTTGGGCCTGGTACCATGTCGCTTGGGCAGACCTTTAGACCCTTCAGTGTTCTCATCACAGCTTTGCTCAGGTTTGTGCCTGTGCAGCCTGAACTTTTCAGTTCCACCGTGGAGCTTGAAGGCTACAGTCCTTAAAAGTGATCCATTGTTGGATTTTTTTGTGGTGTATTTAAAAGGAAGAGTGGACTTGTACGTCTTATTATCCTGGAGTAGTTGTCGTCATTATCGTGAATCATGTCGATTACTTATTTACAATATGATTTAGCATTTTGCCCACTGAACAAAAACGAAACATTTATGAATATTCATTTGTGTTTCTTTTTTCAGTGTTGAATATTTAATTTTGATGTTGAAATATATGTCAATACTCCCCTGTATTGATTGTAACAATATTTTGATCAATCTTAATTTTGCATAATCTTTTAATGTCATTATTATTATCACTGGTGTTGGTTGACTAATACATTGTGAGGCACTATGTCTCTCCCACTAGTGAGGTTTACTAATGGCCATCTCCCTTCTTGATTGACGTCCAGCACTGCCGACACACCTCCAAACTTCCATGGCTCCTTCCATGTGGCTCCAGTGATTTTGTTTCTGCCCACACATTCACATCATCAGCTCTGCCTCACACCAGTCACTTGGACTTCGAGGCAACACCATTTGCACTCTCTTTGCTAACTCTAAGAACCAATCCAAGCCAAGATCCGTCCTGACTGCCATGTACTTAGACCAATGGATTTAAGCAAAACAGTGGTTCTCATCTGTTCTGCTACTTACGTGCTGGATCATCTCTCTCTCCTTGCCTCACTCAATCCTTCTCACACACACACGCACGTGTGCACGCATGTCTCTGCCTCTTCTGACAGCGTCTCTCCCCCAAGTCCCCCATCAGAATTTTCATGCCAAAAAACATCACTGTTCTTCACACAGAGACACTGCTTGGTGGATAATTTGGTTAATGGAATTATTCTTAAAATATATTGTTACTCAACTAGTCAAGTTTTTAATCTATTAATAACATAACATTAATAACATTTGAAAAAAGATCTGCTAACATCCAATATTAAGAGTTTGGTAAGATCACGTAAATCTGAAAGAGGATGAAGGCTTTTTCACTAAATTTAAGCTTCTTCAGATGGTCAGGTGATGTCTTGTAAAGATGAGACTGCACTGTGTCTCTGGGCTTTTCTCTGGTGGGAGTGGATACGTGTTAAACAAGTTTAGAGATTCCTGGTAAGTATTAGGGTGGTGCAGTGGTAGTGCTGCTGCCTCGCAGTAAGGAGACCCGGGTTCGCTTCCTGGGTCCTCCCTGTGTGGAGTTTGCATGTTTTCCCCATGTCTGCATGGGTTTCCTCCCACAGTCCAAGGACATGCAGGTTAGGTGCATTGGCGATTCTAAAGTGTCCTGCGGTGGGCTGGCACTCTGCCCGGGATTTCTTCCTGTGTTGGCTGGGATTAGCCCCAGTGACCCTGAATCAGGATATAGCGGTTTGGAAACTGACTGTTAAGTTTTTCTTTATACCGACAGCATTGCATGATGCCCTTAATGAAGTTACTAAAGTTGGCGATGGTGGCACTGACCAGAAGTCAGGAGACAGAGCTGGAGGTAGTAGAGTTAAAGATGTTAAGATTTGCATTGGGTGTGACGAGGATGGACAGGATTAGAAATGAGGGCATCAGAGGGTCAGCTCAAGTTGGACAGTTTGGAGACAAAGTCAGAGAGGCGAGATTGTGTTGGTTTGGACATGTGCAGAGGAGAGATGCTGGGTATATTGGGAGAAGGATGCTAAGGATAGAGCTGCCAGGAAAGAAGAAAAGAGGAAGGCCTAAGTGAAGGTTTATGGATGTGGTGAGAAAGGACATGCAGGTGATGGGTGTAACAGAACAAGATGCAGAGGAGAGAAAGATATGGAAGAAGATGATCTGCTGTGGCAACCCCTAATGGGAGCAGCCGAAAGAATAAGAAGAAGAATGTCTGCACTACAAGTCATCTGATAGGGTCTATAAATAACACAGATCTGCTGAAAACCTATCATACTGGCATGTTAAAAAATGTAAGATGTTAGTCGATACTTTCAGGATTTGAATGAATCTGATAAACATTTCCTTGGATTTTGGGTCATGGCATAGCTTAATGGTTAGTATTACTGTTTCTCAGAACCAGCATAAAAGGTTTGAATCCTGTGCAGGGCAGGACTTGATAAGGCCCTAAGCTATTTGAGACATGGGGCCCTTTATAAGTCCAGATATACTGTAGTATATTTAAGTATATATGACAATTGCTCACTCGGACAATTTGTTTTGGGGGCCCCCAAGAAGGCGGGGGCCCTAAGCTATAGCTTGTGTAGCTTATATGTAAATCCTGCACTGGTGCAGGGTCATTCCTTGTGCCGAGTGTGCCTCATGTCTGTGTAAGCTTTTCCTCTGGGTGCTCTGATTTCTTCCCACATAAATAAAGGCATGCTAGTTAAATTAACTGGTAATTCTAAACTGGACCCTCTGTGAGAATGTGTGTGTAAGTACCCTATCCTGGGCCATGCCCTGCTTTGCACCCAGATCTGTGGGGGTACCTTGTAACAAAATGTGAATTAATTGGGTTTAAGAATGGTATGTGCCCACTTTTCAGTTTGAAAAAAAAAATGGACATATGTGTAAATCAGAAGCTGGTAAATGGAGACCTGCTCCTGCTGATGATTATCCTGAAAGTGCACGTCTCCTTGTTATATAGGCAATGGCGAGCTGGCTCCAGTCATTGCTTACACACTCCCTTCACGCCAGACAAAATCAGAGCTGACAATTAGCCTAATGGCGTCCCTGGAAAATCGCAGAAATGAGAGACGCATAAATCCCACACCGCTTGAAATATTTGAAGGCTCCGTCTTCTAAATATACTCAGCTGTGAGAGATGGCAGGGGTACCGTCCAATAAAATCCAAAGCTAGAGATAAGATCTTCGTTCCAAGCACCCTGGTCCATTTACACCAATTCGTCTCGATTCATTTAGATGCAGATGACTGAACTCGAAGCACATCACATCGGAGCGTCAATCGGCCCGTTTGTATGCCAGACACGTAGCTGCCTTCAGCAAATATTTGCTATAAGAGCAACACATTTGTGAAAGTCTGGCTGCGCATGCGCATACTGTTACATATAGCGGGAAAGAGCACAAAATAGTGTATCTTACGGACAGTACCGGTAATTATTTCACATTGTTTAGTTATTAATCTTTATTCGCTTCTGACAAGAAACTCTTCTTTCAGCGAGCTTCATTTTTCGTTGCACCGTTAACAATCTGACAAAACTAGTAGAACTAAACCAAAGGAAAAACATTTTTTTGATTATAAAAAATGGCTGCAGGTGGGCATAACCTGGAAAACATGCGCAGTAGAGATCTAAATCATAGTTCGAAGGGATAAGATACCTGATCTTTAATTAGAAAGTGAAGAGACCCATAGGTGGTCGTCTATTGTGTCTTTCATATTTTGCTGTAGCACAAGCAAATTGTAGAATATAATTGATTGTATATGGTTTGTCGACGCCCATGTTATGCATTATATTCAGATATCTACAGTGAACGAAATTGCGGATGACACCTCAGAGTAAAGCAGTAAGCTGGTTATCCTAGTTTCGTCTGACTTTTTTCTGCTCATCTATTTTGTTAACGTTTGTAGCTTGTCATCATGCTTTCTTCGCAGCATTACCACTATATAAGCCGGAAAAGTGTAATCTAGGAGAAGAAAACAAATGACACAATAGTCTTTGGACTTGGCTTGCAGGGTGAGAGTCCGTAAATGTAGCGGAGACAGTCACGAGGAGCCGTCGGTCGACACGCCCACTTTCAAGCGAAGATCACGACGCACGAAAACACAAGTGCAGGTCGAGCACAACGAGCAGGTCACGGAAAGGGTAGGCTACACATGAAGACGTTTGAAAAATCACGTCACGTTATTGTGTCGTTTGTATGAACGCCTTCAGTAGAAGTGGCAAGAAAAATTCAATCTAATTGTAATTTCAATGTTATCTACCGGTAATCATACGTGTTCCAGTTTATCCCGATTTCGCGAAGCTGTCACAATTGAGCTATTTGTTAAACCGTTTTGGGTCGTTATTTATATTCAGTCTCATATATTTAGTCATCTTGCACAGTCATATATTAATTTTTTTACTCATACGTGTACCGTATATTTTATTTGCGCATAATTCTATAGCATTTGAGTGTGTACATTCACATTGTGTGTACTGCGAGCTCTTCGGTTTTCACGACTTGCCGGGTGTTTTGTCACTGAACTGATTTGTATCTTTATTGTCATTATACTGGCGCACGACGAAATTTGGTTTGATAGCTCGCATAAAAGCAGCAATACATCAAATGGAAAAAACTCAAATGCATTTACTAAAGAAAGCAGCTAAATAAAACTATCAAAAAAAAAATATATATATATACTCAGCAAAAAAAGAAACGTCCCCTGACTTTCAACTGTTTTTACTTTCAGTAGACTTAATGTGTAAATATTTGTATGAACACTAAAAGAGTCAACACCATAAGACATAAACTAAAAATGTTTCACAATGTGTCCCTGAATGAAGGGAGGCTCAAAATCAAAAGTACCAGTCAGTATCTGGTGTGGCCACCAGCTGCTTGAAGTACTGCAGTGCATCTCCTCCTCATGGACTGGACCAGATTTGTCAGTTCTTGCTGTGAGATGTTATCCCACTCTTCCACCAAGGCACCTGCAAGTTCCTGGACATTTCTGGGGGGAATGGCCCTAGCCCTCACCCTGCGATCCAACAGGTCCCAGACGTGCTCAATGGGATTGAGATCTGGGCTCTTCGCTGGCCATGGCAGAACACTGACATTGCTGTCATGCAGAAACTCACGCACTTTTTGCCACTCCTGTCTGGTCCAGCGAAGGTGGGTTTGTGCCCATAGGCGGCGTTGTTGCTGGTGATGTCTGGTAAGGACCTGCCTTACAACAGGCCTGCAAGCCCTCAGTCCAGCCTCTCTCAGCCTATTGCGGACAGTCTGAGCACTGATGGGGAGATTGTGTGTTCCTGGTGTGACTCGGGCAGTTGTTGTGGCCATCCTGTACCTGTCACGCAGGTGTGATATTCGGATGTACCGATCCTGTGCAGGTGTTGTTAAACGTGGTCTTCCACTGCGAGGATGATCAGCTGTCCTTCCTGTCTCCCTGTAGCGCTGTCTTAGGCGTCTCACAGTGTGGACATGGCAATTTATTGCCCTAGCCACATCAGCAGTCCTCATGCCTCCCTGCAGCATGCCTAATGCACGTTCACGCAGATGAGCAGGGACCCTGGGCATCTTTCTTTGGGTGTTTTTCACAGTCGGTAGACAAGTCTCTTTAGTGTCCTGCGTTTTTAGAACTGTGACCTTAAATGCCTACTTTCTGTAAGCTGTTAAGGTCTTAACGACCATTCCACAGGTGCATGTTAATTAATTGATTATGGTTAATTGAACATGCATGGAAAACATTGTTTAAACAATTTACAATGAAGATCTATAAAGTTATTTGGATTTTTAAAACATTATTGTTGAAATACACAGTCCTGAAAAAGGGACGTTTCTTTTTTTGCTGAGTATATATATATATATACTGTATTTAAATGTTGGGTCACCAACTGGGTTATCCCTTTTAATGACTGTAGAGTCCCAAAATAAACAGGCACTCAATGGTGCATATAAGAATAACAGAATACAATAAGCAAGGCAAACTAAGGCAAAACTCAGGGTGGCATTTGGGTGGTAGCTCCATTCTGCAGTCTGCTTTCCCCAGTGACAGACCCCCTCCCCCTTGTGTCCTGCGGCCTCATGTATAACGCCATGTGTAGAATTCGCACTATAACATGAGGTAAGCACAAAAGCCGAAATGTACTTACGCACAGAAAAATTTACATGCAGGAATCTGTGCGTACTCCAACTTCCACGTTCTTCTGCTACATAAATCCCAGTCAGCGTGAAAAGTAACACTCGTGCACGCACCTTCTGTCCCGCCCCAACTCCTCCCAGAATTACGCCTCTATGAATATGCAAATCAATATAAATAGCCATTAAGCTCAGCCTTCTGTGAAAAGACAATGAGAAAAACACAGGGGAAAATATAAGAATTTCAGCGAATACCAAGTGGAGGCAAGGAAAAACTTACTATTTGTTGGTTTAAACAGTGGTATAATCAACAAAAGGAAGTTGATCGAGTGACAGAGTGTCAGAGAAACTCGAAAGCTGAAGTTCACAAAGTCGCACAGTACCTGAAATAAAAAAGAAGCTATCACATATCCAAGTTGCCATGAAAAGGCGAGTCGTAGCCCACCGGCTGAGTGTCGTATGAAAGCTTATTAGGGTACAGAGAAAAAAAAATAGGCACACAGTGGGAAAAAAGCATGAAATGTCAACTTTAATCTCGAAATTTCCACTTTAATCACATGGTTTATTTTGTCATTAAAGCAGAACATCATAAACTTCATCTTAAAATTGTTTAATTTACTAGTTTCTCAAATCCCATCATAACTAAAGTAGCACGTTAAATGCTTTGTTTTGTATTTGATCTTCTTTGTGCTCTATGTGTGTGAATCACTACGTGGTTCTTAAACCGGCTTTCTCTTCCTCCGACAGGACACAGAATCCATTACATTCGTGATATTATAGCTGTCTGAATAATTAAAATACTGATATGTATATGTGATATCTTTTTCATGATGATAGGAATGAAAGCATGTTATTAAACATGGGAACACGGTGGTGGTACTGTTTCTTTCAAACGTACTAACCCCCAATTCCTGTCCTTACTTTTCTTTCTCCAAATACCCAATCGCCACACAATCAGCTCTGTAATAGACGTTAAGCCATCTGTAAGTTTACAACGACGATTCTACAAAACTTTTAAGGAACATTGAAATATCTTCACAGTACATGTTTAATTATTCTATCCATCTATCCTTCCAGCATACAGCAATCAATCAGGATGAATCTGTGAACTAGCTAGCGCTACGGCACCGTGTCCTCACATCTTTAATTATTAACAATACAGATTATTTAAATGAAGTTAAAGTTTTATCTGCATAATATAATCAACATATTTGGCTGCATTTCATCTTAAAAATGATATCGTCATCATATGTAAATACACGCTTTATATAGTGGCGCAGGTTGTGTAATATTATAATTGTAGTGCAAGTTTACAGTGAGGTGATTGTACTTATAAGTACAAACAGTTCTACAAGGAGCACTTGATGGACTGATTGACTGTTTAAATTTCTTGGGATGAAACTGTTTCTGAACTGCGAGGTCCATACAGGAAAGACTCTGAAGCGTTTTGTCGTGGCTGAGGCAGCGTGTGCCTGATGCTGTATACCGATAATTCTCTTTCTGATCAGCTGCTGCTGTGATTCCCCACTCAGATACGGTGATAGAAACACTCCAAGTGGTGCAGTGAGAGTAATATGGAAAAAGATGATCCGCTGTGGCAACCTTTAACGGGAGCAGCTGAAAGCAGAAAAAGAAGGTGCAGTGAGAGTAACAACGCTAAAGCAGATATGGTATTTGAAATACTATGGCTATTCCCTGAACCATTTTATTGTTACAGGTAATCTACAATCAGATGCATTACACTAATAAACAATATGCTGTTAATTTCAGTGTATTTATAAAGCCACGTCAGGAATGTGCATCTAAGAAAGAAAGGCTAACCACACACGCTGGGTGCCACCAGTCTGCAAAACCGAGCGGAGAACTTGCGTACGACAGGGTATGAGGTACCATGGAAAAGTGCATGGCTTTACGTCAAGCGTAGGTTTTATACATCGCGATTTGAACGTGGAAACGTTCTTACGCAACATTTCTGTGCATACGCACCGTATATACATGAGGTTAGCATGTGTGTGTGTCTCTCTCTCTCTCTGTTTATATATATATATATAATTTATTTATTTATTTATTTATTTATTTATTTTATATACATTGTGAAGGACAGCCGGGTCCCATGCCCGGCAGGGACGCCCCTGCTGCTTATGTTCCGGGAGAGCCACCATGGGCACTCCAGTACCTCCCCCGGGATGCTTGGTGGCAGCCTCCATGGCTGACAGTGATTCCCCAACCACCCGCAGGGCTCCATGGGAGATGGAGTCCTCCACAGACTGGTTGGGGGCTCGGATGGCCGCTAGGGGGAGCTGCATGGACTCAGCAGCCTGGCTGGACGAATCTTCAGCCCCACCCGGAGGTGCAATTAGGACCAGGTGGTCAAGCACCTGGAACACTTCCGGATGGGTTATAAAAAGGGCCAGCCACCACCACTCAAGGAGCCAGAGTTGGGAGGAAGGAGGACTACGCTTGTGGAGGAGTGGTGGTAGAAGAAGAAGAGTGTGTTGTGTTGTGATTTAGTGTTGGTGCTTTGGGACTGTGTTTGGGCTGTGTGGCACGGGGAAGACGTGTCCCACAGCTGAAGAAAAATTAAAAGTATTTTGTACTTTTTATACGTGCCTCCGTGTCTTTCTGTGTCGGGTCAGGCGCCTATATAGCGCCTTTGTTACAACATATATATTGTCACATATGTGCGAGTAGGGGGCAGCCAAAGGGTACAATTGGGCGCAAAAGAAAGAAACATGGGGGATTAGAACAGAGTATTAATGCCTTTTTCCCTTACTCAACAGAAAAACAAAAGATTAAAGAGACGGTGGGGCACTGACCAGAAAGCAGGAGACAAAGCTGGAGGTAGCAGAGTTGAAGATTTGCATTGGGTGTGACGAGGATGGATAGGATTAGAAATGAGGACATTAGAGGGTCAGTTCAAGTTGGACTGTTGGGAGACAAAGTTAGAGAGGTGAGATTGCGTTGGTTTGGACATGTGCGGAGGAGAGATGCTGGGTACATTGGGAGAAGGATGCTAAGGATAGAGCTGCCAGGCAAGAGGAAAAGGGGAAGGCCTAAGCGAAGGTTTATAGATGTGGTGACAGAGGACATGCAGGTGATGGGTGTTAAAGAACAAGATGCAGAAGACAGAAAGATATGGAAGAGGATGATCCGCTGTGGCAACCCCTAATGGGAGCAGCTGAAAGAAGAAGAAGAAGAAAGAACATACCGTACGTAAAGCCCATGTGGTAAAGTCCCTTCCGGCTCCCTTGGATGGCTACACTTCTGGGTCCTTTTCCAAAGATGTCACTTCTGGTTCCAGTTGATGATTTCACTTGCAGTCCCTTACCAGTGACTTCATTTCCGGCTCTAGATTATGATGTCATTTCTGTCTCACCATTAACATCAACTCCATCAAGATTCCTTTCCATTTCCTGTCTGTTAATCATTTTTTGCCATGTAAGACCACAAAGCATTGTTTTGATTGTGAAATGTCTGTATTATTCATCTTTGACCACAATATCAGTCTTTTATGATTACTCGGTTCACCAAACATATACTGAATACATATACTAAGTGTATATCTTTCCTTTTAAATGAAGATGAACACCACAAATGAAGCTATATGTAACTCTGTTAAGATCACTATTTAAAAGAAGTTGGTGTTGATTTTTAGACCAGCTTCGAAGAAGAACAGATCCTGGACCATTTTATGGGTTCATCAGATGAGTAATGGAGGAGTGGAACAGTTATTCATGTAGGCTCCATTTCTCTCTAAATAATGGAGGAACACTGCCCAGAAGAGGACTGCTATCCCATTGGCACCTCCTCTATCTCTGCCTCTTCCAGCTGGATGAATAAAAGGCCCAAGTAATAATTTGAGCAACAGGAGAGCAAACAATGCTCCTCAAAGCTTGGTTTCTCTTAATCTAAAATCCTCATTGAAGAAGGTGACAGGAAGAATTTTCAATAACATTTACTGTATATAATATTTGTTATCAATAACTCACAATTAAACAGAGTCTCATGGTTGGTGCCCCAAATCTTTTTCACCTCTTGTCTCCTTCCTTTTTGTAATAGAGTGTGTGGTAGCCCTGATTTAAGCACACCTGCCTTACAGCTCCAGAGTCCTCGGCTCAATTAATCATTTGGCCACTCACGAGGAGGAGCTTCCATTTTATCCCTTTGTCTATGTGAGATTTTATCCTGATATTCTTATTTCCAACCCATATTCCCAAGATAAGCATGTTAGGTGACTTAGTGATTGCAAACTGGCCTGCCATCAGCACTAGTGTATGAAGGTTTCTACTTTAGGTCCAACGCAACCAGAATTCAAAAGTCAAAGAGGAAGAGATTTTAAGGTTCATAAAACTGATGGGTAATCTAATAAATGTTCAGGACATGAAAGGTTGCAATATGTTGAATGACACTTGTGGTTCTGTTGACTATAAATTTTGCATGTCACAAAGTCTGTCTTATTTCAATGTGAACATCAGCTTAAAACAAAATATGGAAAAAATGAGCAAGTCCCAGAATTATTTTAGTTGGAGAGAAAGCAGACAGCAGATATATTAAGATGAACAGCTCCCCTTCTTATAACTTCTGAATCTGGAATCTTACTATCAGAGTCAGTGGAACAGAAAGTAGCTTAGTTTTGCCCATCATCTAACCTGGTACTCCAATGGTCCTTATGAAGCACACAGAGAACTACCAATCTTGTGACTCTCCCCACCCAGCCCCTTTATAAAAATATATTGAATTTTCATATTACTCTTGATGGCAGAAGTGGTGATGTAACCTGTACTTCATTTGTCTTCCCACATTCCAAAGATAAACCAGTAATTAGACAAAGATTGAACTCTTTGGTGTGAATTCCAGGCGTCACGTTTGGAGGAAACCATGCACCGCTCATCACCAGGCCAATACCATCCCTACAGTGAAGCATGATGGTGGCAGCATCATGCTGTGGTGATGTTTTTCAGCGGCAGGAACTGAGAGACTAGTCAGGATAAAGGGAAAGATGACTGCAGCAATATACAGAGACATCATGGATGAAAACCTGCTCCAGAGCGCTCTTGACCTCAGACTGAGGCGACGGTTCATCTTTCAGCAGGACAACGACACTAAGCACACAGCCAAGATATCAAAGGAGTGGCTTCAGGACACCTCTGTGAATATCCTTGAGTGGCCCAGCCAGAGCCCAGACTTGAATCCGATTGAACATCTCTGGAGAGATCTTAAAATGGCTGTGCACCGACGCTTGCCATCCAACCTGATGGAGCTTGAGAAGTGCTGCAAAGAGGAATGGGCAAAACTGGCCAAGGATAGGTGTGCCAAGCTTGTGGCATCATATTCAGAAAGACCTGAGGCTGTAATTGCTGCCAAAGGTGCATCGACAAAGTATTGAGCAAAGGCTGTGAATACTTATGTAGATGTGATTTCTCAGTTTTTTATTTTTCATAAATTTGCAAAAACCTCAAGTAAACTTTTTTCACGTTGTCATTATGGGGTGTTGTGTGTAGAATTCTGAGGAAAAAAATTAATTTAATCCATTTTGGAATAAGGCTGTAACATAACAAAATGTGGAAAAAGTGATGCACTGTGAATACTTTCTGGATGCACTGTAGATACTTTATTAATCCCAATCCCAAGGGGAAATTCACATACTCCAGCAGCAGCATACTGATAAAAATAAACAATATTAAATTAAAGAGTGATAAAAATGCAGGTAAAACAGACAATAACTTTGTATAATGTTAATGTTTACCCCCTGGGTGGAATTAAAGAGTCGCATAGTGTGGTGGAAGAACGATCTCCTCAGTCTGTCAGTGGAGCAGGACAGTGACAGCAGTATGTCGCTGAAGCTGCTCCTCTGTCTGGAGATGATCCTGTTCAGTGGATGCAGTGGATTCTCCATGATTGACAGGAGCCTGCTCAGTGCCCGATGCTCTGCCACGGATGTCAAACTGTCCGGCACCATGCCTAACATAAAGCGTGCCTTCCTCACCAGTTTGTCCAGGTGTGAGGCGTCCTTCTTCTTTATGCTGCCT
>JANRMT010062815.1:28307925-28340270 GCA_026402145.1 Polypterus bichir lapradei
GCTGAAGCTGCTCCTCTGTCTGGAGATGATCCTGTTCAGTGGATGCAGTGGATTCTCCATGATTGACAGGAGCCTGCTCAGTGCCCGTTGCTCTGCCACGGATGTCAAACTGTCTAGCACCATGCCTAACATAAAGCCTGCCTTCCTCACCAGTTTGTCCAGGCGTGAGGCGTCCTTCTTCTTTATGCTGCCTTCCCAGCACACCACCGCGTTGAAGACGTCACTCGCCACAACCGTCTGATAGAACATCTGCAGCATCTTATTGCAGATGTTGAAGGACGTCAGTCTTCTGAGGAAGTATAGTCAGCTCTGTCCTTTCTTACACAGAGCATCAGTATTGGCAGTCCAGTCCAATGTATCATCCAGCTACACTCTCAGGTATTTAAAGGTCTGTACCCTTTGCACACAGTTGCCTCTGATAATCATGGAGTCCAGGAGTGGCCTGGATCTCCTAAAATCCACCACCAGCTCCTTGGTTTTGCTGGTGTTAAGGTGTAAGTGGTTTGAGTCGCACCATTTAATTATTAACTAAGGGTGTGTGCTTGAGCATGCTCTGTGATGAACATGTTCTCTCTTGCTTCCTGTCTAGATCCCAGTGCTGATAGGTACCAGCAGTAATGGACTTAAACTCGTTTAAGTCGGTTTTTGAAATAACAATAACCACTGTCAGAAATGAGTGCCAGTTTTTCCTTCTGCCTGCGGTTTGTCCGTGACCCCCCATCTCTAAGAGCTCATCACCATCTACCTTCCTTCTTTGTATTTTTCTGAACGCATCCATCATGTGACTACTACATGCTAAAAATGTCAACACATGGATATGTGTTATTCAGGGACAAAGATCAGGCAAAAGGAAAGACTAGGGGCAGAGCTAATTCTTGACCTCTGTCTTTTTTGACATCTCTTGTCTCCTGAAAGAAATAAAGTACTCCTTATTTATTTTTTTACCTTGTTTCCTTATCCTGACCTCAATTTCCTGTGGTGGTGTCAACCACAGTATTTGTTCACCCAAATCCACCTTCAAAACTTAATTCAAGTGACTAGCCAAGCATAGCAGACAACCATTTCACACTTAACCCCCAGGGACAGCTTCAGAGAATGGCTGGCCAGTGTAAGCAGAGAATGGACTGGAACATACATGGGTGAAATGTGATATGCTGACCACCACTCAGAGGAGTGTGAATGTGGGGCACATCAAAGGAAGCCTGCTGGAAAGAGTGCTTGGTTCCATCAGTGACAGGTTATGGCAGTGGGATGCACTTTCTTGGATGGTTTGAATATGTTTAGCCCCTTAGAAAGGAAAACAAAGAGCTTGTTTAATGTTGTTAGGAAAATGGGTCAACCAGAATGATAATGGCTCCAATTGAATAAACAGAGGACCACCACTCAATGGCTGGATGAGCATGTAATCATAGTTTTCCAAGTGTCATGCTCTAATTAGTCACCAGGGGCCTCATTTGTAAAGCTTTGCATGGATTTGAGTGGGAAAAATTGCACACGACAAAAAAACAGGACAACGAGTACAGCAAAACAAAAATCACATTTCTTAAACCTGCCGTATGTACATTTCTAAGCAATCTACCATTTATTAATCACAATCACTTTGTAAACGCACCTCAAACTCCGCTCTGAAACATCCAAATATGGAGTTTGCTAATCAGCCTCATACATATGCAATCACAATGCAGCAGAACTTCATTGGCTGGGAGAGCAGCTCCCTTCTGATGCGCCAAGACCCTGTCATTCGCATTCAAGGTTTGGTGTGCACAATATCTCACGTGGGATTGTAGCACCTCTCCTTTGTACTCTTGGGGTCCAGGAAAAATGTAAGGCTCCATCATTTGAATTGGTAGACACTTTCAGCTGGCACATGTAACGTCATGATTCCTCTTACAATAAATAGTGCAGGTCATATGAAACAATGAGGGTATCTTACCAAGAAGCCAGTCACCATGTACATCACCATCATGTCTGCCAATCCTACTTTGCCTCAAAATAAATGAATCAGGGGCTGACCCCAACCATCGAGACACAATGTTTGCCAGCCACATCTTGGATGACTTGTGCATTACTAGAACGTAACTGCTTACAGTTAACGAAAGCAGCTTCATTCTCACTGCGTGCTCTTGTTGCAATAGGAGTTCAGTAAAGTGATTAGGTTACGTCAGGAGAACCAGACTCTGCTGCAAATGGCATTTTCATGATGGCATAAACATGTTGCTTTGTTGGTACACGTACACCCACAACATATGAAAGCAGGTATGATGGATTGGAGCTTGATGGAGATATTCCTGACCTGTCAGCCAGTTCAATGAGAAGTGACAACAGGTGGCCGATAAAAACTGACGAAAAATCAATACTCAGCATTGGCCCTCTTAAAAGGGATCTAAAATACATCATATTCATTGTTTTTGTAGTGTAATATGTTTGTCACGTCAACACCCATTATAATTACAGCTTGGTCATATGAATTGATATGTGTGTGAGTCGTCATTTTGGTTGTTTGACTATGTTTTCCTACCTGATCAAGGAAGTCATTATTTCTCAGGATCTTCAAGATGTTGCATATGCCTGGGTCAGAGCTTCTCTAAATATACACCAGCTTTCATTTAAAGTTTTCCTTTATAACTCCTGATGTTTGCGTGGAAAGTTGCATACACAAATTTCGAGCCTCTTTTTGTGTGTATGCAAGCTTTATAAAGGAGGTCCCAGAACACCTTTGAAATATTAGAGAAGAATGACACCTCACAACTATTTCCATCCACAATGAGGTCATTCATTATGTAGTGGAGCAAAGGTGCCGATCCTTTCTGCAGAAATCCACACGTTTGTACATTGTTCTCCATGGATCAGACAGTACACTGCCGGGCCAAATGAATATTTACTTGAAAACTTTTAGTATTGATTACTGCAAGCATTCATTGTTTCAATGAGTTTATGCTACGTCAACGTTTATTTTTGCATATTTGCATTACATTTTTCACTGAGATTTTGTATTGATGATGGGACAGCCGAACCGCTCTGTAAAGTGTTCTCCACCACATCCCAAAGACTTTCAATGGGGTAAAGGTCAGGACTATATGGTAGCCAATTCACATGTAAAAATGATTCTTCACGCTCTTTTTCTGGTGTGGAAAATCGTCAATTTTAAAACTGCAAACTGTTTATATTAAACTTTGTTTTGCTCAAATGAACCAGGATGAACTGAATTTACAGGACTTGAATAACAGGTATTGCAAATAGCTTTCTTGTACATTTTTTCCTGGGTTGTACTAGTCTGTGTCAATTGGTTTACAATTTAATAGTGGAGAGAAAAGAATGCAGGTACATACCAGCAAGCCACAAGAACCAGCAGCCATACTACATGTGCTTCAGAGTAGGTCATCCACCTAAAGCTAAGCATGTTCAGGCCTGGCCAGTTCTTGGATGGGAGACCCTCTAGCAAAGCTTAGATGGCTGCTGGATGAGGTACTGGTGAAGCTGGCAGGGGTGTGGTTACCCTATGGTCTGAATTGGGACGCTGTGGTGTAAAAATGGATGAGACGTAAACCTCAGGTCCTGACTCTCTGTAGTCATCAAAGATCCTTGCATCCCTCATAAAGAGCAGGGTGTTTTCCAGTGTGACAGATAAGGGGGCACTCTCGCTCCCTTGAACCCCCTGTCCACGACACCAGGTAAAAGTCCAACAGTTGACTTTATTAACCTGCCACAGTGCGCAAAGCACCCTCTCCTCCACTATATTCATACAATAATCACCAATAACCACAATAATACAATAAACCAATCCTCCGACTCCCAGACACGTTGCCACCCTTCCACCCAGCTCAACTCGCCGTCTGGGAGCTCCCACAGTCCTTTTAAATGCCCTTACCCGGAAGCGTTCCAATCCCCAGTCCATGTGACTCTCAATCACTTCCGGGTCAGGTACAAGTCCTTTCTTTTCACCCAGGAAGCCCGTCGCTCTTCCTTTTATGAACTTCCGGGTTAAAGGGCACAAATAGGTCTTCGGTCCTCCCTGCAGCTCCCTCTTGCGGCCCCTGTGGTATCCAGCACGGTCTTGAATAAAAACTACATGTCCCATGACTCCCTGCTGGTCTTCGGGGCACCTCCATACTGCAGGGAGGGCTTCATCTGGCGGCCTGGGGGTACTGGCCGGGATGACAAGCCGGCCACATCTCACACCAGGTTAAAGTGCCCAACATGGCCTAGTCATTCTGGCCCTCTAATCATCCCCTATCCCTAAAAGGCTAATTATCTTACACTACGTCACAATCCAAAAGGTACTGTGTGGTGAGCATACTGGTGCAAAAATGGCTACCCTCACAACATCCAGGTGAATGCTGCACATTAGTGGTTTCTGTGGCTCCTCACTCACTGAAGTGATTTGAGTAGTGAGAAAAGTGCTCTATAAATGTAATGTAAATATTTTTTAAATGAATTATATCCTGGGAATGAATGGACACCATAGGTCTAGGAATTAGATTACAGCTTCAGAAAGGAAGGAGTGCGGAAGTACTTAAAAGATCAAACACTTTGATCAGACTTATTAGTCCACAGGTGTCGAACTCCAGGCCTGGAGGGCCGCAGTGGCTGCAGGTTTTCATTCTAACCATCTTCTTCATTAGTGACCAGCTTTTGCTGCTAATTAACTTCTTTTGCTTTAGTTTTAATTAACTTGACTCGGGCCCCTTAGTTGTCTCTTTTTTTAATTAGCAGAAAAACAATAATGAGACACAAAACGAGCTGCCACATGACCAGCTCACCTGTGCCCATCACACAATACAGTAATCCCTCCTCCATCGCGGGGGTTGCGTTCCAGACCCCCCCGCGATAGGTGAAAATCCGCGAAGTAGAAACCATATGTTTGTATGGTTATTTTTATATATTTTAAGCCCTTATAAACTCTCCCGCACTGTTTATAAATATTCCCCGCAGCGTTATACAGCATAATCCCTTTGTATTCTCTTAGATATTAGGTAAGATTAATTGAAATTATGTATATAAACACACACTGTTTATATACAGTAAAACCTAAATATTATTTTAAAGATATTGAGTGTCTCCGATATCACATATGTTACAGCCATTACGATAGACAGGTCACCAGCAATAAATACGTACATTGCAAGAAAAATAGTATACAGTAAATGTATTAATTATTTATGGTTACTCACCAACAATGACACGATGACTTGTCCGATAACAATGAGTTTAATTTTACTGCACAACAAAGGAGAGCGTTACAGCCCTTGTAAAGGAGCCACTTCAGGCGATTGTGTAGCACTGCCGTTGTTCTTCTTCTGGCAGTCTTCAATCCAAATCCCTAAAGCAGATTCCATCCAGACTACTGCCTTATTACATCCACTTGCAACTCGTTTTGCACCCTGGTTAAAAGGACGCTGCAGCCGTAGATCTTATATTCCTTTCCTACTTTTTAAATAAAAAGAATCGTAGCCTTCAACAAATCCAAAACGTTTACCTTTTCGGCAATCGTTAACATCTTCTTCTTGCGCTTGGGCACGGCACCTGAAGCAGTAGCAGATTGTTTTGGAGCCATAATGAAGGGCTTGACTATGCACAAAGATAAACACTAAAGAGCACAACTCTTTACACAGCGAAGCACGTTGATGCTGAATGAGCGAGATGAGACTTCCTGGTTAACACTGCATAGCTCCTGCGTGCTCTGATTGGTTAGCTTCTCAGTCAGGAGAACTTAACTGCGTGCTCTGATTGGTTAGCTTCTCAGCCATCCGCCAATAGCGTCCCTTGTATGAAATCAACTGGGCAAACCAACTGAGGAAGCATATACAGGAAGTAAAAAGACACATTGTCCGCAGAACCCGCGAAGCAGCGAAAAATCCGTGTTATATATTTAGTTATGCTTTCATATAAAATCCGCGATAGAGTGAAGCCGCGAAAGTCGAAGCGCGATATAGCGAGGGATTACTGTATATGAAAATAAAGAAAAGTGAAGGTCTCAGTAAGGTTGATCTCTCAAGTCACCAAAACATTTTGACGAACAGAAAATCAACAGTTTTGGAAATGTCTGCTGTGGCAGAATGAGAGCAGCAACAGACCACAAAATTAAATAAAGGGCTTAATTAATTAACAGCAAGAATCAGCTTCTCGTTAATAGATTGACTGGAGTGAATTTGGTTGGAATTTGAAATCCCAGTTTAGCTGCTCATCTGTTGGTTTGCTTCAAGTCTCATTTCTGTTTGGCTGCCATTTCATGAAGAAACGAATCAATTCAGAGGACTGAATCCTTAAAAAGAGGGCTATTAAAATGAAGGGAAAAGGAGTTAATTAAAAGCGAAAAATGGTCAATGATTAGGAAGAGGGTCAGAATGAAAACCTGCAGCCACTGCAGCCCTCCAGGCCTGGAATTTGACACCCCTGCATTAGTCAAACAAATTTGTGCAATGTCATATGTCCCAAAACTCCATGCCTCCATTTTAACATAAAAATGGCTCATCTAATGGACCAAGGAAGACGAAGAAAAAACAACAACAGAACGGTGACTTCAGAGACATGATATCATCTGATTTGATGTCAGAAAACGTTACCTATGAATAACATCAATCACTAATCCAAAAGCCACTCAGGACAACATCACCCCTTGACACTTCTGACTTTCAATACACTTTTCCAATACTACCAGGGTGTCCCACTCGGTAGTACAACTTTAAAAATGTGAATTACTCTGCAACGCGTGCATGTATCATCATGCAACAAGGTTTAAAATATTCCTTATTAGCAAAATACCCACGCTTCGTAGCGGAGAAGTAGTGTGTTAAAGAAGTAATGAAAAAGAAAAGGAAACATTTTAATAATAACGTAACATGATTGACATTGTCATTGTCAGGAGTGCTGCTGTCATATATATATATATACATATATATGCACACACACATAAATATATATATATACATATACACACATATATACAGTATATATACATATACATCCATATATATATACATATATATAAATGTGCACAAAACCACGCTTTTATCAAGGCTTCCGTCGGGTAGTCTTTTGAAATGAAATTTTCCTCCAATCAGTCGTAGCAACGCGCTTTCTTCCGACTCACATTTTTGTAGCTCTGATGTGTGCATCAGTGTAATCGGTGTACCAGGAAATCATGCATTGACAGAAGTTACCCTTTGCTTGGAATGCAAAGTGTGATTAAATGCGTTATTTTTTAACGCGTTATGGAGCACATGCATCGAAGCTTCTCAGCTGTGCTTGTGCTAAGAAAAGGAAAGATTTTAAAAATAACGTAACACGATTGTCAATGTAACCTTTTGTAAGTAGTGCCTGGAGGATTCAGAGTGTGGAGAAACTCTAGAGACAGAGTGTGTATTAACTTGTGGATTTTTCAGTGAGTATTTGGTGGCAGCGTCACAAAGTTGGTTCCGCAAGACTGCGTTGGTTGCGGAGCTCAGCTCACAGCGAAATGAGGTGAATGGGAGGGGAGATGATGACGTGACTCCCCCACCCGCCTTAACTGTCAATCCCCCCACAAAGACAGTCTCTCGGAATTTGCATAAGCACAGCCCTTCAACAGCAATTTGAACTTAGTTACAAAGTGATCAAAACTCTCATTTATATCCTGCGTCCTCTCATTAAACTTGTATCCCGCATTGGCCGTGGGCATGACAAGGAGCCAGCGGCAGCCTGTCTATGAACTTAATTTAAAGTTTAGGTTTACACCTTGCTTTGTTTCCGAAGTAGCAGCACTCATGAATATGGTTGTATGTGTCACTCGCTTGCTTCTTATTGTTTCACTGCCTTCTCAATTGTATAATGCATGTTTTCTTCAGCACTTTTTGGAGCTCTTCCTTGTTTTCTACGTACTGCATTGACAGTAAGTTCACGTGATTACGTGGGAGGCGTGATGATGTCACACGAAACTCCGCCCCCCACGGCCATCGAGCTCAACTCCATTACAGTATATGGAGAAAAATAGCTTCCAGTTATGACCGTTACGCGTAGCATTTCGAAATGAAACCTGCCCAACTTTTGTAAGTAAGCTGTAAGGAATGAGCCTGCCATATTTCAGCCTTCCACCTACACGGGAAGTTGGAGAATTAGTGATGAATGAGTGAGTGAGTCAGTGAGTGAGTCAGTGAAGGCTTTGCCTTTTATTAGTATAGATTTAATGAAGAATTGATTCTGTGTCATAAAGAGGCGGGCACTATAGCGGGCACCGCTACGGCAGCCCTGGATGTGGCAGCGGCCGGGCTGCGCCATCCAGGCACAGATGGCCGTGTAGCCCCAGACACCAACCCTGCAGAGTGGTGAAAGCAAGCATGCAGTAAACCGTACCACAAAGAGTGATCATTGTGAAGACCTACTGGGTCACCGGGTTAGCAAAACAACGTCAGAGGGAATATTTGAAGAAATTTGGAAAATTTGAAATTGCTGCCATTGACAGTGACATGTTGCAGAGGACATTCTCAAATATGGAGCGTTGCGTTTCCTTGTGCGTAGACGTTGGAGGAGGACATTTTCAGCACCTTTTGTAATGTGGACTTGTTTTCCACTAAATACAGGTATGTTCAGTTCTTACAGCTCACATTTACGTTCACACATTCGCGAGTAATTCGCATTTTTAAAGTTGTCCTCCCGAGTGGGACACCCTGTATTTAGATTCAGACTATTCTTCTATTTGGTATTGTTATTCCTTAATAAATAACACATTGCTTTTTATATTTTTTGCATATTTATATTTTTTATATTTTTTATCTAGAGTGATTAAAATAAGAAAAGGGTACCAAGTGTGTGTGAGTTTGCCTCTTTCTTATTCACAGGATTTATCAGAGCTTTTGAGGTTGTTAGTCCAAAATAATTACAACTGCAGTAAAGCCAAAAAGAGAGAATAGCAAAAAGAGTTCTGCTTTTATGTGTCGCAATGTTTGTTAGAGCTGGTGATACTGAATCCCTATATAGACAATCTTATGCAGAACATTGCAGAGTGACTGGCAATTGCAGATTTTATTGAAACTTTGGATAGGATCTCTATTTGTATGCACATGTAGTTTTGTCCTGTGTAGAATATTGTGCAGTGACTGGCACCACTCAAGACTTTGTCTTAATAGGATCATTATTTATACATTTGTATATCTGAGTGTGTGTGTTAATCTTCAAAAGCGAGAGTAGATGAACCCAATAAACGTTCCTGGTAAATCTCACAAATTTCACAATAATACACTTCCTCAACCACTCTTTTATACTTTGGCCTTGTCATCCTGGAATGTAATTGTGCAATCAGTGAAGAAAAAAATCCATTGATGAGATCACCTGGCCATTAAGTAGATTCAAGTACTCAAATGACTTCATTGTATTGTTGTATAACATTGCTGAGCCTTGACCAGACCATCTGAAGCAAGCACAGATCATAAAACTGCTTCTAGAGTGTTGTACATTGGGCACTATGCATTATGGGTCCATCGCTTTGTGCGCTTCACTTCTTACCCTGATGTGACCATCGCTCTAGAAGAGGGATAATCTGGATTCAGTAGGCCACATCAGCTTTTTCCATTGCTCCATAGTGTAATTTTTAAGCTCCCTAGCAAACGGAAGTCATTTTTTTCCAATTAGACGCACCAACAGCTGGCTTTCTTGTGGCCACACAGTTGTTTAGTCTCAATTCTGCAAGTTCTTGTCTCATTGTGCATAGTAAACATAGCCATGAGTACTAAGCATTTCAGTGATTTCTGATCACGATTATTCAAGATTTTTTTCCAACCACATTTCTTCCTCAAGGTTGACAGTTCACCACTATCTTCCCAGGTTTTAATAATGCGTTGGACTTTTCTTAACCCAGTTCAATTAATTTCAGCAACCTACTTAGTTGTTTGCTTTGCTTGATGCAGGCCAATACTTTTCCCCTCCTGAAGTGCAGTAGCATCTTTTCTGCAACCATGGGAAACATCTTCAGACATGGTTGTTTAAGAAATGAGAAGCTTCACACTGTATTAGTTACAGTTATAGGAATTATTGCCAGCTGAAACATATTCATCACTGCAGTAATGATCCAGTCATTGGCTCTTAAGCATTTGCTTATGTAATTTCATTTAGCGACTTCTTTTTTGGACAATGTATAAGCTATTCAGCTGCACATTGGACCCAAATTTTTGACATATCTACCTTTTTGCCTTCTTCTTCTATATACACAGCATACACTTGATTTAGTGTATAAATATACAGAACAATGTAAACCAATGACAAGAGAAAGAACCAAATGTCATGACACAGGGAGAGCCTTCCTCTGGGACATGGCTGTTTTCAGCAGGCTGTACTTAGTTGTAGTCCTGGAGGTCCACAGTGGCTGCTGCAGGTTTTCATATTGACCAGTTTATTATTTACTAATAAAGGAATATTTCTGGGGGGCTTAATCTTAGCTAACTTGCTTATTACAATTCAGAACGCTGAATTGCCTATTTTTGCTTTAAACTGCTGCATTTGGGCTTTCATTGTTGCCTGTTTTAAGAAACAGCCATTAGGGAGTAATGAGGTGCAAATGACAAAGGAACCCCCAGCTCTCCAGCTACCCTGCTTTCCATGTGTATGTGCATCATGAAGCTATGGAAGCCGAGAGAAGACGTGCAATATTGTTATTTTTTTAAAATTGTTTCAACGAGATTCCATAGTTATCAGATGTTGTGATTTATGATAGCAAGCCCGCCAGGAGCAAAGGTTAAGTTTTGTTTTCTCAAGATCACAATAAAATGATTCTGTTACCTCAAGAAAACAGGAAGGAACACAAAAACATATGGATAACATTTCTCAGAAAATGAAAAACATACAGTTTTTGTCTTGGAAGAATGAAAGTACTAACAAGCCATATAAGTTAAGTTTCATTATCTGTTAGGCCTGGCTTCTAATTAAGAAAGTGGTTGGAATGAAAACCTGCCATCACTACAGACCTCCAGGATCGTAATTGAGAACCCCGGCCCTATGCAGCGCCAGGCCGTCAGCCACGTAGTTACCTGTTCCTTTTGTAGATGGCAACCGTCACTCAGGTCTCCCTCGATGTCTTCATACAGCCTTTTGGATTCAGCTTGGTTATTAGCATTTTTCATTTGCTGAGGATCATGTAGTAAGAGTTCTGCTTGGCATTTAATGAAAATTCACATTGGCTCCCCAGTAACCAACAATCCAATGATTCTCAGGTAAATAAAAGCAGGGCCAGTTATTCACTCTGGAAGCGTAATTTTGGAATGCAGCAGTAACATTTAATTAATAAGGAGGCCTTAGTGTCATCAGGACAATGCAAGAAAAACCTTTTAATACTGTCTACTGTATGACAAATATTGTTTAAAACCTTCCAAGATATACTTTTTTTCATAAGTTACACTAGAAGCTAATACTACTAATATAGAATTGTTTTAATTGTTAACACTTAGATCCTTAACTGTACAGTACACATAGCCATCCACTCATACATTTCATAATGCAATAGTTCACCAGCAAGTTCAAAGCAGATAAATAGTCTCGCCCAATGCGTACACATCAGTTAGGCACTTGAGTGTCAGAAAACACCAGGGACAGCACTCTATTGCAGAACAACAGCAGTTACAATCAGTACAATCGATCACAAGTTAGAGGGTAAGGACAAAAAGTTATCCTTACATTTAGGTTCAAAAGAATGGACACATTCTTAATTAAAAAGAGAGAAGGAAAGCGGCAACTTGGCACAATTTGTGGTCCTGGCTGTTCTAAAGAACAAAGATGAATGCCAGTCTCACTAAGATATCCTCAAGTGTGAGCTGCTTGGGTACTCAGGATTGACCTTTCCAACCAGCCCTCATGGATATCTACAGGGATGAAGACAGAAACAGTGAGAGGTCAGAACAAAACCCGCGCACAGGTGACGGCACTTGGGCAAACAGTGGTCAGTGTTAGCCTGGCAGTGTGATGCTCTTAGACTCCATTTGTTTCCGCTGCTCTTGTCATTTTCTTTGGATTGTGTAGGACAACATACTCACTGACACTTTGATTTTTTTTTTGCAGTTTTTCTAAATGAAAGGCCTACACTTTTAAGGGTAACAATGCTCGCTCTCATTTCATTTGTTAATTGCAGTCTTCGTGCCAATATCACTAGAATATTGTCCAAGTAGTACTTCAGAGGGTGTAGTAACACAGTCTGTTCCAACTCTGTGTTAAGACAAACAAAAGGTTTTTAAGTAATCAGCAGTGTTTGGGACACCTGTACAAATTGTTTGCTTCAAATTGCAAGGCTTAATTTACTTTAATTGCTGCAAAATATCTGTAACCTATTAGTTGTATCCAGAAGAAGGCCCACTTTTAATATTCTATTTCCTTTTTTCCATTTTGCTAACCTAAACTTTGAATTTAAACCTCTGGATTTTACAGCTTACCTTTTTATCATTTTAGGTAATTCATTGCATTTCAATTGATTAAATATGAAGAAGAACTGAACAAATTAAGGTGTTCTAAAACTTTTGACTGGCAGTGTAAAATAAACTCTGATGCTTTAGTGGAATAGCTGGCAAAATGTCATAATGGGGAGCACTGCTCCACTTACCTTTGAGTTTGTATGTTCTCCTTGTGCTACTTCTGGGTTTTCACACAATGTCTAAAGACTGTCGCCCAAGTCAGTTGGCATTCTTTTAGTAACCAATTTTAATGTGGTAAACTGTCATTTTCATAATAGGCAAGTTATGGCTTTGAATCTATCATGCGCAATAAAGAATGTGGCAGCGGATTTATGGGTAAACAAGAAAATTAAATGGCTTATAAATACCCTGCCTAAAAGAAACACTGTAAGAAGAAGAGTGTGATGGGCTAAATATTATAAAGGGAGGCGGAGGGAAACAGGAAATTTTCAATTGACGTTCAATGCACAAATAAACAGATTACAAAATACATTTAATGATGAAATGTATTGTGCAGGATATGCAATTAATGATGGCAATCAATATTCATTCAATATTCATTTTATGTTTTGAAGAAAACATCATGAAGGTGTGGTCCATTTCTCCGTATACACTCTGACTGCCTGTTGTGGAAATTTTGCACATATCAAATATATCAACACGACAAGACGAATACCCACAATTTCCTCTTTACTCTTCCTTTTTAGTTCAGCAATGGTTGCAGGATGTGTGTGGTACACTTAGCTTTTAAGATGTTCCCACAGAAAAAAATCACAAACAGTGAGATCTGAGGATCTCAGAAGCCATGGAATGTCACCGTTGCGTGAAATGATCTTCTTCTTCTTCTTTTGGCTGATCCTGTTATGGGTCTTCTTCCATATCTTTCTGTCCTCTGCATCTTGTTCTGTTACACCCTCACCTGCATGTCCTCTCTCACTACATTCATAAACCTTCTCTTAGGCCTTCCTCTTTTCTTCTTCCCTGGTAGCTCTGTCCTTAGCATCCTTCTCCCAATATACCCAGCATCTCTCCTCTGCACATGTCCAAACCAACGCAATCTCGCCTCTCTGACTTTGTCTCCCAACCATCCAACTCGATCTCACCCTGTAATGTACTCATTTCTAATCCTATCCATCCTCGTCACACCCAATGCAAATATTAGTATCTTTAACTCTGCCACCTCCAGCTCTGTCTCCTGCTTTCTGGTCAGTGCCACCGTCTCCAACCCATATAACATAGCTGGTCTCACTACAGTCCTGTAGACCTTCCTTTTCACTCTTGCTGGTATCCGTCTGTCACAAATTACTCCTGACACTCTTCTCCACCAACTCCACCCTGCCTGCACTCTCTTTTTCACCTCTCTTCCATAATCCCCATTCCTCTGTACTGTTGATCCCAAGTATTTAAACTCATCCACCTTCGCCAACTCTACTCCCTGCATCCTCACCATTCCACTGACCTCCCTCTCATTTACACACATGTATTCTGTCTTGTTCCTACTGACCTTCATTCCTCTCCTCTCTAGAGCATATCTCCATCTCTCCAGGGTCTCCTCAACCTGCTCCCTACTATCACTACAGATCACAATGTCATCAGCAAACATCATAGTCCAAGGAGACTCCTGTCTAATCTCATCTGTCAACCTGTCCATCACAATTGCATGTGCCGATCCCTGGTGTAATCCCACCTCCAACTTGAATGCATCCGTCACTCCTACCGCAGATCTCACCACTGTCACACTTCCCTCGTACATATCCTGTACAACTGTTACGTACTTTTCTGCCACTCCTAACGTCCTCTGAGAGTAACATTGCATCTATGGTGCTGTTTCTTGGCATGAAACCATACTGCTGCTAACTAATCATCACCTCGCTTATTAACCTAGCTTCCACTACTCTTTCCCATACCTTCATGCTGTGGCTCATCAGTGTTATCCCCCTGTAGTTACTGCAGTCCTGCACATCCCCCTTATTCTTAAATATGGGTACCAGTATAGTTCTTCTCCACTCCTAATTCAGATTAAACAATCTGGTTAAAAACGCAACTGCCATCTCTCCTAAACACCTCCATGCTTAAATTGGTATGTCACCTGGACCAACGGCCTTTCCATTTTTCATCCTCTTCATAGCTGTCCTTACTTCCTTCTTGCTAATCCGTTGCACTTCCTGATTCACTATCTCCACATCATCCAACCTCTTCTCTCTCTCGTTCTCTTCATTCATCAGCCTCTCAAAGTACTCTTTCCATCTGCTCAACACACTCTCCTCGCTTGTGAGTACGTTTCCATCTTTATCCTGCACCTTTCAAATAATCGTCAGATAGCTGCCACTGATTGTCAGGCAGTATGCAAAGTGGCTCCATCCTGTTGAAGCCCCCTTTCATTGAAATTACGCGCCTGTGTTGTAATCACTTGAGCAGACAGGACACAATCATGACGTCCTAACTGGTAATGATGTTGAAGTTCCCTTTGCGCAGCAGTCACACTATCACCATTCTTATAAAAGGCTTAACTAATGGTCAGCGGTTCTAAATGAGGTTGCATTGGTCCCAAACAACTGCTGACGCCCCAGGGTCGCCAAAACCTAATTCTAAAATTTCCCATTTCCTCGTGTACATTACAAAAATGATGCCCTACATGACACAATGCTGACCTGAGCATTACTTTTCTCTTTTAATACTTTAGACTTTATAAATAAACTGTTTAACTCACCCACTGATACCCATCAATATAAATAGTGTATAGTGAGTTTTGGTTATTTCAGATTATTATTCATCAGTTATTAGGGCCCTCTTACTTCAACTCAGGATCATGGAAGACCAGCACCAATTCCATAACATCAATTGCAAAGCAGCAACTAACATGGAAAATATGCCAGTCCATATGCCAATCAACTTAACCCACACATCTTTGGGATGAGAAGAGAAATTTTGTTGCACAAGAAGAAAAACTACATGAGCACATGGAGAACACACAAACTCAGGACAGTTAGTGATCAGGCCAGGATATGAATGCAGAACTCTGGAGCTGTGGTGCAGTTCATCTGACCACTGAGCTATGCTCACCCAGCCAAAGCTTTCTCAGATCTGTGGTTGATTCTCAGGGCAGCAGGGCAGAGATGAGAGATGTCAAGAAGAGGTGGTGGTTATTTACATTGGGAGAGATCAAAATTAAAGACCTACCTCACCAAATTCTATTAACTATTTGACATTTCTTATTGTTCTATTCAATAATAAATAAATTCAATAATGTAAACACAAAGCAGCTCCAAAGTGGCAGACAGCAAGGATAAGACTATCTCAAAACTCAAACATAGCATGTGTTGAGAGAACAGAAGAATGAACGTCATGTCATCAAGAACGCAAACAGATGACAAGTGTACAACAGGTATGAAATGTAGTGTAACCCAAAGTTCTCATGAGGACAAGTAGTGGAAGGCTAGTTCAGCTGAAATGTAGCAGATATTGCCTATCATGTCTTTTTAGCCAGCATTTGATGTGCATCTACTGGAGATGGAATTCAGAGTTTGGTCTACTTATGTCTACCCAAGCTAAATTTCAAGGCCACCTTTGAGGAGAACCACTCATCCTCCTATAAACGACAAAATTGTTCATATATGCCAGCTGGGGTCAAGCTCGGAGAATAACAAAGACAGAGGTAGAAGATAATATGGGATTCAAATATCTGTCTGCTTCATTTGCAGCCGCAAAGTCACTGACCCGGAAAAAGGCCAGTTTGGGTCATGAACTTCACGATTATCTGTTACTCCTATGCCTCTGTGCCTCAGGTCTTAAAAAAAATCAGCAGCAACAAGATATTATCAGTTATGACCCAAGGATTGTGGAAGTTCAGGGAACACTCTGTGCTTTCAACAGACACCCGTGCTGTCTTAACACATCAGCATCTGCAACTTCTCATTAAACAAGAGAAAGCCAACTTGAGACCCAATTCTTTTTCGCTGTTTCTTTCACATTATTTAACAACCCTGATTACTGTTTCCAAAATCTTTCAAAGTGAAAGACAAAAATGTCAATTTCACACCAATCCAAGCCCAATGCAGATTTGAGTAATAAGACATCACAAACTTTATGCATAAGTGCAAGAATTGGTGGTGGTTATGCATTGGATAATCAATTAGTCCCATTAAAATTTTGAGTTAAAACTTTCACTCCTGTCATTACTAGTATCATTTTAGCATTTTTTAATTCCAAAATGGATGACAATAAAAAACACAAGTGTAGCTCCCTTAACTTTAATCCTATTTCCCATGCCACTACCGTTAAAAGCAGTCCTAAAGATCAACAGAGTCAACACAATTCAACTCAAGACTACACACACGTTAGCTTCATCCAGCATGTCATGCTCATCTTCATGCATGGGCAGTCTACTTCTCAAAGATTACGCCACCAGCTGCACAGAGTTAAAGCAATGCCCACAAATATTTCCTGAACTACTGGAACAGAGTGTTAAAAAACTAAACAGTCTACAGTTGCATATCATTGAGAGAGCAGCAAGACTCATTTTTCATCTGGATATTCATCTGTGATGTCGCTGGCAGTGATATTAAAGTATTCACACTTTATACATGGAGTTTTAGAAGACAGCTGCATCATTCCAGTGGGTCTATGCAGCTAATGCTTCAGAAAACAACAAGGCATGATGCCTACCGTGGCATGAAAAGCACAGAGAGGTGTGCCAGCATTGCTTCAACATGCTATGAGGAACCCCTGTCATGATGGCCATACAGATATTCCTTCACCATGAACACTAATGAGTAAGGAATGCAGAAGCCAACAGGTGAAGAATTTTTTGGGTGCATGGCAGAAGTCACAACGGCAAAGCCTTCAGTATCGACTTCAAATATGGAGTGAAAGGTCACCTATGAAATCCATCAACATTTGGTCTTGACTACTAAAAGCTTGACCTACAAAGAAAGGATGGTGCACTCCAAGAACCTCAAGAGAGCGTTCCTTGTTCTGAACTACTGATGATTTGAGGCTGGCACAAGCAGCTGCATCTCAGGCTCTAGTTAGGCAGCCAAAAGGCCCTGGAGCCTTAAGCCCATCTCCTCCTCCTCCTCCTCCTCCTCCTCCTTCTCCTACTCTTCCTCTTCCTCCTCCAGGTTAACAATCTAAACACTGTTAGGATTGTAACACAACATATTCAGTTGCAGGTTCTCATCCCAGTGTCTAAGCAGGACAAACAGCTGCCTTGCAGCAGCCTTCACGCTTACAAGATCTCGCCCTTCGGGAATCTCTTGTGAGCTCAGCCAAATGCTGGCTTTGGCAGCCACCAGCTCCCATTCGATAAAGTACCCTGCTGAGCTGTGCTCGAGCCAAGCCAGAGCCACTGCAGTGGCCCAAATCAAACCTTCTGGCTCCATGTCCTTCAAGGAACAACTGGGGGCATCCAGGCTGTCCGCCTCTGAGCCTCGACCGCTGTCCACCTGAGTTTCCACGTATAGCTGGTTTTGCTCTGGGGAGGAGAACCTGCGCAGGGTGATGGCAGGAGGTGACAGTTCATTCTCTGTCTTTAAAATTCTTGACTGGGTCTCGGCAAGGCTTCCAGAGAAATGACGTATTCTTCCAGCACCTTCATCAGGAAATTCTCTTCTTGAGGACTCGGTAAGGCCATCTGCATCTGCTTTGTTCTTGGAGGAGTTATCTTCTTGCTTGGAAGAGCTTGTGTGGGTGACATTTGTGCGATGAATGGCAAATGGGGAGGTCCACTTCAGTTTGTCCTGAGGGATATTAATTGCTTCACAGAACGTACTGTTTAACATGAAATATCCTGATGCTGACTGCAAGGACACCTGAAGGATAAAATGAACAAGAGAGGGAGCTAGTTGACATGCACAGAGAGCTGATATCTCATGGTTTGGAATTAGATGAGGCAAATGCAAGTATTACTACATTAGAAATGTTTAGAGAGCAGGGGGTGACAAATATTTGCCAAATGAATTTGCTGGCCTTACTGCAGCATACATCTCTTAAACAGGGTGGCCCTGGCAAGGTTCACTGGGACTTAACTACCATTTTGGTCAACTTGTGCTTTTGCGAGGAAGGAACTCACAGATTGTTAATTCTCTGTTAATTGTTAATTGTTGATTCTCATCACAAATGGTTCACAGGCACAGACTGCTGAATCTGGGCAATCAAAATTCAGTTTAATTATCTTTTCATACTGCTGTGCTCCTTCTAATACAGAGTCAAGAATATCAGTTATGTAGAACAACTTTAGTAACTTGAAGCAACAGCTGAGCAAAAGTGGAGAGGAGATGACCTTAAATTCTTCACTAGGAAGGATGATAATTAGGTTTATCTCATGAGAACAGAAATGCAGAATACCAACCAGAGGTAAGTAGTCATTATTTTCACTCTCTCCATCACAGGCGGCATCACTAACTTTGCTGGGAGATTTGCTCATGAAGCCCCTTGCAGCCCGGCTCAATAGTCGTGTTCTGCTTAAACTCAACCTGCAAAAACAAACAGGCAGGGAGAAAAGAAATGAAGTGCAATCAAAGCAGTTCAACGGCAACACTTTAGAAGACAGAGACTTTTGATGGTTAAAACAGAAAAATAACGGCAGAGAGACTAAAGTGCGGAGTGATGTATGCTATGCTGACCAGGTTTGTCATTTCAGAAATCTACTGTACGGTAGATTTTTGAGTTTAAGTTGGAATTTCAACTTATCAAGACTGCACAGGAATGAAAAAGAAAATGTCAACAACCCCCAAAGGCTGTATAAATAACCATTTAACACGGAGTGACTAGTGATGAAGAAACATCAGGGAGTTTGGTGAAATCACAGAAGCGAAGGGGAAGGAGGTGTTGTAAAGTGAGGTCTGCAGTTGATTGGCATCTTTATAAATAAATAATTGCTGCACTTGTGTCTTGGTAGGAGGGGGCATAGCAGTGTGGTGAGGCGTTATGTGGGAGTGGACAGCCCTACACTAAGTGCACAGGTGTAGGATCATCCGTTACCCTAACTGGTGTCAGGCATTGGTAATCAACACAGGTGTGCCACATCCCCATTTTAAAAGGGAAAGTGCAAGAGAAGGAGGAATCGAAAAAGAAACCATGGAAGTTAAAAGGAGAAAGAAAGAAAGAAAGAAAGAAAGAAAGAAAGAAAGAAAGAAAGAAAGAAAGAAAGAAAGAGGGCAGGAGGCAGAAGGAGTCGGTGTGGGAGTGAACGAGCTGAGGAGAGCAGGCTTGAGGGAGAGAAAGCAGGCAGCTGGGAAGGGAGCCCCAAGAGGAGTGTGTGCCTGACTCTCAGGGGGTGGCTGGAATGAAGGAGAAGCTGCATTGAGGAGCGGTAGTGACCGGGAGTTTAGATGGCTCGCCACAGAAGACTGGAAAGGCAGCAGAGCTTGAGGAGGCTTGAAAGGAGAGCCCTGGTGTGAGTGCCCTGGCCGTTGGGGACCCAAGCCAAGGACCGGAGAGGACCCTTTCCATAGCCATGGGATGGCAGGGACCCGGACCAGAGGAAGGTCAGCTGTGTCTGATGTTAGGGCAACTCTTCTGCTGCAAGGCCCATATGGGATAAGCAGAAAGAAATTACTGGGCTTTTTAGTAAAGACAGTTTCCTGCCAGCTGATTTTAACCTAATTTTGAATGGATTTATTCATTGTGATTTTAACCCCCAGATACACCTTTTATAGATTATGTATTTATTATGGACATGGGAGCACTGTACTTTTTGAACACTTGTTTTGAATTGTTTTTAATAAAAGCACTGAACACTTTTGCGTTGACCCCTTGCTTCACGTGGTGTCCTCATTTGCACACTTCATCTCGGTCATGACTATCGACGGTGTCGGGTTCAAGAGGCTCCCAGTTGAGAAGGGGGGCATGAAGCTGGACCCACACCATCACATTAAGATCTGAACTAGTTTTGAGTGGATTATAATGGTGCATCAGTCCACTTTTAATTGTCCCTGAGGGCTAGAGAACCATCTGCAAACTATGTTGGACTGATTATTGTGGCCAAAAATGTGTTGTGAGTTGTGAGGCAGCAGTACTAACCACTACACCATTGTGCCTCAAACAACAAAACACAAAGATGGAACAAATACCACAGACTATCCATCCATCCTGGTACATCTTAACTACAGGGTCACGGGGGTCTGCTGGAGCCAATCCCAGCCAACAAACCCTGGGCAGAGCGCCAGCCCACCGCAGGGCATGCACACACACACACACCAAGCACAGTTTAGAATCACCAATGCACCTAACCTGCATGTCTTTGGACTGTGGGAGGAAACCCACACAGACACGGGGAGAACATGCAGACTCCACGCAGGGAGGACCCGGGAAGCAAACCCAGGTCTCCTAACTGCAAGGCAGCAGCACTACCCACTGCGCCACCGTGCCGCCCCACCACAAACTAGAAATAAGTAAATAAAATAAAAATGGCAAGTTCAGCAGTAATCTCTGTTCTTTATTTTTCATTCTGTTAAGGTATGTAAAATATGAGCTTCCTTTCTACTTGTCTGTTCCACAAAGCCCATACTAGATGATGAAGAGATGGGTTAATCACTATGTTGTGTTCAGCTGCAGTCTCTTTCTATTTTTTTCTTTTTTCTATTCTTTTTTAGTACATAAAACACACAACAGTAGACAGATGATCATTGTTGCTATTTGTGAGGTTCAAAACTCACGTGTTTCTTATCCCTCACTGCTGCATTCTATGCTTTGATCTTCCGGATGAGCATTCATTGGTTGTCAGCTCTCTGCACACACACAGCCCACCCCTCCGGCTAAACAGAAAATCAAACAAGTGGCAGGGTATATCACATTAGGTGACTGCCTTCATGGGACCACCGTGGACAGCCTCCAAGTCTGTAAGATTAAGTAAATGAAAGCTACAACTGAAAATCAATGGAAAGGTCGCATAATGTAACATAGGCTTTAGCTGCAGGATCTCAACAACCTAAGCTATTCATTTGTCCTAGGCACAATTGACAATTGACTACTGTAATATTTAATTGGCCGTTTGAATTGATTACCTACAATCCTGAAGTTCATGGAAATCACGTCAGAAATGATCAATACTAGAAACTAAACATAAAGCAATATTACCCCTTTTTGCTGTTATTATATGGTTTAGGAATGCATTAAACACCAAATTTGTTTTAGTCTATACTTCTAATTTAATTTGTAATGTATTTTTGTCCCGGGTCCTCCCTGTGTGGAGTTTGCATGTTCTCCCCGTGTCTGCGTGGGTTTCCTCCGGGTAATCCGGTTTCCTCTCACAGTCCAAAGACATGCAGGTTAGGCGGATTGGCGATTCTAAATTGTCCCTAGTGTGTGCTTGGTGTATGGTTGTGTGTGTGTGTGTGTGTGTGTGTGTGTGTGTGTCCTGTGGTGGGTTGGCACCCTGCCTGGGATTGGTTCCTGCCTTGCTCCCTGTGTTGGCTGGGATTGGCTCCAGCAGACGCCCGTGACCCTGTGTTCAGATTCAACAGGTTGGAAAATGGATGGATGGATGGATTTTTTGTAAAGGGCAGCAGCATTTCCTGTTCTTTGTTGCTACTACAGGACTCCTGGAAGTCATGATGTGCAATATTACCGGGTTGTCACTATTTAAAATGGCAATGCCTTGCTTCCTGTTGTTCAAATTTGGAAACCGCAAATCCAAACAGTCCACAAGTGCTAGATTCTTTGAAGGACTTAGTTTAAAAAAACCTTTTCACAAGGATTTCTTGACTTTGAATTTGGTTTTCATTTTGGTTTTAGTTGCAGTTTAAAATAGAGATCACTGAACTCACAGAGCTCCAATCTTGTGACACATAGTGACTGTGCCAGGAAGTGTCAGCTTGGGCTGGCTTGTTCCATTGTTTAGAATGTCTTTTTTGTTTCCTATGTATCTTTACAGAGGCTTTGCACTTTTTTCTACCATGAAGAAGAAAGAAAACACCTTGTCAACAGCAATAAATCTTTTATTATTACTATTTCACAAGGTCTCCTGAGTTTTATAATGAGGGGAGTGCTCCATTAAGGCTTGTTTCGAGATGCATGGTTAATTATGGTGCATGTTTAATTATGCATGCAAATTAGCCATGCGGTGCTGCCTGCTGGCTCTCAGAGATCAGAGTCGTCTATCCTGCAGCAGTACTCGTTATAGTCAGCTAATGTACCACTCAAATGAAAATACTGCAAGTTGTTTTTATATGCATGTGGGATGGAAATCCAGCTAGCGTACTGATTGAGCTGTGACATCACACATTCCTGAAGCAGATCAGCAATTATTTTACAGTAGGCACGCAGGAAAGTTTTGTGTGCGTATGCTTCAGTTGGACTATGGGGTATAGGGAAAACATCTTTGCCTAAGCTGGCTACATGGAGAATTTCCAGGAAAATATTTGGCAAACAAGGTCACTGGCAACGCAGTATATTTGCTATGAAAAACAATCAGAAGAATTTCACCGATCAGCACTAGTAGCCGCATGTATCAGCCAATCAGAGTGAGAAAAACAACCTACACTGAATGTGATTGGTTCGGGGATTTTCACAGCATTAGTAAATTATTAATTTCTGTTGCTCTTGATTCTTTCCAAGAAGCCATGACTAGATGTCTATTAAAGAAATCAGATTCAGATCAGAATGTTCTTAAGAATTACAGACTCATTTGAAATTTACTTCTTTCTAAACTTTTAGACAAAATGTATGTATGTATATTAGGCTTGCTTTTAAAAGGCTTACTTCATAATTATCAGTTTGTTTTTCATATTGCACTTAAATCTAATGTTTGTTATTCCCTCCTTCCTGTCCACAGTTAGAAATGGTGCCCATGGGAGTCAGAGCTGGGAAGACTTCTCTTTTGTCTCTCTCTATGTACCCATCCATTCATCTTCCAGACCAGCTTTTCTCCTGAGCAGGGTTATGGAGAAGCTGCAGCCTACCCCAGAAAGAGTAGGGCACAATGTAGGAACAATCCCTGGACAGAGCAGCAGTCCATCGTAAGTTGGAACACACACACACACACACACTAGGGTTAATTTATTATCATCAATCCACTTAAGCTGTATGCCCTTTGGATTGTGGAAGGTAACCAGAGCACCTGAAGAAAAGCCATACACACGCTGGGAGAACACGGAAACTCCACACAGGCAGGACCCTGGCTGTGAACCCAAGCCTCCTTCTTGTGTGATAATAGTGCTTCCACTGTGCCACTGCACCGCTCTTATCTATATGTAATTTAAAAACGCAATATTAACTTTCATTTGCATGTTGATGACACTCAAGAGAATTCATCATTTAAGCTTAACAATTCTCATTTAACTGTATCAGTAATTAACTGCTTTATTGTTGTAAAATACTAGAGGAGTGAAAATGATTTGCTTTAGTTCAGAAGAATATTGAAGTTAATTTCTATGAATAGAGCAATACAAAAAAATTTTAAGGTCTTTAATTTTAATGTAGTTGAATGCTTCAAAATGTAGGTGTCTTTTTTGATACATTTTTAGCTTTTAGTTTTCACCATTTCTAAATCCTGCTTTTGTAGTTTAAAAATTCTGAAAAACCTTGATTGAAGCCCATGTCACATTACAAAACTTTTTGTCTAGGGGTGTATAAGATATGCCAACTGCAGTCGCTTATCTCATGTCAAATTACACAACTGTAAATCATGTTTGCAAACTGAGCGTCGATTTTCCACTGCAGTTTTGTCAGCCAATAGCTTACCCCATGATGTAGCTGGAGCTGTATGAACGGTTAACAGCAATGGCGAGTTCAACAGTAATGTCTGTCCTTAATTTATTTATTTTTTGTCATTCTGTTATGGTATGTCAGGTCCACAGAACCATACTAGCTTATAGAGAGAAGGGTTAATCGCTATGGTGTGTTCAGCTGCAGTCTCTTTATTTTTTTTCTTTTTTCTATTACTTTTTAGTACATAGGGGGCTCCGCCCCCTGCTCACTTTGCTCGTCAACCCCCGTGTTTGGTTAACCGCATATACAATTTAAAGAGATTGTTATTTTCATGGGAATTGTTACAAATTCATTATTTTCACTTTTACTTTAAAACTTCAGTAAAAACAATATTTGGAATTCACTTTTCTTCAAGATCGCATTGAGTTTTGATTCCGTGTTTGGACTTACATCATGGTCAACGCAATGTATAACTGCCCGTGAGTGAATATCATTTCTTTCTCTCTAATAAATAATCCGACTTTTTCGAATGTTTGTCCCTGTGACTTGTTAATTGTCATAGCAAAAGCTATTCTAACAGGAAACTGTAAACATTTTAATATGAATGGCATATCAAGATCTCCTTTGGTGTCTAACATTAGCCTGTTAAAATGAAGTTCTACTTTGTCTTTTATTCTTCTTCTTTTATTTCTGACCCCGATTGGACCTGCAAGGTTTTCAATTCCACTTGGTGTGGGCTGATTATTACTTTCCTTATTTTCAGAATTTGCACATAGATTATTATTGTTCTTTTTTGCATTCTTTTCTCTCCAATGCTTTTGGGCCTCTTTTTGATGCACTGCTCTTTCTTCTCCGCTTAGTCATTGATGTGTCATCTAGAACGTATAAAATTATTGTACTGTAAAATTTATAAGAGCTGAGAGCGCAGGAAGTGTGTCTGACAAAGGCATTCACACGACTGAGAGGCTAGATGACTGTGGTCTTGTTTGAAAATGGTTGTAAGTAGGGCATGACTTGAAAGAATCTCATGTTAAAAGTCTCCGTCGCGCGGAAGTTGCTTCAAAAGGTTGTAAGTATGACGTGACTTGAAAGAATCTCATGTTAAAAGTCTCCATCTCGCAGGACTTCATTCCAAAAAGTCTCTTCAAAAAGTCACGTCTCGTCCCAAGATTTTTTTTATTATAATAGAGAGACATAAAACACACAACAGCAAACAGATGATCATTGTTGCTATTTGTGAGGTTCAAAACACACATGTTTCTTATCCCTCACTGCTGCATTCTATGCAGAGATATCGGGAGCGCCACACACCCCTTTTCCAGCGACCTCAAGACCGCCGTCTTCTGACTTCATAGAAAGAGTCACCAGAGAGCTATTTCTTGGTCTCTAAAAATGTTTTAAACATCCTCATTGGGATTTCACAGGCCCAGGAATCCATGGGTTAAGTTTACTTTTCTTTCAAAGCATTAGTAACAATGCTTGATATTAAATGATTTTCCCACAGCACCATGCTGTGTCTCATGTGGGCACCACCATTTTAGGACCTTCCTGCTGACGGTTGCTATGCCATTGCTAGGCAATTCACATGACCTCACAGAGTCGAAGGTATGAAGGTCAGCATTATGCATTTCCTTTTTGTCCAAGTTTGTGGAAACAACAATAAAAAAGGCAGCAATGTAATTATCATTTTGATCTGATTTTTGGCACATAATTCTTTTCTTAATTGACTATGACTTTTGTCTTATAGGTTGGAAATGGTTTATTCCTTTAGCACTACAGAATTTATTAATGCCTATGCTTCAGCACACATATTGCTGCCCTTCCTGAAACTCCATGGATAAACAAAACTAGGATAGGAGTTTTGATAATTTGATATTTTACATGTTGTACCACAAGGATCTGTTCTGTGTCCACTGCTCTTTTCTATCTACAGTATATGTTTCCATTAGGTAAGATTATCTCAAAGCACAAGGTGAGCTACCACAGCTATGCAAAGCTACCAAAGCTGCATTTATCGATAGCGCCTGGTGACCATGATTGCTCTTCTCTCTCTGATCCAATGTCTTAGCAATACTTTCAATTGGATGAGCAGTAACTTTCTCAAGCTAAATAAAGGGAAAACAGAAATCTTAGTTATTGGCAAAAATGGACATAGAGAGCCTGATGACCCCGACTCTCTTGTTTCAGTGACCCAATGTCTTACTTGTGTTTCTCAGTGGATGAGCAGTAACTTTCTCAAACTAAATACGGAAAAATCAGAAATCTTAGAGATTGGCAAAAATGGGTATAGTGAGGGCATTAGAAATAAACTTGACCCCTTAGGATTAAAAGTCAAGTCAGAGGTAAAGAATTTAGGGGTAACTATTGACTCTGACTTAAATTTTAAATCATATATTAATCAGATTACTAGGACTGCATTTTTCACTTAAGGAAAATAGCACAAATTAGACCTCTTATAACTTTACAAGATGCTCAGAAATTAGTTTGTGTTTTTGTTTTTAGTCAACTAGATTTCTGTAATTCACTCCTTACAGGACAACCTAAGAAAGACATAAATAGGTTACAGTTAGTGCAGAATGAAGCAACAAGAATCTTAACTAGGAAAAGACAATCTGAGCACATCTCACCAGTTTTAGCGTTGTTACATTGGTTACCCATGTCATTTAGAATTGACTTTAATTACTACTGATGGATTACAAAGCCTTAAATAATCTCACCCTGTGCTATATTTTGTAATGTCTGCCCCCTTACACTTCAAGTTGTTACCTCAGATCTTCAAGTGAAGGTCTGCTTATAATTCCAAGAATCAATCTGAAAAAAAGTGGTGAGGCAGCCTTTTGCTGCTAGACATCTAAATTTGAAATGCGTTACAAACAGAAATTTGCCAGCTAATACTGTAAAGCAATTTTAAAAACAGCTAAAACCCATTATTTTAAAATGGTTTTTTCATAGCTATGTTATAGTTGTATTCCTATTAGTCTACAGTATATGGGCATTGAATTATCATTTTCCTCTGGGTTCTGCAATTCCGTACTAATCTCTACTTTTATCTGCTGTCTTTTCCGGTTCTTCTATGGTGGTGATGTGCACCTGATCAAGGTACCATGCTGCCTCTGCGTTTATGTATTGAATGGCGAGTGTCCCAGATGTAAACATGGCCATCATCATCAAATTCTTCCATGTGAAGCCTGAAAACCATGAGAACTGATTTAGAACATCTATGTTAGGTTGGATCTCAGTGGCGGCTGGGTGGTCGTTTGGCCTTGGAACCCCGGCAGCTTTTTTTTTTTCTTCTCCAACGTAACTGGAGTTTTTTTGGGGTTTTTTTTCTGTCCTCCAGACCACCAGACCTTACTTACTTACCTGACCTTTTCGTTGTTACATACTGTATAATATTTTTGCCTAATCTTGTTTGTTTATGTTTTATATTAACTTCCTTTTATTTCATTTTGTAAAGCACTTTGAGCTACATTGTTTGTATGAAAATGTACTATATAAATAAATGTTTTTGTTGTTCTTGTTAGGCCTTCAGTTAGATGACACCCAAACTCTATAATGATCTACCAACCAATATTAAAGAAGCCCATCAATCTCTTCATTTAAAATCAAGACTGAAGACCCATATTTTAAGAATGTATAATCTTGTTGATGTTACTGCTGAGGTTGGTTTTATATTGCTGTTTTATATTCCTTTTTAACTACGTGCAGCTTTGTCTTCTGTATGCTCCAAATTTGTAAACAGAACACTGTGCCAAAAGGCACTGAAGAAAGAATAAAGACCAGGAGATGGATAATTCATGAGGGTGAGGGCTGAGACGTGGTCTGGGACATAACAAAAGTCAGATTACCAAAGAGCCATCAGAATGCCAATCAGCAAACCCAATACATGAGAACAATAATCAAAGTGAGAAAAGTACAGGGGGTCCTTGGGTTACAACGTTTCGATATACGACGTTTCGAGTTTACAACACTCACTCCCATAAAAACTTTTTTTAAAAAAATTGAGACGTGAGTGTTTCGGCTTATGCCATTAGTGTCATACTTACAGACTATGTGGGTGAACTAGTTTGGTTGCGCATGGCAGAAGAATACGCAGTAACGCGGCGTTTGAGTGAGGGAGTTGGCGAAATAGTTTGGTTGCTTTGTTTGGCAACTTTTTGGCTCTTATCATGGCTCCTAAATGAAAATCAGAGTCTTCAGATGCTAGTGCTTCGAAGAAGAGAAAAGTCATAACAATGGAAGTGAAATTAGACATTGTAAACAGATCAGAAGGAATTAAGGTAAGGATTTTTTTTTACACTCATTTTTTGGCATTTTTTCTGTTACTACAGTACAGTGTACAATACAGTATATTTATGTCCTTTTCCTTTTTCTGTGGTTTAGTTGTGTTTTTATGTTCAATATTATAATTTTGCAATTGTGTTAGGATAGGTAAGTGACTTAGGGTAGGGAAGTGACTTAGGCTAGGGTGTGTTTCGACTTACACCAAAATTCAGGTTACATCACTGTTATAGGAACGGAACTGTGTCGTAACCCGAGGATCCCCTGTACAGGCAAGCTCCTGACTACTGGCTTAGAAAATTAAGCCTGGTCTCCCTCCATTTTACATAGGTTAACCATGAAGATATAATACATCACATGACTGGCAACAGGCCTATTAACAGTATGCAATATGGCTACTGCCATGAAAACCAAGCATGGTGATGTCACAAAAGCCAACCACAAAAATATAAGCAACAATAAAGCTGCCATTAACACAAAAATATGAAATGCAATCAATTTCATACTGTGAATCATGACATTGGGTATTCATGGTGGTGTCTGGATTGGTATCTTGTAGTGGACACATCATATATCATATGGTAGACCAGTTTCCAGAAGAATTCTATCCAAATTAAAGTATCTTCTTTTGCCAATGGATTGATTATTTTTATAAAGTGGCTGACTTGCCATTTTGAGTATTTGGATTTACAACAACATTTATTTATATAGCACGTTTTCATACAAATGATGTAGCTCAAAGAGCTTTATAAGATGAAGAAAGAAAAAAGAAAAAAATAACAATAAAATTAGGCAATACTAGTTAACAAAGAATAAAGTAAGGTATGATGGCCAGGGAGGACAAAAAAGAACAAAAAAAATCTCCAGAGGACTGGAGGAAAAACAAAATCTGCAGGGGTTCTGAGGCCACGAGACCACCCAGCCCCCTCTAGGCATTCTACCTAACATAAATGACCTCAATCAGTCCTCATGGTTCTCAGGCTTCACATGGAAGAACTTGATGATGATGGTTATGTGGACCTCTGGCCTTCAATCCATCAATGTAGGGACATCATGGTGCTTTGATCAGATGGTGGTGGCGCAGATCGCCACCAGAGAAAACCGGAAAGAGAACAGCAGAGAAAGTAGTGGTTAGTATGGATTTTGGAGCCATGAAAAAAATGATAATTTAATGCATATACAGACTATCAGGATTACACTAAAATGAAGCTATGAGAAAGCCATGTTAAAATAATGGGGTCTTAGCAGTTTTTTAAAGTGCTCCACCATTTTAACTGGGCAAATTTCTTTCGGATTTTAGGTGCCTAACAGCAGAAGGTTGCCTCACTACTTCTTTTAAGTTTGGCTCTTGGAATTCTAAGCAGACACTCGTTTGAAGAACTAAGGTTACGATATGGAGTGTAAGGTGAAAGACATTCCTAAATATAGGATGTACCGAGATTATTTAAGGCTTTGTAAGCCATAAGCAGTATTTTAAAGTCAATCCTGAATGACACAGGTAACCAGTGTAGTGACATCAAAACTGGGGTAATGTGCTCAGATTTTCTTTTCCTAGTTAAAATTCTGGCAGCTGCATTCTGCACTCGTTGCAATCGATTGATGTCTTTTTTGGGTGGCCCTGAGAGGAGAGAGTTACAGTAACCTAGCCGACTGAAAACAAAACCGCAAACTAATTTTTTCAGCATCTTGCAAAGTTAAAAGGGATCTAACTTTTGCTATATTCCTTAATTGAAAAAATGCTGTCCTAGTAATCTGATTAATATGTGATTTAAAATTTAGGTCAGAGTCAATAATTACCCCTAAATTCTTTACCTCTGTCTTGACTTATAAGCCTAATGGATCATGTTTATTTCTGTCACCCTTATTATATGCATTTTTGCCAGTCACTAAAATTTCTGTTTTCTCTTTATTTAGTTTGAGAAAATTAGTACTCATCCATTCAGAAACACAAGTAAGACATTGGGTCGGTGAAACAAGAGAGTCGGGCTCATCAGGCGCTATTGTTAAATGCAGTTGTGTGTTTTATTTAAACCCACTCTGTATATATGTATATTTACATATCAATATGTTTCCAGTTTTTGCATAATTGTTTTGCTTTTTAGGTTTAATACTTTGCATTATATGTTGGATTTTTGTCATAATATATTTGAAATTGTTATGTAGAGCGCTGGACTAGTAAGTGGAAGTGTACTTAGTAAGAAAAATTCAAAACTGAACTTGAAATTTTGTATAAAGCAGACTGCGCTGTCCCATGCAGATAAAGTTCACCCATAGATGGCATGAGAGACCATATGCACTTCTGTCGTGACCCAGTGTTGGAGAAACGGGTACCAATGATCTCACCTATTGACTGACTACCAAATGTAGTTTTACATTAAATGTCTCATAGATTTGTATGGCTTCTTCAGAGATTTGCGTTTCAAAATCTGTTGAGTATACTTGCTTGAATCCCTGATGCCTGCGATGCAGAACTTTATTCCTTATACTGTACAGTTTGAGTGTTAAAGAATGAGTTTGGTATTTCTTCACAATCATGGTATATATTAAATTGCCATATAAGATTGCATTCTCAGGTGATGGGTTGTCTTTTTAGTAAATTTTAAACATACCTTGCCTGCTCTTGGAGCTTTCAGTGAGGCTTAAAGGTACACAAGTCCATAAGTGTATTAAAAATCCATTAAACTTACCGAATGCGTTCACTTTGAAGCAGCAAAGATTTCGATTTAGGGAAACATGCCATTCACATTTATGAGGCATTTTTGTGGAAACGAAAGAAAACTAAAAATAATTATTTGATCACAGATTCTTGGCACTAATTTTCTTGAGGTAAAAATGCATTTCCTGTTCACTTATCTATTCACAGCCACGGTTGCGGGTGGGGTTATAAAAACCCAACAAGCCCCCGGTGCAACCCTACATTCTGCTTATTATCCTAATTTTGATTCTGCAATACTGTTTCTTCAAAAGTTATGTTCTGCCATGGCTTGTAACAACAGACAAATGTGCACTTAAATAATGTAATAGTGAATTGGTGGTGCTAAAGTGTCTCGTGTGTGTATGTGTGTGTGCGTGTGTGTATTCACCCTGTGATGGACTGGCACCCTGTCCAGAGTTTGATCCTGCCTTGCGCTGGCACCAGCTGCCATGTGTCCATGCCCTGGATATGCGAGTTATGAAGATGGTTGGATTCTGATTATCATTACTGGTTGCCCAGCTTCAGCCAGGAAATGTTTCTAAGGCAATGGACCTCATTTATAGTGCAGTTGGTCAATTACATGTATCAAAAGTACTATGTAATTAACTAATATTATACAGTACATTATATTATTAGTTCATTTGAGCTTCTTAATACTGAACATGCTACATACAATTGATGATGAGTAAAATATTTTGGTCATAGATCAATTCCTGATTTTCCTAGTGACTTTTGTTTTGTTGATGGCCATGGCAAAACAGAATTTTACAGGTAAGTTTATTCTTTTAAATTAAATAACTAATCAGCAGAAACACCTTGGTGGCGTTGGTGTGAGAGAGATTGTAGCAGAACTCTGTAAAAAGCGGCATTCTGGAATAATACATTCTGGCAGGTTCTATTGTAGCAGAGCGATGGGCACTGAGCAGGCTCCTGTCAATCTTAGAGAATTCACTGCATCCACTGAACAGAATCATCTCCAGACAGAGGAGTAGCTTCAGTGACAGACTGCTGTCACCGTCCTGCTCTACTGACACACTGAGGAGATCGTTCCTCCCCCACACTATGTGACTCTTCAGTTCCACCCGGGGGGGTAAACGTTAACATTATACAAGATTATTGACTGTTACACCTGCCTCGCACTCTCCACCTTGCATTTTTTAACTTGCACTGCTTTTTTTATTGCTCTTTAATTAATGTTGTTTTTATCAGTATGCTGCTGCTGGAGTACAGTATGTGAATTTCCCCTTGGGGATTAATAAAGCATCTATCTATCTATCTATCTATCTATCTATCTATCTATCTATCTATCTATCTAT
>JANRMT010062815.1:28340280-28378741 GCA_026402145.1 Polypterus bichir lapradei
TATCTATCTATCTATCTATCTATCTATCTATCTATCTATCTATCTATTACAAAGGTGATTTAAAGTCAATTCATTCAAAGCTAACAACTGCTAAAAATCTTGACTCTCCATTGGCATCAAAGCCAAAATCCAGCACTGCCTCAGTATGCAATATGGTGAGATTGAAGAAATGTCTACCAACATCAAATTACTTTCACTCACTCAAAAGCACAGTCGTGGTCTCTCCTTATCACATTCTGAAAAACTGCATCTCCATTAGTTATAAAAAAAATATCACTTCACTCTATTCAACTATGGCTTGGCTTTCTTAGTTAGATTGCAGTGTTTTCTGCTTATTTTACTTTTACTCTTTTTTTTTTCTTAAACTTTAAAAAGTACTTAATGCTGATTGTTGATCGGTACTTTGAACCTAATGACAATATGCAGGTGGACAAGAATGTTGGCTTTCTCAAGCATGTAAGACTATACACTGATAAACAATGTGCTTCCATCAGTTGGTCTCAAATTTATTGTTACATATGGTGTACTTAGTAAAATGAAGAGCATGTATGGTCAAGTGCATCACACCACCCCTGTCTAGCGGCCTGAATCTCGCTTTATAGATTATGTCAAAGTCAGGCAGTGTGGGGTAGTGGTTAAGGATTTAGACCTCAAACTCTGAGGTTGTGGGTTCACTTGACCTGCCTGTGCTCCAACTGGAAAGCTAAAAAAAATGTAACCAATTGTATCATAAATGTCACAAGTCACTTTGGATGAAGGCCTCAGCCAAATAAGCAAATGTCAAATACAACAGGTAATGAGAAGCAAAACAGCTGAGTTTCCTTTCAAATATGTTACATCTCATGTGTGAGTTTGTCTGTCAGTCATTCTCCAACCCGCTATATCCTAACACAGGGGTCTGCTGGAGCCAATCCCAGCCAGCACATGGCAGGAACAAATCCTGGGCAGTCACATACATACACCAAGCACACACTAGGGACAATTTAGGATCACAAATGCACCTAATCTGCATGTCTTTGGACTGTGGGAGGAAACCCACACAGACACGGGGAGAACATGCAAACTCCACGCAGGGAAGCGAACCCGGGTCTCCTTACTGTGAGGCAGCAGCAATACCACTTCGCCACTGTGCCGCCCGTGTGTGAGTTTGCAATAACGAAATTTACTAAAAACAGGTATTTGGGTTTGGGAGTTTCTTAAGAATGTGTAGAATGAAATTAAGGATGATTGCACCTTAAGGGTAGGGCAATACATCCTTCCATCCATCCATTATCCAACCCGCAATATCCTAACAATGGGTCACGGGGGTCTGCTGGAGCCAAGGGCAATACATTTCTCAGAAAAGGGTCCAGAAAATAAAATAAATAAAAGTAAAAGGGAAAAGTGTCTTTTGTAAATGCAACGGTTCACCCACAAAAGCGCGATAGACATATGCACTCCGACAAAACCGCGACCGACAAACTCGCGCTGACAAACTCGCTAACTGGTTTTCGACAAATGCGTGCCGACAAAATCGCCACGACAAAATCGCGAGAGAGGCCAAGAGAGTGGGACGCGTACGTGCGCATTATGTACACATTATGTCCTAGGTTATAACTGCTGATGGCATGCCGCGAACAAATAACTCAGTCGAGGGTTGGCATAACGCGTCGTATACAAAGCGGAATTACCAGCAGTCAGGCAGCCAGCAAGTCTAAATACGCTCAACTATCAAGACGTCTTGCTGCAATTCTTCCTACATATGCAGGGCGTGATCTTCAGGACTATCAGCGTGCCGCGTCTCATAATATCGACTTCTAAAATAAACATTATTATATATGCTTTAAACTAGTAATTCATATTTAATGAAACTTTCGCGATTTTGTCGGGGCGATTTTGTCGGCGCGTTTTAATCGCCGCTATTTTGTCGGCGCGCATATGTCTATCGCGCAATTGTCGGGTCACAGTGTGGGTTTGTGTGTGTGCGTGTGTGTCCTCATCCTGTGATTGACTGGCACCCCATCCAGGCATTGTTCCTGCCTTGTGCCTGATACTTGCTGGGGTAGGCTGCAGCTACCTCATGACCCCGCTCAGAATAAGCTGGGCAGGAAGGTGGATGAATGGATGGATGAATGGCTGACTATCTGTTTATTTCTACGTACTACATGCCTGCTCGGTATTCTCCCAAACTGAAGCACATACATGTTTTATCAATCTAGCAGCAGTAGGCAATCTTTGCATAAAGAAATCACCTTCCTTGCAGTGACAGAATAAAAGAGATTGTAAGTGTAACTTTTTCTGTTATTATTGCCTAGTTGTCTACAGAACAGCGACATCTATTCTCATCAGGGCATCAGCAGTCAATAATGTTAACAATGGGTGCCTGGAGAGAACTTTCCGAGGTGAATCGATGCAGAGGAAGACGAACAGGGTAGCCGGTCTCCCATTAAAGTGGCTGAATTTCACAGCAATGGTAGGCTTTGTGTTTTTACCTTCTTAACACAACATGGATGTGCTGTTTTGTAATATGTGTGTTATTTCAAGATACAGAACAATACTTTGATCACAATTTAGCTTGAAACATTAACATAATCTGAAAGTTTTAAAGCTTTTTATCATTCACCTATGGACTCGTTTTACTCTTTAGCCCCATTCTAAGCTGCAAGAACAGACAAGATATGTTTAAAATTTACGGAAAAAACACTTCTCTTTAGAATGCAGTTTTATGTGGCAAATTAACGTACCATAATTGTGAAGAAATAACTTTGACTTAAAAAAATGCCAAATTTATCCTTTAGATTTGATATTGTACTGTAGTCTTGTTTGGACTGTAAAGGACATTGTTTTATTATTGCAAAGAAGATTCCATCTTCGGTAAGAGTATGAGATACTCCACAGATAATTCCTTATGGACAGATTAAAGTGTTCTGATGTAATCTGTTTCATCTGTTGAATTATTTTGTTGCAACTGTAACTGTGCCTTTGTTATAAACCACAACTTTGTGTTTGATATTTGAAACAAAAAAAGCTACATTCACACTGCAGCTCCATTCCTATTTCTTCATTCATATATGACAAACATCTGATATTTTTAAAGAACTATAGTTAGCAAAAAACGTCATGGAATGAAAACTTTTCAGAAAGTACTTAGCCTGTTCTCATAACACATCCAAACCGTCCACTTTACTCTGACAAGGCCTGACTCCGGTCCTTTGGGCCACTTGTTTCTATTCACAGAACACCAGCAGTAAGAAATGCACTCAAACCAACAGCTCTGATCTTTCATCTATTGATTCTCTTCCTTGCCATTACAAACTTACGAATTCACACACATTCTCCACTGAAATAAAGTAAAGTAGACCAGAAACCAGCATCTTTTAGCATTTATCTGTCTGAGAAATTTGTTTTATTCATTTTGTGCATGTGGAGCACATTAGGGATGTGCAGGTTTGGTTTAATAGTAAACTTTGAGCAGTCAAATAAAAAAACAGAAACAAGGCAAAAATCAGGATCAAGTCACATTTAGCTACATTGGGGTCCTAAAAGACCCACACTTCTTCAGGCAAGAGTGGTTTATGCTAACAACAACATCCAAAAATCATTAAATGTGTGAAAATGCTAAATATGCGACGATCAAATCGGGGTTCTATTGTAACGACATTTTTCCTCCGATATCGTGGGAGACCCAGGAGTTTTGCATTTTGCTACTATACTTAAAATGGCATATGAGGACTGACACACAAGAAACCATGTAGTTCACTGAAATGAATGTGCTTCTCTTTTTTCAACTGAAGGTGAAGTAAAGGCCAGTAAACAAATTTATTGTAAGACAGAGATCGGGGAATGAGGCTATCTGGAAATTTTAATGACTTTGATGTACCATTATGATAAAGTGGAAACAGGCTGGAAAAACAGAAACACTTTGTCAATCAGGCCAGCCCTCCGCAATCAATAGGTATGGGTTATGGAAGCTGCCAACTAAGGTCACTGAGAGGGCAAAAATTATTGTGGTTTATGGCTATTCTAGTGTGGCGATTGACCGAGGTGACCCCCCCAAGATGCCCTGGGTTAACGCTTTCTCAGCATTTGATCCAGATCACTGCCCACTATCATGACTCACCCCAAGCGATTACCATTATACCTGTGGAATAATGGTAATAAAGAAAATACTTACAAAAAGTCATGATTTGCAAAATAGCATTTTCAAAGAAACAAACGGAGGAACCCACTGATCTAAATGTAAAGTGATTAGTGTGGCAACATCCAAATATCATCCAGTTTGATCCATCTCTACATTTTAGCATGCGGGACATATCATGCTTTCCAAATACTTTTAAGCAATAGAGACCAGGACAAGTTGTAGGTAAGATGGATACCACTTTGATGGAAAGGAGAATAATACTGTTCTAAGCTGCTGACATTTTATGGTGGACGTTGACTGGTGGGGAGGGTAGGAAGAGGGGGGTTCGAGGGTTGGTTGACACCCTGAGTCAATTCCTCAGCAGAGATAATGGATGCTGCCAGATAATCCACACAAGACGTAAGACGTGACAGAGAACTGACATTTCAACAGAGCAATGATTCGGTACACCAAAACAAAAGCAACAGTGGAGCAGCTCATTGAACGTGACTGAGTGACCCATTTAAAACCCAACAAAGAAAAAGATTTGGATGAGAAGAGCAAGAACAAAATGTGCACCACCTATTTGACAAAGTTATCAGACACCTATCAAAATTGACTAAAGGCTGTTATAACTAATAAGTGTTCTGCCATCGACAAGATGAACAGACCGAAAGTAAATGTAAGGAAAAAGAAATAAAATGTGGTTAGACAAAGCAGAGGACCAAAGACAAAACATAAACCAATCTTTTTTGCTTAGCCAGAAGGTTTGTTGAAACTCTAAGGAGGGAAAGCAAAGAAGATTCACAAGCTAGAAAATCCACTCAAAAGACGTTGCACAAAGAGCTCTTAAGTTGTCCACACACCCAGACAGTGAGTGCCTGTGTGAGACTGACTGACATGGTCCTGGTAACTCCCAGTTAGCTGCTCACAATCGGATTGTAGAGTGGTGACATCCGAAAAAGAAAAAATCAGCTTGTGGTGAAAATACAAATAAAGATGGTCGAAATTTTATTATGATGAAAATACTTCTAATGAGAAACTAAGTTCACTAAAAGATTCTCTGAGTTTCAACCACAAAAGACCCGTGGAAAAATGTATTATGTTCAGGAAAAATTGAAAATAAACTGCACAAAAAAATTAAAGGAACACTTTGAAAACACATCAGATCTCAATGGGAAAAAAGTCCTGCTGGATATCTCTACTGATGTGGACTGGGTAATGTGTTAGGAATGAGAGGTTGCCACATTGTTTGATGGAAATGAAAATTATCAACCTCCAGAGGGCTGAATTCAAAAACACCCCAAAAATCAAAGTGAAAAAATGATGTAGCAGCCTAATCCATTTTGCCGAAATTTCATTGCAGCAACTCAAATTGTACTCAGAAATTTGTATGGCCACCACATGCTTGTCGAGGGGGCATGCTCCTAATGAGACGACAGATGGTGTCCTGGGGGATCTCCTCAAAGATCTGGACCAGGGCACCACTGAGCTCCTGGACAGTCTGAGGTACAACCTGACGGCGTCAGATGGACCCAAACATAATGTCCCAGAGATGTTCTATTGGATTTAGGTCAGGCGAGTGTGGTGACCAGTCAATGGTATCAGTTCCTTCATCCTCCAGGAACTGCCTGCATACTCTCGCCACATGAGGCCTGGGCATTGTCGTGCACCAGGAGGAATCCAGGACCCACTGCACCAGCATAGAGTCTGACAATGGATCCAAGTATTTCATCCCAATACCTAATGGCAGTCAAAGTGCCATTGTCTAGCCTGTAGAAGTCTGTGTGTCCCTCCATGGATATGCCTCCCCAGACCATCACTGAACCACAACCAAACCGGTCATGCTGAACAATGTTACAGGCAGCATAACGTTCTCCATAGCTTCTCCAAACCCTTTCACGTCTGTCACATGTGTTTAGGGTGAACCTTTCATCTGTGAAAAGCACAGGGCACCAGTAGTGGACCTGCCTATTCTGGTTTTCTATGGCAAAAGCCAATCAAGCTTCTCGGTGCCGGGCAGTGAGCATAGAGCCCACTAGAGCACGTTAGGCCCTCAGGCCACCCTCATGAAGTCTGTTTCTGATAGTTTGGTCAGAGACATTCACACCAGTGGCCTGCTGGAGGTCATTTTGTAGGCTCTGGCAGTGCTCATCCTGTTTCTCCTTGCCCAAAGGAGCAAATACTCGTCCTGCTGATGGGCTAAGGACCTTCTGCGGTCCTGTCCAGCTCTCTTTTAGTAACTGCCTGTCTCCTGGAATCTCCTCCATGCCCTTGAGACTTGTGCTGGGAGACACAGCAAACCTTCTGGCAACGGCACGTATTGATGTGCCATCCTGGAGAAGCTGGACCACCTGTGCACCCTCTGTAGGGTCCAGGTATCACCTCATGCTACCATTAGTGACACTGACCGTTGCCAAATGCAAAACTAGTTAAAAAACTTTAAAAGTAGCTCCTCTGCTACTTAACTGACCAGATCAATAGCCCAGAAGTTTCATTGACTTGATGCTGTACTCCGATTCAAAAGTGTTCCTTTAATTTTTTTGAGCAGTATAAAATGAAGCCATGACAAAAAGAGGTGTTTTGAAGCTTTGTCCCAAAAGGGGTGGTAGACTTATGCAGCTGATAATTTTAGTATTTTCTTACAGTAAATGTTTTTGTGATGCAATATTTCTGTTGTTCTCTGTGTTGAAAATTAGGATGATGTTGACGTCACTTCCTCTATTGATGCATTTTGAATTGTATCTCTTTAGCAGCAGATTGTGAAAATGTAAAAGAGTTTGTAAATTTTCACAAGACACTGAAATTCCTGCTTTGATTTCTACACATTGTCGTGGGTGGTGCACCCAAAACAACTTGGAGAGCACAGTAAAGACGCACGTAGAGTGTAAACTTGTGTCACAACAACAGTCTGCTGCCACCTAAAGGTGCACCTGAAGCTCCTTGTTCTTCATCTCATGTTACTTTTCATCAAAATTTAAAATGTTTCCACGAATGGTAAGAATAGAAGCAGTGGACATAATGCTTACTGGTTGTCTTCTGCAGAAAGTCTGCTGACAATAACAGTTTTGGTCTCACTCTGTGTAGTTGAAAAGCCATTCTCAACCTTCAGACTTTGGGATTTTGATCAGTTTGAAACAATGTGAAAAAGTTAAGTGTCTTATGCTATCGCTCATTATACCAAACATAAGATAGTTGGCAGATTACCTGGCTGAAAAGAGGCTTTCCATCGATTTCTGGGAGTGCACCGATGAAACAGAGGGGCTTCTCAGCGGACCTGCAACCACAAAAACCAATTGCACTATTAGTCCTGCTTTCAATATCAATCAACAATATTGTATTTAATATGAGATACTGATAGGATTTATGCTTGTAAATGTAAATCTACAGTTCCTGAGTTATACTAACAAAGACGCTTAATGCTAATGGAAAGCTTTGACACTGATTTTTGTATTTCATAATTCTTCTCTTTCTGACATACTGTATGCGGCAGACTTCTCCGGCAAGATGGATAGATGGATAATCTTATGATTTGGACCCTCCTGGTGAGAATTTTGGAAATGTAGGAAGTGTGAAATAGCAGGAATGGATGCTCCGTTAGTGCCACCATTAGTGTTACAGTAAATGCCAGCACCACTGGCAGTGCCAGTACATGTGCCAGAGGTAGTTTGAGTGTCAGTGGGAATGCCAGTGTCAGGATTAGAGAAGATGCTAGAATTATTGTCACTGCTAATGTCAGGACCAAGATTATTTTCACTATACTGGGCCTATGAACGTATTTTGGATTTCATTTGGATTTTTTGGCACTGATTAATAGGAAGAGACTCTTTAATGTCAAAATGAAAACAAATCTCTGCACAGTGGTCTAAGTTAATTAGAAATATAAAACACAAAATAATTAATCATATAAACAATCACCCCCTGTGGTGGGCTGGCGCCCTGCCCAGGGTTTGTTTCCTGCCTTGCACCCTGTGTTGGCTGGGATTGGCTCCAGCAGACCCCCGTGACCCTGTAGTTAGGATATAGCGGGTTGGATAATGGATGGATGGATGGACAATCACCCCTCTTTAATATAACACAGCTAAATTATCACTGGTGGAGCCAATTGGCTTTAGAAGTCACATAATTGATTCAATGGCGACCACCCATCTGAGATTTCTAAGGATTGTAGTATAAATGTACCTCATCTGGAAGGTCTACCAAGTAAGTATGGAGGCGTATCCTACACAATGAAGACAAAAAGAACACTTCAAGATACTATGTGATTTAAGAGCACAAGACAGGGGATGGAGACAGGGGAATATGCAAGTCACTGAATACCCCTTGGAGTCCAGTTAAATCCGTCACTAAGAAACGGAAAGAGTATGGCACAGCTGTACAGTAATCCCTCGTTTATCGCGGGAGATAGGTTCCAAGGCTGGCCGCAATAACTGAATTTCCACGAAGTAGGGACACCATATTTATTTAATTATTTAACATGTATTTGAACGTTTTTAAACCCTCCCTGTACTGTTTACAACCCACCCTTTACTCTATTAATAACAGGGACAACTGTTAAGCGATATGAAATCGGTAGATAAGTTTACAGTTACTGTATAGCGAAGTACACGTACCTATATATGACGTGTTGATGGTGATGAATATGCTGTGCAGTAAAAATGATGACGATGAAGGTGATGATGACTTTTACTGCGCAGTCGATGACTGTATTTTACATCTCTTCAGACGGCGGTGCCATTTCTTGGGGCACCTCTTCCACGGTTTCCGAAGGTGAATCCGTAGTAGTAATAGGAACTAGCTTTTTTTCTCACTCGGCAAGAAAGCTTGAAGTGAAATGGCCGCGACAGAGAGACAAGGGGAGATGCTGTGGGATCTGGGCATCAGTCAAAGCACCAATCACGGGCCCGATTAGAAATAGATTTGTCGTCTCCCTCCCATGTACCAATCACAGCCCGTGTTACAATGCACTTAGTCACCGAACTTGTTTTGTTGTTCTTAGACTAGAAAATACTACTACTATATTTAAAAACCCGCAAAGTCATGAATCCGCGAAAAGTGAACCGCGAAGTAGTGAGGGATTACTGTAAATCTGCATGGAGGAGGCCGGTGGACGTTCCACACACAGGAGAATTTACAGTCATTTCCTTAAGTATTTATTTAGACTGTGATACAATTTTCAGAATAATGGCTCTGTGCACCACCATAATGGATTTGAAATGAAACAAGATGTGATTAAAGTGTAGACTTGAAATTTTAATTTAAGGTGTTTAATAAAAACATTTAGAAAAGACAGCCATTTTTATACAAGCCCCATTTTCAGGGGCTCAAAAGTATTTGGACAAACTATCATGAATATAATTATGATTTTAAATACCTGGTTGAAAATCCTTAAAGTCAATGACTGCCTGAAGTCTGGAGCCCATGGCCATCTCCAAATGCTGGGTTTCCACCCTAGTGATGCTTTGCCAGACCTTTACAGCAGCTGTCTTCGTGTGCTGTTTATTCGGTGAACTTTCTGCCTTCAGTTTTGTCTTCAGCAAGTAAAATTCATGTCCAGTTGGGCTGAGGCCATTTGATTGACTCAGTCATTGAAGAATATTCCACTTCTTTGAGTTGAAAGCAGTTAGTTTGATGTCACAGTATGTTTTGGCTCATTGTCCATCTGTAGTCTGAAGCCTCATCCTATCAGTTTTGCATCATTTGTCTGACAGTATAGCCCTGTACACTTCAAAAATCATCTGGCAACTTTTGTCATCAGTCATCATCAATAAACACCAGTGACTTCCACTGCTTTTCACGCATGTCAATGCCATAACACTGTCTCCACCGTGTTTCACAGATGAGGTGGTATTCATCAGATCATGAGCCATTACTTCTCTTCTCCATACTCTACTCTTTCCATCATTCTAGCATATATTGATCTTAGTTTCCTTTGTCAAAACTGTTGCAAAAATTGTCTTTTTTAATGTTTTCTGACAAGTCTAATCTGTCCTTCCTATGCTTGAGGTTTATCAGTAGTTTACACCTTGTGGCAAACCCTCTGTCTTTACTTTCATGAAGTCTTCTCTTGATTGTAGACTTTGGCCATGATAGGTCTATCTCCCAGAGAGCGTTCTTAGTTTGGCTAAATGTCGTGAATTGTTTTTTCTTCACCAATGAAAGAATTCTGCAATCATCCAGCACAGTTATCTTCTATGGTTGTCCAGGCCTCCTAGTGTTGCTGAGCTCACCAATGTAATCCTTTTCTTTAAGAATGTACTGAATGGTTGACCACTACTGGTGCTTCTGCTCACTCTCAGATAGATTTTTTTCCTCTGCCTAATGATGGACTGTTTTTACTTGCATGGACAGCTCTTTGGATCTCATATTGAGAGTTCACAGTGAGAGAGAGAGCTTCCAAATGCAAATTCCACACTTGGATTCAACTTTAGAGCTCCTACCTGCTTAATAGTTCATGAAATAATGAGGGACTTGCTCACACTTGGCTATGGAACAGCTTGTCAGTCAAATGTCCAAATACTTTTGAGCCCTTGAGAATGGGGGGGACCCTTTATAAAAATGGCTATCATTCCCTAAACAGTTCATACGATATTTCTGTAAAACTCTTTGAATTAATGCTGAAAGCCTACACTTCAATCATGGAATTATTTCTTCATTTCAAATTCATTGTGATAGTGCACAGAGCCAAAATTATGAAAATTGTGTCACTGTCGAAATACTTATGGACATAATTGTTGTGAAGGTTTAGCCCTGGACACAGACAGACAGACACTAGATGTCCTTAAACACACACGTTTAATATTTCTTCAGAGTACACAGCATCTCACTATGCCCTTCTAGCAACCACTCTGTCCCTTTCTTTCTCCTTCTTCTACTCTTCTGTCACCCTCTCTCCTCCTCTCACAAGCTCTGTCTTCTTCCTTCTGACTCCAGCTGGACTAATGGGGTGAAGCGGCCCCTTTTATAATGCCCCAGATGTGGTCCAGGTGCTTTGCGATGATTTCCCAGCAGCACTTCCGAGTGTAGCGGAAGTGCTGCAATCCAGTGCTTCACAATCCTCTGGGAGCCCCCTGGTGATGGCCACGGGCCCCAACAGGGTTAAGCTTCTAAGCTCTGATCCTGTGGCCCTGATGCAGACCATGGCGGCTGCCCTCTTGTGGCCCAGGGGAGGTATTGTCCCTCTCCCCGTGCTTCCAGGCATCCTGGCTGTCCAGACTCCCCTGCCGTCCGCCACACTGTATACTCCTGAAACTGCTCAAGTACAGACAGGCAATCTCCTTTGAGCTAATACATGATTTCTAAAACCAATTTGCAGCACCACTGATGATTTAGGGGTGTCATATTAAAGTAATCAATTATTTTGTGTTTTATATTTGTAATTAATTTAGGCAACTTTGCAGAGATCTGTTTTCACTTTGACATCCAAGGGTCTTTTTCTATTGATCAATGTGAAAAAAGCCAAACTAAATTCACTGTGTTTTAACATTGCATTATTATAAAATATGAAAATTTCTAAGGGGATGAGTATTTTATAGGCACTGTAGTAGTGCCAACATCAGCACCACTGTCAATGTCAATCAGTACCAATGTCAATGTCACAAAATAGACAAAAGGAAGTACCAGTCACTATTAGAATCCATGCCAGTCCAACAGTCATACTTGGGGCAAATGTCAGCACCAGGTTCATTGTCAATGTATTACTAAGTGTTCTCCATTATCAGAGACCAAGCCAGTGGCAGTATCAATATCAGTATTTGGGTGAGATGTATTCTTGGCATCAGAGTCAATACCAGTGCCAGAGTCAGTACTGGGCATAGTGACAGTGATAGAATCATGGTCAGGGCTAATGGCAGTACCAGAATCATTAGTATACTAGCTGGGCAAAGTCACTATTAGCATCAATGCCAGTGGCAATATCAATGTTAATATTTGGGTCTAAGGCAATCTTGGGGTCAGAGTCATTGCTGATATCAATATCAGGTCATCACCAGCACCAAGATTAATGTCAGGATAAATATAGAGCAAGTGTCGAGGTCAGAACCAAGAGTAGTAGTAGTAGTGACTAAGGAAGTGGGTTAGTGTTTGAGGTTCTATTAAAGCCAATGCTGGCATCTAAAGGAGCGTGAGTGTCAGTGCCAGTTTAAGAAACTACTTAGAGGTATTGGAGTTTACACCAATGCCACATTTCCATATAATGTTTCTTATTGGTTGTTCATGTGACAGAGGCTCAGTTTTGAGGTTTCCTGGTATAGCATGGAGCTATATGCCAGGTCTAAGTCTCTTGGGTGTAGCCTCTCATGTGTTTGCATGAAATCATACAGAACATCACATAGATTGAGCTTTTCATCTCCAGTAGGAAAATCCCAACCCCCTTACCACCCTAAACATACCTGAGCAACTTTATAGTGAAAAACAAGACATTGTGCCTTGTGTCTCCAGTCAGGACCAAAACCATGACAGCTTCATGTTCTCTACAGAGGGCAAGAAGCTCTGTGCTGACATTATTCTGAAGCCAACAACTGTCAACTGCCTAAATGCTGTGCTGGACTGGATCCATGATGCAAAGTGACAGACATACCAATGCAAGAAAAATGATAAGAGAAAACAGAGCTACAGAAAGCGGCTGATACCTTCTGGGAAGCTGCATCTCTCCCATCCTGAGGAGGAAGGTGTGCTACATGGAGAAAGGTTATTGTCTTCAGCATCTATAAAGCAAACAGAGCACCACAAGAAAAAAAATTAAATAAGCTTGTGATCATGTGCATGCCATGTGGGTCTTACACTTGATTCTAGTTGAATTATTTTGCCTACTACAGAAGCCTCCACCAACTATACATCAATGATTAACTGTCACGGTGGCCAGCTTCTGCTGTATAGAGCCAAATAGCTCAGAAGGAATATTCACTCGGAGAACTTGCAGATTTGTAAACATCAGATCAGCTCTGGAGTCCCGTTAATTCTGCCTACATAAAAATTGTACAAACTGGACTCTAAGCAGTTAAACAGCACAAACTGCTGAGAAGTAAGAAGCGTTTGATTTCATGCGAATCACAGCCGCCCAGGAGACTCCTACACTAACTTCCCACGCCTTTTAGACTGGCAGAGTCTGCCACCATAATCATGTCTCGTGTGTAGCATTTGGGTCAAAGCCAAGTGCATGTTGTGGATGGTAGATGATGGGCTGTGGATCCAATATTTCAAAGTAGGCAGCTAATGCCTTTAGCTGAAATTAAAATGAGTGTTTGCACCAGAAAACTAAATATAGTGTGTCTCTGTGCATGGGTCTGTGTATACCTTCCCTTATAGGATAAGTTTTGTGCATAGTCTTCACTTAGGCTGCTACTTTCAGCTTGGAAGGCTGTAAAAAGTAAATAAAATGAGAAATTCTTCAAAGCTGGAAGCAAGCTTACTCAGAGAAGAGAAGCCATCATCTGTCCCATCTGATGTGCACCCAGACTGGGAGCGCCCTAGTCCCACAGAGTACCCACGGTGCTTTCGGCTGCCAGACAGGGAGCCTCTACTGCTGTTCGGCTTCAGTCCATCACCTGAAAAATTCAGAAATTAATCCTCTTTTTGTTCCACTCTGTGTGCAGAAAGCATATTTGTGCAGTTCAATTCATGTGTGTACATGTAAATATGTGCATATCTATGGCACCTCACATTCTCAAACTTGTTAATCCAGTTCAGGGAGACTGGAGTCAGAGGCTACCCTAGCAGCACTAGGTGCAAGGCATGGAATAGACAAACAGGGCGCCATCAGATGAACACGGGGCAAATTTACAGGACTCAATTAACTTAACCTGCATGGACTGTTTACATTTTAAACTCAAAAGAAGGATTCTAAAGTCAAACAGTAAGGACAAACTGTGCAACAGAAGTGGAAAGACAGTATGCAGAAGTTACACGGAGAGACCTCGGAGTCGGGTACTGAGTGAATGTGGCTGGTGTGACTAACACCCCCAGGAAACTCTCCTGATATATACTTTGAAAACCACCCCCCACCCCAAACTTGTGAGAAGCATACCAACTATAATGAGAGTTGAAAGATTCTTTTTTTTAAGTTATCAGATTAACACGTGCTTAACCAGGACTGCTGCCCCATCAATGTGGCATCCTGAGTTTAAATCCTGCACCAAGTCCATGTCTATGTGAAGTCTGTACCAGCCAACTGTGTGTGGATTGGTGTAACTCTACAGCGCTTGTGTTGGATTAATTGGGGTTCCAGTTTGGTCCTGTGGGAATCTGGGTGTGTGCACAAGTGGGTCCTGTAATACACCGGTGCCCCAATCTGGGTTGTTTTCTGCCTTGTACCCAACACTGACAGGATAGACTCAGCCCCACATGAGCCTAAATTAGATTAAGCAGGTTTGAAAGGGCTGTATTATGTTTTTTAACCTTTCAGTCCTTTACAATCCTGCTTGCCCTCTTCAATCACAACAAGGAGGTAATGTAATAGTTCCTAGAATTAAAAAGGTCACAGACTAGCAATAAATCATTTTTCGTAAAAAGCTCCCCAATTATGGAATAGCCCACTCGCAGGTGTGTGGGATTTCAGCTTACTTTCAACTTTGAAATCCAAGCTAAAAACATATTTATTTGATCAAGCCTAAATATACACTCACTGAGCAAATTCTTAGGACCCCTATACTAATGCTGGCCAGGGTCTCCCTTTGTTCTCAAAACAGATGTTGGAAACATTTTGTTGAGATTGTGAACCACGCTGACATGATTGCATCACAATTTCTGCAGATCTGTCATGCTGCAACTCTCCTGTTCTGCCACATCCTAAAAGTGTTTTACTGGATTAGGACCCGGTGACTAGGGAGGCCACTGAAGAGCACTGAACTCACCGTAATGTTCATGAAAGCAATTTGGAAGCAGGGACGTGCGTTCAGGGGAGGCAGGTGAGGCTCTGCTCATGAAAAGTAAAACTAATAATGATGACAATGGTCTTTGCTATAAATTTGTTTTCTGTATGGTTCTAATAATTTTGATCATTTTTATAGTCAAAAAAACTTTTTTGGTGCATTTTCTGTTCAAATACAGGGGAGAAACGTGAGGTGCGACAGCAACAAAGCAAGCCGAGACTCACCTCGGACTGTGCTGTCCCTCACACACAGGGTTGATGCATGAAATTGGCACGTGCCTGTTGCTTTCTCTCTGTATGTCGCCAATATAATGTTTGCAGACACGTTTATTATACACCCTGACTTTCCATAGTCTGGCTAATATCTTTATTGAATGTGTGTGACATATTTAGTCTTGGTGATCAGACAGTGAAAAGGCACAAGGTGAGGCAGACAGTACCGTGCCGCCCTGAAGGGGGCGCATGTGAGCCCAACAGGTGCTCGTTGCTGCTCTTCTTCTATGCAGTGGCTCTCGGTGCCAATAAGTTAGCGATATCAGAAAGTCAAGTGCACTGCAGCGAGTGGTCCATTTATTTTCATATTTTGTTCCGACTGACTATCAAAATGGATGAGTAAGATTTTTAAAACTAAAGAAAAATGAGGAGGACTTTTACAAGAAAGTGCCAGAGATTTTCCTGACTTTTCACGGTCTGGCAAATATCTTTAATGAATGTGTGTGACATATTTAGTCTTGCTGATCAGACAGTGAAAAGGCACAAGGTGAAACAGACAGTACCGTGCCACCCTGAAGGGGGCGTATATGAGCCCAACAGGTGCTTGTTTCTGCTGTTCTTCTTGGTGATAATCTCCATTAAGGCGGAGAGACTTTTAAAACTAAAGGAAAATAAGGAGGACTTTTACAAGTAAAGTCAGAGATTTTCGTGGAGAAGGATAGGCCCATTGACTTCTTTTACAAATAAAGGTAAGACCATAAATGTTTTTTTAATTTTATACTAAATGGGATCAGACTAAGAAAAAAAATCCAATATTTAAAAACTAAATTTTGTCCTTAAATAAAATATTCTTTTGGTTTTTTTTTTGTTATCCTTTTGTTGAATAGTCCTTATTAAAATTGATTAAAGCATTGGAATTAAAAGCTTTTAAAAACAACTAAATATTTCAATTGAGGTCAAAACTGAAATCCATTTTTTTTATACACCACTCAATATTTTCATTTATATTGTACGAGTAAGAATTGTGGAATTGCAATGGCAAATTTAAAACACATGAAGAGTGCAGAGCAAATGCACTCTCTCCGCTCTCTCTCACCGCTATAAATGTAATTTTCTTTCTTAGCCAAATATGTTCCTTACCGATGTGTGTGTAAAGAATGCTGATGAGATATGAAACATAACCAGTAGTCAATGAGCATGCTGCCAGTTGAACAGTGAATAAGTTACTCTTTTGGGTTCCTTTATTTGTAAATCTGACTTTGAAGGAGTCAGTGCCTCACCAGCCATGAACCTCACCGCACGTCACTGTTTGGAAGGACTTTTCCTTTGTGACATGGTGTATTATCATGATGGAAGTAGCCAATAGAAGATGGGTAAATTGGATCCATTAAGGGATGCCCATGGTCAGCAACAATACTCAGACAGGCCGTGGCATTCAAGAGATGATTGATTGGTATTAACAGGTCCAAAGTGTGCCAAGAAAACATTCCCCACCCCATTATACCACCACCGCCAGCCTGGACTGTTGACACAAGGCAGGCTGGGATTCACTCTGTAGTAGGTTCCAAATTCTGACCTTACCATCTGTGTGCCTCTGCAGAAATCATAAGATTCATAACTCCAGGCTACATTTTACAGTCTTCAGCTGTCCAGTTTTGGTGAGCCTGTGCCCACTGCAGCCTCAGCTTTCTGTTCTTAGCTTTCAGAAGCGTACCCCAATGTGATCTTCTGCTGTTGTAGCCCATCCACCTCAAGGTTTGATGTGTTGAACATCCTGAGATGCTGTTCTGCTCACCACAGTTGCCATAGCCTTTCTCTTAGCTCAAACCAGTCTGGCCATTCTCCTCTGCCCTCTCTCACTAACAAGGCGTGTTTGTCTGTAGAACCACTGCTCACTGGATGTTTTTGTTTTTTGTTGCCATTCTGAGTAAATTCTAGAGACTGCTGTGTGTGAAAAATTCCTGAAGATCAACCATTACAGAAATGCTCAAATCAACAATCATGCTGCGGTCGAAATCTCTGAGATCATATTTTTCCTAATTCTGGTTTTAGTGTGAATATTAAAGTGAAGTTCCTGACCTGATATGCATTGTGCAGCTACCACATGATATTTGCATTTATAAGCAGGTGTACAGGTGTTCCCAATAATTTTGCTCTTCCTTTGCAATTTACACATTTCTATTTTCAGAGTTACCTACTAATCCTTTTTAATTTACCTTTTCCATCCAACCTTGTGAGGTGGACTATTCGATATTTGGAGGTCCAGGTTTAGAATTCAGTTCTTTCTACTGGTTATAAAATCAGCAGCCTATCCTCTGAAAAAGATTTTCAAGTTCAGTCCTGCAGTAATAGCCCCCCGTTTCACCGACATCTGTGGCTACAGGTTGTCGTCCAAATAAAATTCTTCTTTTACTAGCTGTGTTAAGTGAATCTAAATAATGAATACAGACTTCAGCGTTAATGTTTGCAGTGTACCATCTATTGGAATATAATTTGTGATGCATGTAGTAATGAAATGCATTGCATTTGTCATTCAAACAGATGGCACATCACACACATGTGCATTACTACAAATGTTTGTCATGCACCATCTGTTGGAATAACAAATGCAGTGCATTTTATTACTTAAAATGTTTGTGATGCACCATCTTTTGAAATGTCAGAGACATAGCACCAGATAGACACACAGACAGACACACAAACACTTAGCCTTTTATCAAGGTGTCTATGGACTCCTCCAACATTTATTTTTCAGTTTCTTTGTGTTACTCCAGAAATTACAAACTGGTAATGCTAAATGAAAAATAGATGAAGGATGATTTTCTCTATTATCAGGGATGGATTAATGTGAGAAGAAGGCTAACAGAATGGGGGCAGCATGGTGGCGCAGTGGTAGCTCTGCTGTCTCGCAGTAAGGAGACCTGGGTTCACATCCTGGGTCCTCCGTGTGTGGAGTTTGCATGTTCTCTCCGTGTCTGCGTGGGTTTCCTCCAGGTGCTCCAGTTTCCTCCCACAGTCCAAAGACATGCAGGTTAGGTGCATTGGCAATCCTAAATTGTCCCTAGTGTGTGTGTGTGTGTGTGTGTCCTGCGGAACCCTGCCCGGGATTTGTTCCTGCCTTGCACCCTGTGTTGGCTGGAATTGGCTCCAGCAGATCCCCGTGACCCTGTGTTAGGATATAGCGGGTTGGAAAATGACTGACTGACTGGCTAACAGAATGTTTTGTTATATAACACGATGTGTAGAGGAGGTTCTGTTCAAGCTTTATAACACACTGGTGAGGCCTCATCTGGAGTACTGTGTAGAGTTTTGGTCTCCAGGCTAAAAAAAGGACATAACAGCACTGGAAAATGTCCAGAGAAGAGCAACTAGGCTGATTCTAGGGCTACATGGGATGAATTATGAGGAGAGATAACAAGAATTTTCAGTTTAAGCAAAAGAAGATTAAGAGGTGACATGATTGAAGTGTTTAAAATTATGAAGGGAATTAGTCCAGTGGATCGAGACTGTTATTTTAAAATGAGTTCATCAAGAACATGGGGACACAGTTGGAAACTTGTTAAGGGTAAATTTCGCACAAACATTAGGATATTTTTCTTTACACAGAACCATCGACACTTAGAATAAACTACCAAGTAGTTTCGTAGATAGTAGGACTTGAGCAACTTTCAAAATTCAACTTGATGTTTTTTAGAAGAATTAAGTGGATAAAACTGGCAAGCTTTATTCGGCTGAATGGCCTTTTCTTGTCTCGATTGTTCTAATGTTCTTATGTTTAAATCTTGGTGTTTACCCTGCAGTGCACTAGTGCCCTGCCCAGTTGTTGTTACTGCATTGCGCCCAAAGCTTGCTGAGATCCAGCTGCCCCGTAACCCTGTCCTGGATGAATAAGATAGGAGGATGGATGAATGGATGGATCTAAGCGTTTAATATTTTTGTGTTAATGTTCAGGTTGTTTAAGCCATTATTTGCCAATAAGTACACAAGTGGATAACATTGAATTAGTTGCTGCACTTTAACATTCAGTGTCATTTGCAACAATGCCATCTCCATTGATCATTATTTGTCAGTATTTTGATACAATTAAGGGGAAAATCTCTGGAGAAAAGAGGATGACAAGGCATTGGTTAGCACAGTGGCACTACAGCCTTACAATAATGAGATGAGGGATCACATCCCGGGTGTTATCTTCATGAAGTTTGTATGTTCTCCCCCTGTCCAAAAGAGTTTCCTCTGGGTGCTCCAGTTTCTTCCCACAGTCCAAAGACATGCAGATTAGGCAGACTGGCAATGCTAAAGTGGCCCTTCTCTGTGTATGCCCTGTCCATGTGATGTTCCTGCCTTGTGCCCAGTGACTACTGGTATGGGCTCCAGCTGCCCCTCAACCCTGTCCTGGATGAGTCAAGTGAAGTCAAGTTGGGGAGCATGCACTGGTACAGCGCGTTGCTGCACCCACCACACGATGAAACAACTCGCGATCCCGGTTGGCAACCCCCTTGGCAGACACGTGGTCCAGTCCCACCCTCCGGAAATGACCTTCTATCTGCTGCAGACAGGTTTTATATGGGTGACCCCTTGGTCTGGTCCAGCCACTTGGGTCCCCAACAATTAGGATCTTATGAGCCGGATCACCCTCGGGGAAACGCGCCACAGAGACACAGTAACGAACGAGTCCACTCTTCATTTCAGGTTACTGGATAGCATCCATGTCTCACAACCATATAGCAAGACAGGAAGCACCAGGACTCTAAAGACTTGGACCTTCGTGCTTTTGCATAGATATCGGGAGCACCACACACCTTTTTCCAGTTACCTCATGACCCCCCCATACTCTCCCAATCTGTCTCCTGACTCCATAGAAAGAGTCACCAGAGACATGAATGTCACTGCCAAGGTAAATAAACTTCTCAACAAGGTCGACACTCTCTCCGCAAACAGACACACTGCTGATGGCCTAAGAGGTAATTAAAGGCCTGTCTCTTGGTTTTTATCCAGGACACTCGCAAGCCCAGGCACTCAGACTCCTCGCTCAGTCTCTCGAGAGCCCCAATCAGAGCCTCCATTGACTCCATGAAGATCACAGCATCGTCAGCAAAGTCAAAATCCGTGAATCTTTCTTCACCAACAGATGCCCCACAACCGCTGGACCCCACGGCCTTACCCCTAGTTCGTACAAGCATTGAACAGAGTAGGAGCAAGAAGACAGCCCTGACGAACCCCAGAATCAACTGGAAAAAAAAACCGCAGAGGTCCTGCCTCCACTCTGCACAGCACTCATAGTTCCAGTGTAGAGGCCGGCCATGATATCCAGCAACCTGGATGAGTGAGTTAATAAAACTGATGGATGGATGGGTGGATGACAAGGCAGAGTTAAACTTTTAAAGCTATGGCAAAAAAAACACTCAGTTTCTTATAAGTTTAAATCTCAAACTGCTACACATTTCTAAATGAAAAATAGGAGAAAGAAAAAGGTCAGCTAATTAAACAATAAGATTAAATAAAGATAACGAATACGCACGACTTAACATTCCGATATGTTCGGGGATTTAATTGATTTGAAAGTGGGAGCATTTTGAATTTTTTTTAGTTACTTCATCAAAGAATCAGTTATCACATTTTTGTTTATTAAATATTTTTGTAACAGTGACTCATATTCAAAAATAACAGTGCTAATAGAATGCAGTTGCATGTGTTAGTAGATTACATTAAACACATGCTTTAGGAAAGCACTTTACAGCATCATGAGATTAAGAGCGTAGCCCAGATAGGCTTCTGGTGGCTCAGAGCTTTCACAGGCAGCAGATTCCATTTCAAGGGATGTGAAAATGGCACCGGTTGATCTTCTATTGATAGTCGTCAGAGGGTTTAATGACAAATTTCTTAAATGCAACATTATTGTTAGAAATACCTGTTGGACACTGTGTCTCAAGGTAAACTTATGGGCTGTTTTGGCCCATGATGGAGAGCAGGTCTGGAGCTTTGCAGATACATTTGATTTTGATTTGATTTGACCTACTTTATTAATCCCTGAAGGAAAATTGTCTTTTTGCATGAAATTTGGGGGACAGAGCACAGGGTCAGCCATTGTTTGGAGCAATTTTCAGGCTAAATGACAGTGTCAGAGAAATTCAGAATCATTAGAATGTACAGATCATGCTGCCATGAGGTTGTTTTCAGTGTAACATAAATAGTGAGGACGTATCGTTTCACTCTATGCCTGCAGAGCGACATTTATGTACTTCAGTTCCTTTCCTATTTTCTTTCATTAATTTTCAGATAAGTGACTATTTGCTTTTTTATTTTACGATTAAGTTGACTGAAGCAGCAAAAGGAGCACAATGGTGTACCAGATACCTACACATGATCAAATCCTTGGCATATATTGGGGATCTAGATGACAAACAAGTCAGGTCAGGTCAGGATGGGGAGTATGCACTGATACAGTGTATTGCCGCTCCCACCATACAATGGAATAGCTCTGGATCCTGGTTGGCAACCCCCCAGGCAGACACACAGTCCAGTCCCACCCTCCAGAAATGACCCTCTATCTGTAGCCAGGTTTTACATGGGCGTCCCAATGGTCTGGTCCATCCAATCGGGTTCTCAACAATGAGGATCCTGTGAGTCAGATCACCCTGTGGGAATCGCGCCACATGACCATAGTGCTGTAACTGATGCTCCCTCACAATGCAGGTAATGTGCCTCATTCGGGACTCCATGAGCAATCGTGCATTCAACACAAAGTCAAACCAGCGGTACCCAATGATTCTCCAAAGAGACACAGTAACGAACGATTCCGGTCTTCATCTCAGGTCACTGGATAGCGTCCATATCTCACAATCATATAGCAAGACAGGAAGCACCAGAACTCTAAAGACTTGGACCTTCATCCTTTTGTACAGACATCGGGAGCACCACATACCCCTTTCCAGTGACCTCATGTCCCCCTCATGCTCTCCTAATCCATCTACTGACTTAATAGGAACCTGTCCACAAGGTCGACACTCTCTCTGTAGAAAGACATACTGCTGATGTCTGTGCCCAAGAGGTCATTAAAGGCCTGGATCTTGTTTTTTATCAGGACACTCGCAAGACCAGACACTCAGACTCCTCGCTCAGTCTCTCAAGCGCCCCAATCAGAGCCTCCATTGACTCTGTGAAGATCACAGCATCATCAGTGAAGTCAGGATCAGTGAATCTTTCTTCAACAACAGATGCCACACAGCCGCTGGACCCCACAACCTTGCCCAACAAACAGGTAATAACAAAATATATAAAATATATAAGCTGAAGTGACCTCTCTTTGGGTAAATTTGAAACAGCAAACTAATCCTCAGTTGAAGTCTCACCAAATGTTTTTTTTTTGTTTTACGATAGAGAACTTTCCAGATGTTTTTCAGTGGGCGATTTTAAAATTTCAGAAAACCGTACAACGTGATCTATCGAGATCTACTATATAATAAAATAATTAGGTCTAATTGGTATGTTTGGCTATGGTGTTATTGGTCAGTTTGGCTGTGGTGACGTGAAGAAATCAGGAAGTACGAGTGTGAAATGTACAAGGAAGAGTTAGGGCACACGCTAAGAGAGTCACCTTATAAAACCGGACAGGAGGCGTCTTGAAAATAATGGAGTCTAGGAAGCAGGTTTTACAGGAACAGGAGATGGAGCGCTAGTGAAGAGACACACACTTGAATACAGAGGAAAGACGCTGAAAGTATACATAGGGCAAGAGATAGCAAATATGTTTTCATTTTTCAATTACCTGTCTAGGACAATTACCAAGGTTAGTATCTCAACAGATTTTCTCGAGGAATAAGTGCAGCAGATTTCAACAAAATCAGTCCAGTTTTTCGTGGGAACAGACACGCAGACAGACTTGGCAATCACAGTAGGTGCTTTATTCATTATATGTGAATACGCCTAAAAATGATGCAAAGGATGTGGAATTAGTTGGAACTCAAACCTGCAGCCACAACTGACAGGCCAGGACTGAATTTAAAAAGCTGTGCTCTAAAAATTCCTTCTCAGCTACCTTGGTAAGAGCTAACATTACAGCTCTGCTCACCTGAATATTTGTCAGACTTGATTTCCTTACAGGCCATCAGACAAACTGACCCTGGTCAATATTCACTACGTCCCAGCTCAATGTCCTGACATGACATAATTCAAATTATTTGTTATTTTGTCTTGTTTTTACCATTTAACAGTGTATTCATTTTTTTATATTTTTGTGTATTTTAAATTAGCTTGGTATTGGGCAGAAGAGGATGAGCTACCCCATCAAGCCTGGGTTCTAGTCACGCTTTCTTCCCACTATAACTTATGGAAGTCTGCCTTGCCAGTATTGCTTTGGGCTTCCTCACTGGGGTTTTAATCCTGGAAAAATGTTATGCTGCACTGTGACAATATCTGCTGTAAAAAGCACCAGAGATAAGTTAACTCTTGTTAACCACCACCTGACATTAAAGGATCATTTGACATTTTTCAAGTTGGAGTTATTTCTTCACAAGCATGGTATAGATTAATTTACAGCACCACATAACATTGTGTTCTAAAGTGAAAGATGGCTTTCTTTTCTAAATTTTAAAAATGCCCTGCCTATTCCTGCAGCTTATGATGGGGCTTAAGGGTACATGGGTCTTAAAGTGAATGCAAAACCCTTCAAAATTACCATATTTGCCCACTTTGAAGTAGCTTAGAGTTTTGAGTTAAGAAAACGTGCCTTCCGCATTTATGATAACAAAAGAAAACTAGAAATAATTATTTTATCACAAATTCTTAGAACTATTTTTCTGGACGTAAATGTACATTTCCTGTTTGTTTAGATTCTCACATCCGCAGTTGTGGATGGTGTTCATGACAATCCTAATAGTGCCAAACTCTATTTTACTTACAATCATACTTTAGCTTTGACAATTCCGTCTCTGCAGAGATTATGTTCTGGCCACAGTTTGTATCAATGGACATATCCGCGACCAAATAATATTGTAGTACTAGGCTGACCCGCCTTTTAAGACGACCGACTTTTAAGTTGACCACTTCTTAAGGCAATTCAATATGTAGATCAATTTGATATTTTATACAAACTCATTAATTTGGTTATATTGCATTTGAGCGGTATAACTTTAATACTCGTAGTTTCTGTTATTTTTGTGATGAAATTTAAACTTTTTTTCTTTATTGAGGTCGCCCTTTTGAACCCCCCTGATATTTACTACGTGGTGTGGCATTTGTACTCCATCAACATTAATTATTTCCAGAGACATAATTTTGTCTATTTTTCCAGCGCATCGCGCACAAAAGCAAGGGAACGATGGGAGCACCAGAACTCTGCTCACATCATGTCGCTTCGTACCGCAAGCTGCAAGTAGTAAGTCTGTGATAAGCGGAATACCGCTACGCTTTCCACTCATGGGACGGATGGACAATCCTGACCGCTTTTATATAGTAAGAAAGAAGAAGAAGATATCGCACAGTCTGGAGTAGAATATCATCTTTTACCTGGAAAAACGAAACTACAAATCCCATCGTGCATTGCAAAATGGACGGGGCGTGTGTGAAACTCCGCACCTGCGTAGCACTCACGGGACGGAAGGACAATCTCGACTGCTTTTATATAGAAGGATTAAAATATTAACAGGCAGCTGAGAGATTTTTGTGTCTGGCGTGGGGAACAGAGAGTCGCACAGAGGACTGGGAATGGATTGACGCTTGGAGAGAGAAAAGAGGTGGTGCCTTGAATGGTTGAGACAAAAAGGGGCATCCGATAACGGTAAGAGGAGGTAGAAGGTGTGAAGAATTACGGCTAAGTGGAAGTCAGGCATGAGAGCGAAAGTTCTGAAAAGGGAAACAGAGTATTTAGGGAGTCTCTCATGGCCATAATAATGAGAAGTTTATAGTTAGCTGTAAATAGTTCCTGTTTAATTTCCTTTGTAGACACTTTGTAATCACTTATTTTGAACTGTTTCAGAAGAAACCGTTTCTTACAGCAGCTTCTTTCTCCTGCTGTATCTTCCTTCCAAATCTAGTATGGGGGGATCACTACAATATAATAGCGGACTGGTCCTGCTAAACAGGCCCAAGTGTACATGTGTGTTAACCCTGAGATGGACTGGTGCCCTGTCCAGGTATTTATCCCTTATGCCCAATGGATGCTGACATTGGCTCCAGATACTCTGTAACCCTGCCCTGGATAGGAGGGTTAGGAAGATGAATGGATTATTATTATCATTAATATAGCAGAGAAAAATATATGAATAGATTAATCCTCCTATTGTTTGTCCCACATTGACGTAGGGTTAACTTTTCATTATATTGCATTCCCCTTGGTCCGATGCAGAACATTTTTGAAGGGTGGCATTGATTTTGTGCATACCATCCCTCAACTGACCAAGTCAAGTCAGCATTTCTTTGGGCGCCTGCGTGGCCACTTTTCATGTAGGATGACGCACAAGGCCATATGTGGATCAAGTGTGCATACCATCAGAGACATGTTACTCTATTTGAATAGAATCATGAATGTAATATATTGTGGAAAGTAATTTATAATTATAATAAAATTAATATTAGGTGGCAAGGGGGTGCAGTGGTAGCCTTAGGCAAAAACTCCATGGGACCCTTTAACTCACTTTCACCCAGGTCCTGGCATGGTAAAATTTGCTACCGTTATTTTAGCTCAAAGTATTAATTAATTAATTAATAAGGAGTCATCAATTATGAACACTTTGTTCTCAGTTTCAACAGACGTGCTTCCGAGTGCTGAGTATCTGTTCTGGGTCAGAATTGAAGACCTGGGTGCAGAGGGATGAAATTTTGACTTCTTAAACCCCAGTTTTACAGTTACCCACTTAACTTGTGCCTGAATTGGTACTGCTGATTTTAGCTGGGCACTGACTACAGAGACTGAATGTTTGAATTGTTTAAACAAACTGAGTCAGTTTTCAGTTTGCATAATCACTATCAGCGTCCTCCAAAGTGTGTGTTTTACCAATGAAGTCTAAGTTAACTTTACATTTCTGGCGGGTGAACCTCTCTGTACTGCCAGTTGGAAAACCTAAGCGGTACACGCTGCAGGACAAACAACATATAAAAGTGCCCTTGACAGGCAGTGAACAAGCCAATCTCAAGTGAAGCACTGAGTTCATCATTTTCTAAGTGTTTTTGGTTGCTTCTGTGCCTTTGGAGTTCAGCTGGTTCACTGTGAGACACTCACATTCAAACTTTCACAGTTGGTTGGATGATTGACTTCAGGCCTTTGGTGTCTTCTCCTAATTGGCATGGACATGCTTAATTAAATCAACATTATAGATTCACTATGACTTACCACTGTCCTGCTTCATCTTTACCTCCTATCCTTGTTTTTCTTGTCGCTTTGTGCTCCCAATGATTTAATGTCCATCCATCCATCCATCATCCAACTCGCTATATCCTAACTACAGGGTCACGGGGGTCTACTGGAGCCAATCCCAGCCAACACAGGGGGCAAGGCAGGAAACAAACCCCGGGCAGGGCACCAGCCCACCGCAGGGCATGATTTAATGTGTGGATACTATTCCTAAGTGTTCCCACACTTAATGTGGGCTGCCACTACACTTCTAGTGGTAGTGCTGTTTTCTTGTAGTAAAGGAGACTGGGGTTCACAATGTCATGGATTTTGCTTGTTCTCCTCAGCCTCTCATAGCCTAAACGCATGCAGGTTACGTGACTTTGTGTCGCTAAAGAGGCCCCTGTGTGTTGGTCCTGCCATGGGGTGCCACCCTATTTAGGGTTTGTTCCTACATTGTGCTCATTGCTTGCTGAGATAGGCCCAAGCTGCCCCATGACTCTGCCCTGTATGAGCAGGTTATGAAGATGGATGGGTGCCTAACTGTACTTGTCACTTGATTTCATACTACAACCCTGCTCAATAATTTCTCTCACTGGAGCACATGTGTGCATTATTAATCTAGCAGCAGTAGGCAATCTTTGCAATATAAATAAATAAGTCCCTTTACAGTAAAAGAATAAAAGCAGCAGTAAGTGTGTCATTTTCAGTAGTTATTGTCTAGTTGTCAACAGAGCAGAGACATCAAGCAACATCTCGGCATTAACTTTCAGTTATGCCAATAATGGGTGCTTGACGATTACTTTTCGAGGTGAATCGACACCACTGAGGCCAACAACCTCCTCCCCATTCTGCAAAGAAGACAGTCTCCATGGTGCTGAAAAGCTGCTGCAGAGCAGGCGAATGGGGCAACTGGCAAAGAGTACAGCCGGCCTCCTGTTTAAATCTCATAACAATGGTTTGCTTTTTGCTTTTTTACCTTCTTCAAACAGCAGGGACACACTGTTGTGCAATATGTGTGCAATTTTAAGTTGAGGATCAAAGCTTAATAACATTTTTGGCTTGAACAATGGATGTATTTGCTAAGTTGTAAGGCTTTTTCATTCACTTGTGGCCCTGTGTACCCTTTAGGCCCATTGTAAGCTACAAAAGCAGACAAGGTATTTATAAAATTTGTAAGAAATGCTTTAGAACATAATTTTATTTGGCAAATGAATAGTTAATATACCATGATTTTGAAGATATAACTTTGACTGAATAATACCAAACTAATCCTTTAAAAGAAATGCTGCACCATCAACACCCACACACCTACTATATATTAAACTTTGGAGAACAGTGGAAAACACTCAAAGTGAGTGAAGAAGGATGATTTTGGCTTCTCAGTAAACATATAAAAGAGCCAAGCCCCCCCCCCCCCCCCCCCCCCCCCCCCCCCCCCCCACCCCATTCCAACCCCCAAACTGACAAACCTGTGCTGGAGTACTCAACCACTGTTGGCAGGTACTCATTGCTGTCCAGGTCGATTGGGACAAATGCAGTGTATTTGCTTATTATGTTGCACGCTTTGCTGGTCTGAATGGCACTGAGCTGGTATCTTCTCCCAGATCCTGTGTACCAAAAAAAAGGGGTGAGGCATTTCAGTATTTTAAACCAGTCTTTAAGTCACAAATTCAATACAATCATGACTTTCATTCAATGGGAAACAGAATGGTTGCAGTGCCTTTCATGGTCAAAACCGTCACACAGTTATTGAGATCAAAGACATAGGAAGCCAAAGTATGAATATTAATAAGGATTTGATAAAGGAAAGTGAAGTCATTAGCACTGTAGCATTGCATCTCCTGGAGAGGGGGTTCATATATTTCAGATCTTAGCTGATTCAAAATCTTCTCTGGAGTTTATATGTTCTCCCTGTGTCTCTCTTTAATTTTTGTTAAGGTTTTCTGTAGGCACATCCCAGTGATGAGAAGGTTAAGTTGATTCACTATTTTTGTGGTTCTCAAACTGTGGGGCGGGCTCCCTAGGGGGGCGCTAAAGTATCAAAAAGGGGGGTGCGAAGATGTGAAAAAAAGAAAACAAGAATCGAAAATATGAAAAATACGTCCATTGAAACCAAAACAAATGAACTTAAACTACATTCTGATACTAGAAAAATAAATATAGAGTTAGATAAATGTCGATAAAAGTTAAGTAGATATAATAAAATATGCATCTATGATATATCATTAACTAAAAAAGAACAAATTAGTATTATTGGGCTCCTTTCAAAAAAACATTAGGTGGGCGCGATTAAAACTGTTATGAAAACTCGGGTCGCAAATACTTAAAGGTTGAGAAATGCTGCACTATTTCAAGATGGCCCAGTGTGGGTGTGTCAATGAGTGGGCGCTGTGGTGGACTGGCACCCTTCTAGGGTTGCTTTCTACCCCATATACCTCCCATTCACTCAAAAATTGAATACTGTATATATTCGCAAATAAGTCAGGTCTTGAATCACATAAAATCAGACCCTGACTTATATGCCCATTGAAAAATACAACACTTAATGTTTAATTTATTTTTTTACATCTTCTTGCTTCCTCCAATCTCACTTCAGTTTCTCAGACACATCAAATTTTGTTGCAGCAGTGTAGTTACCAATTTATTTCGTCACTTCAACAACTTTTAATTTAAAACCAGCTTCATATTTTTTTCTGATCGAACGCTCCATCGTAGATAAGGGATGTTCTTATGATAAAGGTGTATGAGGGTGCAAAATACAAAAAACACAAGTCAGTGCAAACATCACTTCAAAATAGTTGAGGAATTACTGTGTGGTCACGTAGGCACAATACATAGAAAAAAAAGGGCATTGTGCTCCTGTGGTTACTCTCTCTTAGCATATCAAAATCTCTTGGACCAATAGCGCATTCAACTTATACAACCATTATAAAATACCGGAAATTATACGGTAAAATCAAGCCCTGACTTATCCATGGGAGAACTTATCCGCGAGTATATACAGTAAGTCTGAATTGCCTGTGATATTCTTATTAATTTGTAACAATATGAGTAAAACTCTTTATAGCAATTCTTTGGCAGTCTTTTTGACAAATATTAAGGGTTCTACGTTACCTGAGCAAAAGATAAACCAGTTAATGATGCCCAATGCCTAAGTGTGGCTGGACATCGTTATTTGACCCAGGGTTTAGTGAAAGTCTTTGATTGTGGTTCTTTGATCATCGTGTAGTCTGTTATCCACTGTTTGAAATTCAGCCAGGTTGTAAACAAAAGTGACAAAAGGCCCCTGACTTGTATTACATACAGGTGGAGTTGCAGGAATAGCAGGTGGAGCACTGATCTGGTGTCCTTGTCCAAAAGTAAGCATAGAGCTGGATCTGGAAGTGTTTCCAAGGAGACCAGGAGGTACTTAAGGGCCTGCAGTGTAAAAGATACTCCTCCTTATAAGGACAGTGAACTTGGTGCTGGGTGGTCAAGCAGTGCTAAGAGATCAGTTGGATGAAGGAAAATGTCCAGTGATGGTAAGTGTTATGTTACAGCCAGGTTCTATATTATTTTCCTTTTTATTATCGTGTCTAGTATTTTCCATGTTTTCTTATAATTTATGTTAATACTGTTATATCCATTTATCATTTTGCATGCAGTATGTAGTTAAATGTATATTTGTTTCCTGCGTTTTGTGGGTGGAACCTCAAGAGGCGAGGTCACAATGATGTCACTACCGATTGACCACCTTCAGTGTTTCATTAATGTTTGGAGATTGAACATTAGAAGTATCCAACTTCTGTTTTCTTGGATTTATTTTTTATGTTTTTGGTTTTTTTTCAGTTCTTGAATGCATATTGGGACTTGTTTGCTCTCTGGAAAGCCACTGCTAATGGGCTGCACTGCATGTATTCCCACTCCCACTTTGTGTGAGCCTAGTGGTCATGTACCTAACAATGGGAGTGAGCAACCTGACAGTGAACTCTGGCTGTCTTACTTTTCATGAACATAACAATGTGAAGATGTTCACCAGGAAAGGATGTCATCAAAAAGATGAAAAATCTCAAAGCTGTGTCAGCTTACCGTGCTCAATCTCACACTCTCTTTCAGCCATTTGCTCAAAGTCACGGATGATGGACCTTGCTGCCAAATGATGAAAGGTCTCGCTCCATAGGTCTTCATGAACTTTTTCTTCACGTTCTCGTCCTTTCAGCAATGGTGAGATGTCAAAGGTAACCTCCCACTGGACAGCCTTTCCATACAGCAACCCTGACACTACTGCTTTGCACTTTTGCTTAAACCGTCCAAATTCAGACTTGCTAGCTGAGAGATCGATGGGATAAACTGCAAGGATAGATTGAGTATCTTGCTTTCAGTATTTTGTCAAACTGTGAAAAAAATGTAAATCTTTTTGTCCACTTTGCATTTGTTACAGCAAACACCAACAATAACAATGCATCCCACCCAGGCCAAACAGAATGTCCATTACTGATGTGTTAATAAAGCAAAAGGCAAGCAGATCCAGTATGCTGATGATCAGAAAATCTCATCCCAGGTAGACATGAGGAAGAAAACAATAGCAAAAAATGTATATAGCACCTTTCTGCATCAACAGTATTAAAGTTACCTCCAAACCTGTGACTAAATAACTTTCACTTTTTCATGATGCCTTCCAGGAGAAATGACTCTGAGAGACTCTAACAGCTATTGGATATATTGGCCATTTGAAGAGAAACATCAAGGTCTCCCATTTCTCATGTACCCACCGTATTCACCACAGCTACTCAGTGAGGATCTGGTCTCAAGGAATATCCCCTTGGTTGCTGAAGGGATGCTCTGTGGTGACTGATTTGCGTCCAACTCTGGGCTCTGACAGATCATTGGGGCCTTGCAGCCTGGAGCTCCTTTGCCTTTTCCTCCAAATGCAGGAAGACTTAACACTTGAGACTGTGGAACAGAAAAGGGAGGAAAGCATTTTAGAAAGGTCCAACTACTGTGCACCTCACAAGGGGGACAAATGATAAGCCAACACAATGTTGTATGCTGACCACTTCATCAAAGGGATGGCATCAGTTACAGAAGCAAGAACAAACAGACATGGAGTTAGACATGTTGAGAGGGTAACAGGAGCAGAGACTTAGTGGGATAAGTGCAGGGTAGCAAACAGACATACAGACAGCTAGACTAGATAGACAGACAGACAGACAGACAGATAGATAGATAGATAGATAGATAGATAGATAGATAGATAGATAGATAGATAGATAGATAGATAGATAGATAGATAGACTGGAGAGTAAATGCGAGCAGATGAAGAAGAACAGACAGGTGAAGAACAAACATCCTGCATGAAAAGAAGAAAAGACAGTTTGATAAATGGAATGGTACAGTGGTCTTAGCGTATCAAGCCTCAAGACAGAATTGTGTGATGGGGAGAGAGATACAACCCTGCACTTTAATGCCAATTTGGGAGATTGGTATTATTAAAGTACAGAATACCCTCTTAGTGTAGTTGATACCCCCAGAAGTACAAAAGTAAGGGACAGCAGAGAAGAAGAGAGAAATTAGCGAAATCTGGAAGAATGTTCCTCCAGGAGGTGATGGTACAAGGAGTCTAGCATATCACATTGTTTAAACTCACATGCAGCACCAAGCTATCCTTTCAAAAGATGGGAACCAGAAAGACTGGCTAGAGTGGAAGAAGTGGAGGCATGTCTTCTTTATAAATGAAGGATCACAGTAACACACTAATCTTCCTTGTACTTTAAGGACTTTAGAAGCTTTAGGGGTGCAGTAGTCTCAAAGGGGTCCAAGGACAATGCTAGGTGGGTGTCTCTCAAGACTACAGTGTGCCATACAAGTACCATATTGAACCCCCAAACCAAAAGGTGACCCCTGATGAGACTTAATGCTGCCTTAGACCAGGGCCTATTTAAACCAGGTAAGAGCTTATTGGTGATAGGAACAGAGGTCAGGATGCCAACTTGTTACAAAGTGAATAAATTACAGACTGCCTCATCAATAAAGACAAATTGAGAGAAAGAACATTTAGGTATATGGATAACCAGTAGGCTATATTGAAATGTAGAGGAGCGCATGTAAGCTCATGTGCAAGCACAAGAAGAAAGATTGGGAGGTTGGCTCATATAAATGAACAAATGGAGAAAGATATGTAGGAGAGACAGATGAAAAGACACCGATATGGGTCACAAGGTCACAGATAGAGAGATAGATGTGAACATGAAGAAGCACATATACAGTATATACAGATTGGAATGGAAAAGGACAGATGGACTGGCATTTGTGGAAACCCATTGTTAATATCTTCTATTAGGTCCTGCCCAGTGTTTGCTTGTAAAACCTCAGTAGAAGAAAGAACAGAAATGATGTGCAGTGAGATAAAGGAGGACTACCACTTTGGCTATTATTGAGGGTGTCCACAGACAGACAGACATGAATGGAAAAATATACTTCTGACTGGTCAAGGAGACCCACCTGCATGTCTGCTATCCATAGTCCTCCAGTCTCTGGACTGTTTGGCACCAGTAGGTCCTGCACCTTTGCCCGTCTCAGAGGGTTTTTGTTGGCCACAGCATTGGGATCACTAGCAGTGAAGGCTCGCTTGAGGGAAAAAGGGTCAACCAACTGGTTGGTGCTGTATGCCCTCCTCCGTGGTGATGTGTGAGTCTCTGTTCCTTAGGAAGGAAATAGTTTCAGACTTATACATTGCAGGCAGTAGGGGGGCACTGCAGCCTCCTAAACTTCAGACACCATCACACAAACGCAAGTCCCAGGTTGAAATAAGTGATTTATTAACACTTCACAAGTCTCCAATGCGCACACAATACCTCTATTCTTTTCCCTCTCCTCTACACTTCCAGGTCCTTCTTCCTTCCGACTCCGACTCACTGGGATGCAGCAGGGCGGTTCCTGTTATCTTGGACCTGGGAGTACTTCCAAAGGCCACGGAGTATAGCCCGAGATAGTATCCCCTGGTGGCACCCAGGGACACCTATGGAGCTGCTCTACAGCACTACAAACCCCAGCATACTCTGCGGTTGTCCTGTCCCCAGGGAGCTGCCATCTATCAATTCAGGGGAGTAAGTAATAATACCAATCCCCCTGTCCTTCCTTTAAGCTGGGCTCCCAGCTGGGTAATGTTCCTCTGCTGATTCCTGCCAGGATGCCAGCATACCCATTCCTTAAATTGCATCTGTGTGTGTGTGGGGGGGGGGGGGGTCGCCCCCGACCTCCTGCCTCTTGTCAGGTCTGCTTTCTTCCTGTGCCTCCCGGCCAGGCACGGGAACAGAGTCCAAACTGACAAGGATGCCAGTACAAGAACAAGGAGAGCCTGCAGTCCACTACCTGTTTTTGCTGCCCATATGGCAGCAGACCGCCAGCTTATTTAATGCTTTCAATTTTTTAAATATTCAGACAGTTATGCTTGTGTCTTTATTTGAAGATTGAGAGGTCTGACTCTGAATGCTTCCTAATTAATGCAGTGCAGTGGGTCAACGCAAAAGTGTGCCTCCATTCATTTGATCCAGAGAAACCTCTACAGTCTTTCATACTTTGTAATCCCTAATCAGATCCCAAAGCTCCGTCCCTGGCCAGCTCTGCTCTTACACTTTTTCCTTCCAACCCATCTTGACTAGGCAAGCCCATGAACCAGCAGGCCCAATCTATACTCCATATTGAGAGCTCTCAGTTCCAATCGCAGCCCAAAGTCTCCACACCATTGTTCCCATGGCAACCACAGACCGAGCATCTTTCTACTCACCAGAGTCTCTCTCACCATCTTGCTCCCACTCCTCCTGAGAGCCTAAAGTCACATCTCTCGATGTCCTCTGACTGTCTGAACTTTCTTTGGACAGGTCCTCCTCTTGGGAGTGATAGAAAACAGAGCTGGTCGAGTCATTGGAATGCATCATGCTGTATCGTCGGCGTTTCTCCTAGAGTACACAAACAGGTAATATCAGTTTCTCTATTCTGCTCACAAAAGACTAAGAAATGTCAACATTTCATATCAGGTACCCCAAACACATGTGCTCATTTTGGATACCGTCAGAAAAGTGAAAACTCCTGTAGTTAGACAGTTGATTGCACACGCAGAACTTTTCAAATGATCATTTTGTAGTTGTGCTCATAGGCTTTTACAGGATACAGAAGCACAATTCCCATGCCAATTAATAGCTTCAAGACAACAAGCTAGGTCTTCAGAGGCAAACATCATGCTGGTGAAACATTTGGACACAAGTAAACTGACATGAGAAGAGATATGTGGGAAGTCAGTGCACTCCATGAAGCTGAGTAACACTCAACCCTTCACTAATCCCTGGTGCCTTGTGTGAAAGGGTAGCCGCTAGGTGTGTGGGATCCCCGTTATATGGGACTAGGGGTCCACAAAGATCACATTTTTGTAAGATCAAACATGCAGGACCCACAAGAGACACCAGGAAAAAGCATTGAGAGTGATCCCTGCCATTGGAAATTATTCTACCAGAGAGTTAATGTGCACTTAGAGAAGAAAAAAAAATTGAATCTCTGAATGGATGAGAGGGGAACAACTTGAGGAAAGTGCAAGCAAGTGGGAGTAAGAGGAGAATAGACAATCTGTGCACATTTCTAATTAGAATGAGCTAGCAATAATTTGCTGTAATGTGATATTTGTAAACTGAACCTTCATCATTGTATTCTTGTCTAATAAAGCCTTTTTTTGTATCTCTTATGAGTGCATGGTACTGATATCCATAATCCTGTGTGGCAAACATAGGTGGTGTGTTGATATAAGTCACGGCAACGTGAGCGCTGCTGTTTGTGATTGGCCACACTTTTAGAAGTCTTAAAATAAAAAATCTACATGCAACATTTATTGCAATTACAACACTCTGAGATGCTTCAAGGTTGAATCACACTAAATGCGTCTGTTTTTACTGGGAAATTTAGCAAAGATAAGAGACCATCTTAGGACATTCACTCCAAGTGTTTTTCTTTTACAGAAATAAAACTATAACGGCATCTCCTTACAATGCTTGTAAAAAACATTTACCCCTCTGTGAGTTTTCACATTTTATTGTTATACACCATTGTGAAATTAATTTGGCCTTTTAATATTGATCGACAGAAAAAGAATCTTAAATGTGAAAAGGAAAACAGATATCTGCAAAGTGGACTAAATTAATTATAAGTTGTAATAAGGACGCCGTATAGCACAGACTGACGCAGAGGCACGTACAAAATTAACAGAGGCTTTATTATATTCTTCAGCCGTGGGACACGTCTTCCCCCGTGTCACACAGCCCAACACAGTCCCAAAGCACAAAACATAAGTAACACCACCAAAACACTCTTTCCCCTTTACCACCACTCCTCCTTAAGCTTAGTCCTCCTCCACCCAACTCTGGCTCCTGAGTGGTGGTGGCTGGCCCCTTTTATAGCCCACCCAGAAGTGTTCCAGGTGCTTGACCACCTGGTCCTAATTGCACTTCCGGGTGGGGCTGAAGACTCGTCCAGCCGGGCTGTTGACTCCACGCAGCACCCCCTAGCGGCCATCCCATCTCCCAACCTGGCTGTGGAGGACTCCATCTCCCATGGAACCAGGTGGGAGGCTGGGGAATCACTGTCAGCCATGGAGGCTGCCACCAAGTGTCCCGGGGGAGGTATTGAGCTGTCCAGAGTTGCTCCCCCGGAACATATGCAGCAGGGGCGTCCCGGCCGGCCATGGGACCCAGCTGTCCATCACAAAGTATAAAACAAAAAATAATTCATCGCATAAGTATTCACTTTCATTTATATCATCACTTGTGCAGCCTTTGGTTGTAGATGTTACAGAATTAGTAAATATAGATCATCTATCTGGGGTTTCAGTTGATTGTAGTATAAATGGACTGGTATGTCCAAGGAGCAGCTTATAGTGAATCCGTATGGTGACCACAAGGAAGACACCAGGCAACTCTGTGAAAAGGTGATTGGAAAGCACAAGTCATGGGATGGAGACAAGAAAATAAGTCACTCATGTGAGCACCACAGTGGATGGACAGGAGTCCCGAAGTGGATGGAGGATGATTCCTTTCCCAGCTGGGATGCCATAATAAAGGGAAATGGATGGACAGACTTTCCATCCAGGAGGGAACAGGAACCCTTACCATTCGGTGGGGCTAATATAATGGAAGGACATGGGGAGACAACAATGTTTGGATACTCCAGTATGCTAGATGGCAGCATCACTGGGTTAGGATTCCCATAGGACACCCTCACTGCATGCTAGGACCTGTAGTCCAGTGGGGCAGTCCTGTTGGGTTCCGTGGGGGGCCGCCAGGTAGAGCTGCCAGGATTGGTAATCCCTGCTTTCAGGGACTTCTGTTTGACCCAGAAGAGCTTTCAGTGGGCTATGCCCTAGCACCAGGATTGCTCCCAGATCATAGGTTAAAGAAGCTGCTCGACCTCATCCAAGCGAGGACAACACTTGTTTGGAGGAAGAAGAGTAGAATGGACAAGAGGGAAAAATATTTATTGTGTGCTCTACTGTGTTATACAGAGGATTCTAGAAGGACCTGTAAAGGTATTAGAAAGAATAAAATGACTGTATTTGAACCCGTGGCTGTGTCTGTGTTAGTTGTGTCCAGGGTTTGGGGCTCAATGATGCCTCCTATCTTTCGCACTCAGTATCCCTTAGAGTCCAATTAAATCAGTTATTAAGAACTGGATAGAGTGTGGCACAGCTGGAAATTTGCTGGCAGCAGGCCATCCACAGAAACTGAGTGATCATGCAAGATGAAGACTAGTGATGGAGGCCAGCAAGAAACCTATGAGAACTCTAAAGGAGTTACAGGCTGTAGTGGATGATACTGGAGAGAAGGTGCAGATAACAGCTGTTGTCCAGGTGATTTACCAGTCACAGGCTTAGGAAACGGTGGCAAGGAGAAAGCCGCTGTTAAAAAACACACCGTGATTTTGCCAGTAGGAACACAGGAGACTCTGAAGTCAGCTGGAAAAAGGTTCTGTGGTCAGAAGAGACCAAAATTGAGCTTTTGGGCCATGGTAACTGCATCATGCTGTTTAGATGCTTCTCTGCAGCAGTCTCTGAAAGGCTTGCGAGGGTGGAAGGTAATATTAATGGAGTGAAACAGTGGGAAATCCTGGAAGAAAACCTAATACAATCTGCAAGAAACCCGTGCTTTGGGAGAAGATTTGTCTTCCAACAAGACAACAACCCCAAGTATAAGGCCAAGGTTACACAGGAATGGCTTACAAACAACAATGTTAATCTCCGAGAGTTGTCAAGTCAGAGTTCAGATCTCAGTTCAATTCAAAATGTGTGGCTAGACTTGACAAAGGCTGTTCACTCACAAAAATAAAGAAGAAATGGAGTGTCTTGATGTTCAAGGCTGACAGAGACCTGAGCAGACAGACTAAAGGCTGTCATGGCGGCCAAGGGTGCATCTACAGAATACTGACTTGACTGAAGTGACTAATTATGAGATCAAACCACATTGCACAGATGTGTTTTCACTTTGACATTAAGGAGTTTTTTTCTGTTGATCACTGCCAAAAAAGCAACATTAAATCCACAATACTTTAATAATGGAATTCCTTTTTGTATAAAAATAAAATATGAAAACTTAAATGGAAGTGAATGCTTTATGTACTGTAGATCAGTTCTAAACCCTGATGGACCCCCCCTTTAGAAGGCTTTTTCCAATATTTCACACAAGTGCAATCAAAGCCTTAAATAGTTAATTCCCCAGGTGCCAGGGTGTGCATGACCTGCTTCTGGACCCTCAAGATGCCCCTTTTGAAAAGCCAGTAGGGCCTCACACCTAAATAGCCAGGCATATCTCTTTTAAGGACCACCCAACTTCTCAGCATGGAAAAATGATGAGTGCCATTATGGAACTCGAGAGCTGCTCTTACATTTAGGTCGATGATGTAAAAACACTTTTTAGGCAGACTTTTAGTATTCCAGAGA
>JANRMT010062815.1:28383741-28395119 GCA_026402145.1 Polypterus bichir lapradei
TATCTATCTATCTATCTATCTATCTATCTATCTATCTATCTATCTATCTATCTAATTACGTAGTAATACTTTTTCCTCTTGCTCAGTTTTATGTTGTTCTCTGTTGTTTTGATGCTTGCACTTTCATTCTTGTATGTATATTATAGCTTGCTTTGCAAGTTGCTTTGGATAAAGGCTTCTGCTAAATAAATAATAATAATATTTAACCTGATACAAACATACATGCAATCCAGAACCTCACCTAAACACTCTTTCTTCACATTCCATTTCAGACAACTAAGTATCTCCAACCAGTCTTGGCTTATGCAACTAAAAGGGATTTGGGGTAGAATGTTACTGAAAAGAACAAGTTCCTCATTTATCCATCTGTCCATTATGTGTACCAATGTACACTCTTAAAAATAAAGGTGCCAAAGTGGTTTTTCTGAGTGATGCCACTGATCCATCTACATGAAGATTCTGGTAAGAACTTTTATTTATTTAGATCCATTACAGGTTTCAAAAAAAACTATAAATAGATGATAACAGATTTATCAAATATCAATGGGTTCCTGATTTTTAAAGGACTCTTACTTCATTAAATAATATAACCTAAATTCAGGATATCTTGATCTGTCATATTCTGCTATGTAGCCTACTACACATTAAAGTTTTCTGTTTTGTTCACATATTAGAAACTTTTTCCAAGCCTAAAGAACCAAGTTAACATGAGAAGAACTCTTCCCAGTATAAAACAGAAATCTCTCCAACAGTGGCTCTATGAGGAAACACATAACCCAAAAAGTTCCATTTAAGAACCATAGTTTATAATTGTAGTCCAATTCAGAGCTGCAGTAGCTGGAGTATTTGCCAGTAGCATCTGGCACAAGGCATGAACCTTGTGAAGCTTGCCCTTAAGAAGAATTTTAATCAATTTGCCCTTATTAAAAATTGAAACACTTAGCACCACCTTTATCCATACCCCCAAGCCAAAACAAGATATATTTCAATAAGTTTAAGTTATAAAACTTCTTCCAAGTGGAAGCCCCTGCAGGTCATAACCCAATCCCTTACTAACAATACGTGTTTTACTGAAATGGTAAAGGAAGTGTTGCTTGCTTTGACACTGCACTGACAACATCAGATGTAAGCAGCAGTTGTTTTATTCACTTAGACAGATGGGGCATACCAGCAGACAGTGTGATGTAGTGGTTTTAAGGCTTTGGACTTCTGCTACTGACACTGTGTGACCATTAGCTAATCACTTCACCTGCCTGTGCACCAATGTAAAAAATTAATTCATTAATTAATTAGAACAATTGTATCTCAAATATTGTAAGTCACCATGGATAAATGTATCAGCCAAATGACTGAAAGATGGGGACACTAGGACCCAGCAGTATCTTGTGGGGTTGGGACAGGTAGACAGCTGGATCTTGCAGGTAAAGGAATTGAATTGAGTGATTCTTCATTGTTACTAGCTGGCGAAAATGTGGCTGCTTGAAGTCTGGGACCAAGTAAAGATTTATTACATTTGAACTCAATTCAAAAGTGGCTTGAGAGAGAGCATTGATTCCTGTTTATTTATCTGATTACTATTGTTGTTTCATTGTTTGTTTTACTGGGGTATTTGTTTGAGTTGTTTTGTCCTACTTGATAAATTAAAGTCTGCTGGGCTAATTAAGAAACTGTAATGGTTTTATTGAGTTTTAAATTAATCATTTAAATGTTTAGTTGGGAGGGGTGACTGCCTGAGTAATACTAGAAGTTTGCACCCAACTGCCTAGCTTTGAGGATATTTTGTTTGGGGTTTGATGTAGGTTGTGTAATATCTTGGGATATTATATGTATTTATTTTTCTTCATATTTCACTAAAGACATCTAGTTACTCACCTAGGCTTGTGCTTATCATGTGGGGTCTGAAGCATTTTAACAACTGGTCAGACCCCTCTGCTATTGGTCATCTTTTTTATAGTTATTTGCCAATATGTTATTAGGTGCTTAAATCGTTTGTTTTTTTAAAAGATTATAATTATTGCTTTTATGTGACCGTGTTTTACTGTATCCAGTAATTAATAAGAGAACGTTTATTAAAATGTTTTCATTGAGAAAGACCTGCGTGCGGAGTTTCGTATTTTTAGGAGGTCCTTGTCCTTCAATTGGGGTGACATGGTCATTTCCCAATTGAATGCCCTAGCGACCCCTACAGGCTAATTAAGTAATGTAAGTATTGTACATTGCTGCATTGCTAATATTGCTGTTGTCGTTTTTCATCCTTTCGTTTAGATTCCAGGATTCCTTAATGCTGTTTTACATTTTATAGCAGTTTCTCTGCTATTCGTCTGAATTCCGTTTTGAGTCTTCAGGTCCTTGTCAAGCTCAACACTGTCATCAACTAACTTCGATATGTGCTTGTATTTTGTCATTTGTTCAATGTATTTGTAACTCCCTATTGTACTTAACTAAACCAAATCGAACTCATCTATTCAATATTAAACACATTCAATTCCTACGGTCAAGGGAACAGGAAATTATTTCAGTACCATTGAGTGCACTGTAAGGTAGTAATCGACCCTGACCGTGTGCACGGGTGACCTGAAATGATCTTACCCAGGGCTTGTCTTCTCTTCTCTTATCCTGGGCCAATTCCTAATGTCGCTGACAATTAGTTAATTAATCAAACTGGTCTGAGATGAAATGAATTGATGGATCACCTTCTAGCAGCCAGCAGTTGAGAGCACTTAGTAATCGTGTGAGACCAACTCTCTGTAGTGTTCAGTTCACTGCACTGTACTTAAACTCTTATAAGCGTAGTGGAGACAACTTCAAGCTACCTGTAGACAGAACCGCTTCTAGAGCAGGGGCTCTTAACCTGGGGTCCGTGGACCCCTAGGGGGTCCATGACTGGGTTTCAGAGGGTCTGTGAGGGTCAGATAAGAATTAACATTTATTTTCATATATAGCCCGGTACTGATGATTTTGATTAGATGTGGTAGTAGTAGTAATGGTAGTAGAAATCGTAGTAGTAGTAGATCTGTTTTAATTTGCACAAGAGTATTGTATTTCAGAATTATAATGAGTGGCCATTACTTGCATTTAAAGGAGTGTCTTTTTTTAAGATTGTTTACTTTAAAGTTTAATAATACTTTGTGTATGGTATATATGTATGAGACAATCAAATCTTGATAAGGAAGGTTCTGTGGCGGATGGCTGGGACCATTACTTAGCAGGGACACCTGGAGAGTAGAAGGACCGGGAGAGAGGCAATACCTCCCCTGGGACACAAGAGGGCAGCCACCCTGATTGGTGTTAGGGCCACAGGAGCAGAGCTTAGAAGCTCAACCCTGTGGAGGACCGTGGCCACTGCCAGGGTGCGCGTGGACAATCCCAGAACCCTGGACTGCAGGAAGAGAACCCGGGTGCATCTGGAGTGCTTCCGGGTGCCCGTGCAGCACTTTTGCCACACCTGGAAGTGCTGCAGGAAGATCATCAGGGAACACCTGGAGCACATCCGGGTGCGACATAAAAGGGGTCGCCTCACTCCATTCGGGAAGCCGGAGTCAGGAGGCAGAGGACAGAGCTTACGAATGGAGTAGTGAAGGCGGCAGGAGAAGAGAGGAAAAGAGACAAAGAGCGAGTAAAAGGACTGAGCTTTGATTGGTGATTTGGGCATTGTGTGGTGCTGTAAAGCCTTAAAGAAGAATAAACGTGTGCTTTGGACTTGTGAGTTCTGCAACTCTGTCTGTGACCAGGCTGATCTTCCACAGTACATTGTATTCATTGCATGCAAAATTGTGTTTATGTGAACATTTCTAGGGAAGGGGGTCCAAAGCTTTCATCAGATTTTTGAAGGGGTCTGTGACTCAAAAAAGGTTAAGAATCACTGTTGTAGTGGCTTCTCATCTGCTCCACAGCTTTCTGGCAATTAGACGTCCCAGGCCTGGGTGATTTAAATTTGAGCACCCCTAGTACCATGAAGCAACAAATGCGTGGTTCATTTGCCTGGGAAAAACGAGGAGTTGAAGTAACGGAGAGTAGGACCAGGAGAAGAAGCGGGTGGGAATTAAGAGAGACGATCGAGAAGGTGAGAAGAAGGAGCCATGCGAATCCCCATGCTTGGTCATGAAGAGTTGACTACAAGTCAACTGGGTGCAACCGAGTGTGACCTGCAATCACTAAAAGTTCACATGAAGAAGGAGCAAAGTGATGTCTTGCCCTGCTTTGTCTGGATGCGCATTTGTTGTTTAGGTAGCATGCCCTTTGGCCCCCATAACAGGGAAGATGTTTGCTTAGGCGCGTTGTTAACCAAGTAATGTCCCCTTGGTCAAAGGGCTCATATTGCTCATACTTCTTTTTATCTGATGTTTCCCATCCTTTTGGTTGTTACATCATTAATTCACGAAAGAGCAACAGAAATAAAATTAGAAATTAATCTAATCACAATAACATGTAAGGAACATGGGCACTGACTTGTCATGGCAGGGGGTTAAGCTATAACATATACAGTATAGTACTTCAGTTTGGTCGCATTAAATAGCCTACCTTTGATGGCATGGATTGCTTCAGTTTAGAGACTGATCATTGGCATCAAAAGATTCAACAGCAGATGACAGCAGTAATCCTTTTACATAAATGAACCATTAAACTCATCAGCACAAGAACTATGCGTCAGGAATATCATGAAATTGGTTTCCATGGCCGAGCAGCTGCACACAAGCCTAAGATCACTATACACAATGCCAAGTGTCAGCTGGAGTGGTGTAAAGTACACCACCAATGGACTGTGGAGCCGTAGAAATGTGTTCTCTGGAGTGATGAATTATGCTTCATTATCTGGCACTTTGGCAGATGCCAAGAAAACGCTACCTTCATGACTGCACAGCTCCTACTGTAAAGTTTGGTGGAGGAGAGATAATCACCCAGGGCTGTTTTTCATAGTTTGGGATAGGCCCATTAGTTCCAGTGAAGGGTACTGTTAAGACATTTTAGATAATGGGGCACTTCCAACTTTATAGAAACCTGTGCATAAAGCCAGGTCCATACACATAGAGAATCTCAAGTGGACTGCACAGAGCCCTGACTGCAACCCTACTGAACGCCTTTCTGATGAATCTGAGCGCCAATTGCAAGTCAGGTCTTCTTGCCAACATCAGTACCTGACCTCACAAATGCTCTTTTGACTGAATGATCACCAATTCCCACAGACACACTTGAAAATCGTCTGAAAAACCTTCCCAGAAGAGTGGAAGCTGTTATAGTCACAAAAAAGTGGTGGTCAACTCCAAATTAATGTTCATGATTTTGAAATGGGATGCCCAACAAGCTCATATAGGTGTGATGGTCAGGTGTTCACAAACTTTTGGCCATATAGTGTAATTGTAGCAGCATGAACAAGCCCTTTGTCCAAGAAAAAACACTGACAAATCTGTGGATTCAGTACTCATTAGGAAAGAAAACCCTCTTTATCTGAAGAGCATCGTGGGGAAGCAGGAGCCTAATTCAACAAGCATAGGGTGCATGGCAGGAACAATCCCTGAACAGGGCAGCAGTCCATCACAAGGAGAACACATGCAAAAATCAGGGGCCTGTTTCGCATTTCCAACCTGTTTAACCTGCATGTCTTTGGAATGTGGCACCCAGGGGAAACTCACTGTGATAAACCCAGGGCATCAGCGAGCCCCAAACCCCAACATGAACACACGTGTACAGTCCCAGGTTCAAATAATCAAAGGTTTTTATTTTAAATACCTCCAAATGTGACACAAGCACAAACACAGGTCTTCCTCTCACAGTATCTCCTTTCTCCCTACTGCACTACCCTCCTCCAATCAAGCGTTGCTCCATTACCTCCCAACTCTGACTCGCCTGAATAAGGGAGTGCGGCCCCTTTTATTACAGACCCGGGAGTACTTTCGGTGCCAGGCCGACTGCCCAATGAAAGCACTTCTGGGTCATATGGAAGTCCATAATAGGAAGCTTGTCTCCCTACAGCACCCTCTCATGGCACCCAGTGACCCCAGCAGGGCTGCTCTGCCAGACTACATATCCCAACATGCCCTGCTGGTTTTCTACTATGCACCAACCTCTGGGGCTGCTGGCATCTAGCATGCTGGGGGAATAAAACTCCTCCATCATCTTCTATGTTTAATGGGATGTCCGTCTACCTTTTCTGGTCCTTCCTTCCAGGTCTGCTCCCTCTCCTGGCTGGAATGCCCGTCCAACCCATATGGTATCTACACCACATGAACATGGGGAGAACATGCAAAGTCCATGCAGGGAGGACTCAGCAAGTGAACCCTGTTGCAAGGCAGCAGCATTACTTCTGCACCACATTGCCATCATGGAATGAATCCCAAAGCCACATATTCACTGCCACCACACCCGCAATCCCCACAATGGGTTGCACTGCATTTGTTTTTAACTGTTTTGTAATAATAATAAAAAGGCATTGTTAGTTTTGATTGATGTTGTGCTATTGAATGGTATTCATTTTGAATTGTAAGGTAGTTTCACTTGCTTTCTCCCCAAAACACACCCTCTTATGTCATAATATAACAAGTCAGGGTGGCGGTACAGCAAGGGTCGGAATATAGGAAGCAACCCTGGACAGAGGTTAGGAGTATGCGCCAACCACATGACAAACCAATTCAGGATCCCAGATTAGGACCTGAGTGCAGCCATGCAATGGGTGACACCTCAGCACCACACTAGTTCAGATGGAATGGAACCAGTGTGAGATGTTTTATGGTGGCTGGAGTGCCAATTCTGCTACCAACCCCCATGTTCTTCCCTGCAGGGCTGGATGCAGATTAACATCATACCCAGGACGGAGCAACTGCAGGTTAAGGGCCTTGCTCAAGGGCCCAACAAAGTAGATGCACTTTTGGCATTTATAAGGTTTGAACCGGCAACCTTCCAATTGTCAGTGCAGATCCCTAGCCTCAGAGCCACCACTCCACCCTACCCTGGACAGGACACTTCTCAATCACCAGGGCTACTCATGTCGACCCCACACAAGTAATTTAAAATTATCAATTAAGTAAACGTGCACGTCTGTGGGAAAAGCAATGCACACATACAGTTTGAATGTGTGAACATCCAAAAAGCAAAGTCTGGCCTTAGGTTTCTCTGTAAAGCTTGAGGTAGCAGCACTAACCACTGGAGTGCCTTTTCAAAGGCTTAACACCTACAGTCTAATTGTCCAGAATGTCTCAAATGTCATGAGAGATGGGTTAAATTGGGTCTTTGAAAAATGATCATTATATCAAACAAAAAGCAAAGGCATCCAATTATGTTTAAAAGCTGTTTCTCTGAGTGGATTATAAGATAAGTTGCAGAGTTAACTACGGCATCCCCACTTCATACCACCTGGTGCTGTCGGGGGTTAGGTGCAGTTTGTCTTTAGTGGTCCTGGAGATCATCAGCAAGTTTGCTGAAGCACAACTCTTTAGTTGAATGGCCGCACTTAGCGATGTGACAGGCCCCGCCGATACCTACAAGGTGCTATTTTTATAACCTTTAATATACTGTGATGTACAATCATGGACAAATGTATCTGTCCCCTTACAGTACAGCTCATTGAAAAAGTGATGTATGCCTCCAGAAAAGTGATTAAATAAAGTGCTGTGTATACCTACCTGCATGCCTTTGAAATGTCAAGAAAAGCAAAGTAAGTGTGAAACTTCAAGTATTGCTCATTGTACAAAGATATTCTAAAATGGCCTGGACACATTTGTTGGCAACCCTAGATAAGATCCTAAATAACTGGATTACGCTGATTTTTCAGAATATCTGATTTCTTTATTTAGCGTCACACACGTCTCTAATCGTGCAATCAGTCATTCAGCCGATTTAAAAGGAGAAAAGTCATTACTCTGCTGTTTGGTATCATCATGTGTCTCACACTGGACACGGACGAGAGAAAGCGAAGGAGACAGTTGTCTGAAGAGATCAGAAAGAAAATTATAGACACGCATGTTAAAGGCAAAGGTTGGCAGCCCATCACTAAGCAGCTTGATGTGCCTGTGACAACAACTGCAAATATTATTAAGAAGTGTAAGATCCATGGGACTGAAATAATGCAATACTTCTGTGAAATAATGATTTCTTTTTATTCAGATAAAGCTTCTGCGTGTAACTGCTTCTGTATACTAAATTTCTTGTTGGACCTTTAACAATTTAATTGACAACTAATCCTCTTTAGCTACATATGGGAACCAAAATCAGAAATTTAAAAAAAAAATCACAAAGCAATTGGTAACATTGAACATCAAAATTGTTAATTTTGAATATTAACATTGTTTGATTGTTTAGTTAGTGTATCAGATACAGTCACATTCCCAGTCACAGTCGGGTATTATGCAGATGCATTGCTGTTGATATAAAGAAGCCCCCATACCCAGTGCCAGTGCTGTTATTTTGCACCCTAGGCCAAGCTTATTAGTGCACCAACCTACTGTTCAGTAGCTAACCCGTGTGGCTGGGTCCCCCCATATGAACTGCACCCTAGGCAAATGCCTAATGGTGGTGCCAGCCTTGCCCATTCTGCTAAATAATTTGTTGGCCGAAGTTCCTCCATGTTGGTGAGTCAGAGAGAGCATGTGCAGCATTGTTCATAAAGGCAGTCAGTTTTATTTTAATTCTCACCTTCGCTATGTCCTCCAGGGGGTCCAGAATGTGTCCCATAACTGAGCCTGCCCTTTTACTTAGCTTGTTAAATCAGCTGGTTTATTTGAAAGTGATGTTATCAGCTCAGTACACCACAGCATAGAATATCAAACTGGTCATCACTGAGTTATAGAAAATGTGAAGGATGTCACTTATCCCATTAAAGGAGCACAGCCTGCACTGCCCTTTCCTATGCAGTTCCTCTGTGTTACGAGACCAATCCAACCTGTCATTAATGTGGACCCACAAGTACTTATAGGCATGGACCCCCAACTACATCCACTCCTCAAATAGTGACCGGACCTAGAGGCTTGTCGGTGTGGCGAAAGTCAATATCCAACTCATTAGTTTTATTGATGTTAAGTTGCAGACAATTCTTTCTGCACCAAAAAGAAACGTTCTCCACCTGACTACTATACTGTTTCTCGGCCCCTTATCAATGCACCCCATAAGTGCAGAATAATCTGAGAATTCCTGCAATTGGCATGACCTGGTGTTATATTTATAGTTGGAGGTGTACAGAGTGAAGAATAAAGGAGACAGGACTGTTTCTTGTGGTGCTCCAGTGTTACTCACACAGTCCTTGAGCCTCACAAACTGCGGTCTGCCTGACAGATGGTCCATTATTGAGGACATCACAGGCTCAACCACCTGCATATCTCTGAGTTTACCAATTAACAGGGATGGCTGGATGGTACTACTCAAAAACACAGTCCTCACAGTGCTGCCAGCTTTGTACAGGTGAGACTAAGCCTTGTGGAACAGATAGATCATTGTAATCTCCACTCCAATCTTTGCCCGATAGGCAAACTGCAGTGGGTCCAGGTGGTCTACCACAAGATGACTCATATTGTCCAGGAAAGTCTTTCAAAGGTGTTCATGATGTGAGGGGAGACTGACAGAGCTGAACCTTTTCAGTTTAAGCTACAGGTGGTTAAGAGGTGACATGATTTAACTGTTTAAAACTATGAAGGAAATTTGCAATGGTTACTTTAAATTGAGTTTTTCAACAACAATAAGAGGATGCAGTTTGTAACAAAAGCGGACAAACTGTATAAACCTTAGTTTTCTTCACACAGAGAGCCACAGACGCATGGAATAAACTACCAAGTAGTGTGATAGAGAGTAGATCTTTAGGGGCCTTTAAATGCTGACTTGATGTAATTTTGAAGAAAACGTGTGAATAGGTTTGGTGAGTTGTTGGGCTCAATGGACTGGTCTCAAAAATATCGTCAAATTGATCTAATGCTCGATTATAAGTTCCCTTAGGCTTATGTTGCTATTTCTGAATTCAGGGCTTTTTTTTCTTTATACGCAAAGATTTTTCTGGTTTATTTATCGTAGCGCAGACTTGAGTGTGAAATGAAATGAGTTTTTAAGAGTGGTCCTTGGAGTTTCTCTCGATGGTATTGAGTCATTCCCTCCCTACTGAACAAAACTAATACATTCTTTAATATCATCTTCAGGTTTTTTTATGATTTTTTTGGGTTAGTGAACTTTTTGTTCTTCTCCAACTGCCATTGAATCGATGTATATGTGTGTGGGAGAGAATTAGAAACTGAATGTATATGTGAGACAAACATGAGTAGGTGTGTGTAAGCAGCTGAAGCATTTATGCATGTGCAGAACAAAACTTGTGCGCAGAGAAAGTATATAGATTTGTACTTCAGATGTGTGTGGTGGATCTCGCTTAAATAAATGTTCCAGACTCACTTTGCAAAGAGTTCAATGTACAGTATATTTACTTTAATTCAAGAGATCTACTAGAGAATGTGATGGCAAGTGAACTCTCCATTCTACTTTAGCCACTTTGATTAGACACAAAGATTCACAAAAGAAAGACAGCTGACATGTAGTAAATCATCCTACAGACTGTGGGCAGTTACAAGGAAAGTTATAAACTTAAATACTGTACACAACTTGAAACCACCTGATCTACTCTTAAAACTAAAAGTGACAAAGTGGGTCTCCAGGGTAATGGCATAGTGTGGGTTCCCAAAATCAAAGAAGGTTCATCCATTAGGCGACACAGTGATCAAACTATGATGATAGTGAGTGGCTGTCGTTAATGAAACTAAAAGTGTGCATGGTTCATACACCAAAGGGTGCACTCGTTGAGTGAGGGATATATGCACAAAGGGACGCCTTTTGTGCTATTGAAGGGGCACGCGCTCTGGACATCGGGGGGCCCAACCCACAACAGCAGTCATTGAAATCTAATAATAACGACTACCTGCTATGGACAATGAGGGATGACATCGGTCAACCCCGCCTAGAGCTCCAAATGGGCTTCAAACAGCACTGCTTAAAAGCACAATCCGCATGAAGACTCCAGAAAGAACCTTAATTTATTTAGATTTGTGAATCACCTTGAAGAGATGACAACACATTTCTAAAATATAAATGGGGCTTTGATATTAAAAAATCATTCTTGCTGCCTAAAATAACACATTCCAAGTGTTGCTCTTCTTGATCTGTTACTATCCTGCTAGATCGCCTACTATAGATGAAAGATTTCTGTTTTTGCAACATATTAGGAACCCTTTCAAAGCTCAAAGACTTAATTTTATATCTGAAAAAGCAATACTTGAATAAAATCGTTCTTTGTTAAGCAGTAGTTCTACATGGAACCACACAACCAATGTGCCATATTAGATCCATTTTTAAGACAGTATGTCATGCTTTATGTGAGGTTAAAGGAATTAAAGGAAATCCTCCATTCTATAATAGTA
>JANRMT010062815.1:28475734-28491239 GCA_026402145.1 Polypterus bichir lapradei
AGGCAGAGACAAGCAAACAATCAAGCACCGCGCGGGAAGCATATCTTATAGCATTGAGGAGTTTTAGTTAATATGTAATACATGCTCTGATTGGGTAGCTTCTAAGCCATCTGCCAATAGCGTCCCTTGTATGAAATCAACTGGGCAAACAAATTGAGGAAGCATGTACCATAAATTAAAAGACCCATTGTCCGCAGAAATCCGCGAACCAGCGAAAAATCCGATATATATATTTAGATATGCTTACATTTAAAATCCGCGATAGAGTGAAGCCGCGAAAGTCGAAGCACGATATAGCGAGGGATTACTGTATATACATACACATATATAGTTTGGAAGCAACTGTCATACTACTTCACCTGCTTTGGAGCAAATGAAAGTGACAACAGGTGCACTGAAGAGGTAACTGAAAGGGATTGGTTTTACAGGTGATGGCCACAGACATTTGCTCTCTCCTTATCCTTCCTGACTGATTTTTCTCTAGTTTTACATTTTGCTAGTGTCCTTGTCACTACTGGTAGTATGAGGCAGTTCCTGTAGCTGATTCAGGTTGCGTGTCGGTGCACCAAGTGCCACCAAGTAGCGCCAGAGACAGTACAGGTGCTTATTGATGCTCTGATCCAGTTCTGGGAGAAGATATTCCAAAAACACTATCCACAGTGTCATCAGGAGCATGCCCAGACATTGTCGGGAGTGCATACTGACATGTGGGGGCCATACACACTACTGAGTAGTATATATACTAGCTAAACTGTGTGTGGTCTTCAGGACAAAAAACAACCCATTGTGAGAGGAGTCATTTAACTAACCCATTACAGAGAACATGGACCCACCTTGTGCTTGCTGCCCCACTGGCTTTTGTAAGAAGACACTGGCCATACCATATTTTAGCCATATCTCTGGCATATGAGTCCTAATAATCTTTGTCTTGAGAAAATACCTCCAGACAGACAATGTTTTTAGTGAAAACTTCAAGCCTTGCTCTCTATTGCTGAGGTGTTTCACTTGCGCAGATTCAACATCGTGCCTCTTCATCTGTGTCATTAGCACAACATCATTGCTCTGTGGCAGCATTTGCAGCACACAGGTCTTTCGTAGTGAGTACTGAAGGGCATGCATGCGCCATCCAGTGGCTGTGGTTGAGCATGAGCAAAGAGAACTGCTCCAAACAAAAACACACACACACACACAGGTCTTTCATTTATATGTGTCTAATCAATATATACGAGTATGTACTCTTTGCATTATTATATACGATATATATGTATACTGTATGTATAGTACACAGTGGATTTAAAAAGTATGCACACGTCTGCCAAAATTGCAGATTTTGTGTAATAGAAAATTAAACCAAAATAAATCCAGTCTGAACTTATTCCACCTTTATTGCAATCTATACAAAGAAGGTAAAAACAAATCAGAAACTGTTTAGAGTTTAAAGGAAAAAAAAATCCTACAACAATCTGATTTTATTAGTGTACACACCCCCTAAACTAATACTTATATTGAAGCACCTTTAATTTGATTACAGCACTCAGTCTTTTTGTGTATCACTTTGGCACATCTGGATTTGGTGATTTTTTCCCATTTCTCCTTGCAAAAATTTCCAGATTTGTCAGATTATGAGGACATCTCCTACGGGCAGTTCCCTTCTGGTCATGCCACAGATTTTCAGTTGGATTAATGTTTGGGCTCTGGCTGGGCCATTCCAGAATCTTCGATCCTCCTTTGATGAAGCCATTGCTTTGTTGATTTTAATGTATACTTTAGGCCATTGACATGCTGAATGGTGAAGTTCCTCTTCATCTTCAGCTTACTAGCAGGTGTTTGAAGGTTTTGTGCCAGCATAGACTGATACTTGGAGCTCTTCATAATTCCATCCACCTTGACTAAAACCCAAGTTCTAGATGAAGAAAAGCAGCCCCAAAGCATGATTCTGCTTCCATCATGCTTCACTGTGGGTAAGACGTTCTTTTGAAGATGTGCTGTGTTATTTTTGTGACAAACGTATCTTTTGGAATTATGGCCAAATAGTTCAACCTTGGTTTCATCAGACCATAATACATTATTCCTCATGGTTGTGGGAGACTTGGGTATACCTTTTCTACAAAGTTTAGACAGGCTTGGATGTTTTTCTTTATGAGAAATGGCTTTTGTCTTGTTGTTCTATCCAACAACCAAGACAAATGAAGAATACGACAGACTGTTGTCATATGTAGGGAACAACTAGTACATGCTAGGAAATTCTGAAGCTCTTTTAATGTTGCTGTAGGCCTCTTGGTGGCCTTCCAGAACGGTTTTCTCCTTGTCTTCTCATTAACCTTAGATGGACGTCCTGATCTTGGCAAAGTCACTGCTGAGCCATATTTTCTCCACTTGTTAATGACCGTCTTCACCATGCTATGGAAGTGTATTAGGGCCATGGAGAAGAAAAACAAAAATCTAGTAAATTAGACATTGATTTTAAGATGAGGTTTACGACATCGTAAAGTTAAACTAGAAAGAGAAAAAAACAAGGGTTTAAAGTGGAAATGTTGAGATTAAAGTGGAAATGTCGACTTTAATCTTGATAGAACCTGTGAAATTAAAGTGGAAATGTGGAGAATAAAGTTGACATGGCGACTTTTTTCTCGACATACACTTTTTTTTTCTTCACTGAGTCCGTTTTTTTTTTTCTTGTTCATGGCCCTAATATGCTTCCGTACTTCCGTACCATGCTGTATGGGATGTTTAATGCTTTGGATACTTTTTTTATCCCTGTCCCAATTGAAACCTTTCAATGATGAGATCCTGTTCATGTTTTAAAAACTATTTGCAGAAAATGAAGTATGTTGCAACCAAGAGGATATCAGAATAATCCTAAAGGAACAGACAAACTTTATCTGAGTTCAGTCAGTGCCAATTTAGTTGATGTAAGATGTGTTATCTACTATTTGAGATTAAACCTATTGTGATTGGTTGATTCTGAACGCAGCCACATCCTTGTATTATTGAAGGGTGTGCACACTAATGCAACCTGGGTTTTGTAGGATTTTTTTTCTTTTTTCAAATCAGTTAAACAGTTTGTTTTCACCTTCTTTGTATAGATTTCAATTTTGCAATAAAGGTGGATAAAGTTCTGACAGGATTTATTTTTTATTACACAAGGGGTGTGTAGACTTTATATCCACTGTGTTTATATATACAGGGTGGGCCATTTATATGGATACACCTTAATAAAATGGGAATGGTTGGTGATATTAACTTCCTGTTTGTGGCACATTAGTATATGTGAGGGGGAAAACTTTTCAAGATGGGTGGTGACCATGGTGGCCATTTTGAAGTCGGCCATTTTGGATCCAACTTTTGTTTTTTCAATAGGAAGAGGGTCATGTGACACATCAAACTTATTAGGAATTTCACAAGAAAAACAATGGTGTGTTTGGTTTTAACGTAACTTTATTCTTTCATGAGTTATTTACAAGTTTCTCTTTGTTTACAGCCATTGACATGTCGCAGAGGTTAACACTTGAGGATACGAGGATGAGGCTCCTCTGAAACCCCCTCTTAAACGGTGATACAATGGGAAACAAATACAGATTTTTTTGCCTCCTCTTTGCTCGATCAGCTGCTGGTTTGCTGCTGCTGCCATGCCGTGTGATCTGCATCTCGCACGGCACTTCGAATATTTAAAAGCCTGTACAGCAGCTGTCCTACTCTTTGTCTTTTATTTCTGGCCCCAGGCATGGTTAAATCTTCTTGGCACTCTTGGTTAAGTCTCATCTCGTTGGACGTGAGTTCTTGATATTTTGTAGTTTAGAATTTAAAAAACAGAATAAGAATCTGAAAATCTAACATCACATTAAAGTTCGATAAATTCTGAAAAGAATGATAGCAAACATATATATGTAGGTTTTAAAATAAGCCCAATTTAAAGCGTGACAAAAAAATGTGACTTAAAAACATCACATAAAATCGTTGCACAAAATCGTTGCACTTTTAGGCATATATATATAAATATGTTATTCAGTAAGTAAAAACACCTTGTTAATATGAAAGATCAGATGATAATGGTCAGACTCATTCAAGATAACAGAAATGCCACAAATACTGAAATAAAATATGTTTATGACAGTAATGTGCAGAAGGGTATAGTATATCTGTCAATAGACAGTGAGTCAGACCTTGAGGAGGATGGGCTTCAGATGGAGAAGGCCACTCTGGTTTCAACTTCTGCTAGCTAAGAAATGAAATAATGGCTAAACTGGGGAAGTGAACATGGACACTGCATGACTGAAGATTGGTATAATGTCATCTAGTCTGCTGCAACATGCAGATGGTCTGGTCAGGATTTTATGTACACTACATGAATTCATGGATCCCTTCTGTCTTGTCTATGTCATACAGGCTGGATTGGTGGCTGAGCAGTGTGGGGATTTTGTTTTTGTCACACAGAGGTCTCTTACCAACTTAGTGTAATTTGAATGCTACAGTGTTCCTCAGCACTTGAGCTGACCATGTACATTTTTTAATGTCTACAGTCTACTCTTGATCAAATTAATACTTCCAATTGGATAAAATACCATATGATCAAGCATACATAATCTCAAGCTCATTCCTCAAACATAACATTGACATCAGTTAATTCCAATGACCTGCACAGTCAGAAGATCTTTGTCCAATAGAACATGTTTGTGATGAGGTGGACCTGGAGGTTTGCAGCATAAATTTGAGGCTGAAAAAGTTGCAGGACCTGCAAGATGCTATTGAGTCAGTGAGGATGAGCCCATGATGTCCTGGATGAAAGACTATCTGTTTGTGAGACTCAAGGTGTGCATCTTTGATATGGATGTGAGTAACACTGGAGCACCACAAGGAACAGACCTGCTTCCCTTTCTCTTCACTCTGTACATCTCAGACTATAAATATAACACCAGGTCATGTCACTTGTAAAAGTTTTCAGATGATTCTACACTTATGGGGTGTATTGATAAGGAGGATGAGACAGAGGAGAGGAGTCAGATGGAGAACTTTGCTTCTTGATACAGGATAAATGATCTGCATCCTAACATCAGCAAAACCAAGGAACTGGTGGTTGACTTTTACCTCACCAAAGAGCCTCTGTGTCCAGTCACTATTCAAGGAGTGGATGTAGAGGTGGAATGGGTCTTTCAGTCCATGCTAGCAATGGGACAATTCCAAACACACACTGGCTTAATTAAACACACTGTATTACAGGGGGTGAAAGGCTATACCATAATCTATAGGTATTAAAACAAATTATATTCTTTTCAAATTAAACAGACACTAATATGAGTTTAACTTAAAGCACTTTAACTTTCAAAGACTGGCTCTTACATTTCTGCCCCCTAATTGCTTATTCAGGAGCAGAGGCAATTACTAGCTTTAGATTGGCTGACTTCTAGTAATTTTTAAGTGCAGAAGTATGTCTTTAAACTTGAGGAGCCAAGCCACAGAATGGCCAAGCGTAGCCATTCTGAAAAGTAGGTGATTAGCTTATTGAAGGGCTTGACAACCTCTTCTGTTCTTGTTGTGTTCACTGCACTCCTACAAGTACTTGGGGGTCCAAATCGATGACAGGTTGGACTGCTCTCAGAACACAGAGGAACTATATTAGAGAGAGCAGAGCAGGATCTTTTTTCTTAGGAGGATGAGCTCCTTCACATATTCTATAACTCTGTGGTGGTCAATGTGATTTTCTGTGCTGTGGTTTTCTGGGTTGGTAAAATCACTTCAAGAGTGGCCCACCAAATCAAAGAGCTGATTAAAAGGGCAGGCTCAGTTATGCACTCTGGACCCACTGGAAGTACTAGTGGAATAGAGAATGAAGACTGATTACCATTATGAACATCACAGCACATCCTCCCTCTAACATGTTAACACTGAGGATTTTGAGTAACAAATTTATTTAGCAAAAGTGAAACACTATTGATGGTCCTTTATACCTAAAAAAATGCTCCTTTGTAGTGCCTCACTATGACTGCTCTCTTATCATAAGCTTCTTTTTAGTAATTTCGGTGTGTACAGTATTTAAACAATTAACAAAACTCAGTTATATTTTTGAAAATATGCAGGATGTGTCTAATTTTAATGCATACTTTCATAGCTTTTGATGTGAGCACTGACTCCACTGCTAGATCTATCCTTGAATGATCCCTTCTTTTAGGAGCAGTGCTTTGGTTCACAAGCATCAGTAATGGTTATGGCAGGCTTCCAGTCCTCGTTCACTTTGTTTATCACTCATTTTCCTTACTAAAAAGCTGAAGGAATATCAAAAGCCTGACACCCTTTATTCGGTAGCTTTTTTATTGTCCCTGCCCTCTTCCTCTGGAGTTCCTCGGCTGTCTTTAGCAGAATTTTCATGCAGATGATAAAATAGCAAATCATGTTGGAAAAAGCAGCACAATTTCCCTGCAGTAAAGTAGAAGGAGGGCCAAGAGCCTACAGTTTGACGGCTCTAAACTAATGCCTGCCCAGCCCACAGGCTGCCGTGTTGATGTGGCATTACATGGAGATGCTCTGAGAAGAAGCAGTATGTAAGAAGTTTAATACAGTAACTCCTCATAATGCTAATATAACAGGTGCTTTTGTCCTTGAAGCACCGAGAATACGGCTTAAACACACCAAAACTGGTCTGCTTATTCAATATATACTACACAATTGAAGAAAACACAAAAATGAAAATAACTTAAAGCAGAAGCAAGTAAAAACTCTTCTTCTCCCTTGGGCCTTCCCCAGTGTGTTCTGAAACCCTTTCTAATTCAGTGACGTGCGGTGAGGTTCATGGCTGGTGAGGCTACACCTTCAGAGTCAGAGTTGCAAATATATGAACCCCAAAGAGTAGCTTGTTCACTCTTCAGTTGGCAGCATGCACATTGACTACTGGTTATGTTTCATATCTCATCAGCATTCTTTACACACACATAGGTGAGGTACATATTTGGATAAGAAAGAACGTTACATTTATAGCGGCGAGAGAAAGTGCATTTGCTCTGCACCCTCCATGTGTTCTAAGTTTACTGTTGCAATTGCACAATTCATACTCATTCACTACAAATGAAAGTATAGAGTGGTGTATAAAAACGGATTTCAACATTGACCTCAATTGAAATATTTAGTTTTTTTTAAATAACTTTTTATTCTGATGCTTTAAGCAATTTTAATAGAGACTGTTCAACAAAAGGATAACAAAAAAAAAAAAATTAAAAGAATATTTTATTTAAGGTCAAAATTGAGTTTTTAAATACTGGATTTTTTTTTCTTTTTTTATAAAATTGAAAACCGTTTATGGTCTTACCTTTATTTGTAAATGAAGTCCATGTGCTTATCCTTCTTCACTAAATTCTCTGTCACTTTCTTGTAAAAGTTCCCATTATTTTCCTTTAGTTTTAAAAATCTTAATCTTCCATTTTGGCTGTCAGTCAGAACAAAATATAAAAATAAACGGACCAATGCAGTGCACTTGACTTTCTGATATTGCTAACTTATTGGCATCCAGAGCCTCTGCATAGAAGAACAGCAGCAACAAGCACACGTTGGGCTCACATCCGCCCCCTTCAGTGCACCACGGTACTGTCTGCCTCACCTTGTGCCTTTTCACTGTCTGATCAGTAAGACTAAATATGTCACATACATTCATTAGAGATATTAGCCAGACTGTAGAAAGTCAGGGTGTATAATAAACCTGTCTGCAAACATTATATTGGCGACATACAGAAAGACAGCAACAGGAGCACTCAAATTGCCAGGCATCAACCCCGTGTGTGACGGAGAGCACAGTCCATGGTGAGGCTCGTCTTGTCGCTGCCGCACCTCGCGTTTCTTCCCTGTATTTGAACAGAAAATGCACCAATTCAGCGATTTTGACTATAAAAATGATCAAAATTATTGGAATCATACAGAAAACAAATTTATAGCACAGACCAGTGGACAAATTTATTTGATGTTATCATTATTATTTTTTTTACTTTTCATGATGCCTCCTCTGACCGCACGTCACTGGTCTAACCTTTGGAGTATTTAAGTACTTGCCACCACCCAAACAAGCTGCTTTGAATCTCCCATCTGTCTTTGCCTCTTTCTGGCAGCACTGACCTGTTCTTCCCACTAGCTAAGACTTCACCCAGCTATGCTTTGGACTCAAACCTCAATGGGATATGTGCTTCAAACCACCCTTAAAACCCTTGTTGGGACCCCCTTTCAGTAAGTCTTTCATTCACTCCCAATAACAGCACAGTCTCATACATTGTCATTCTGGACAATGTGTCCTCCTCTGATCTGTAGGTCTTATGACCACCAAGTAGCCTTCCATTGTAACTTCTCCTACACTTTTAAAAATAATGGTTCTTTATTGGCAATTTACTGTTCTTTGAATATTATACTGATTCTTTGGACTTTGAAAAGACTTCTAATATGTAGACAAAACAGAAATGTTCAATGTATAGTGGGCTACCTAGCAGAATAAAACAGATGAAGAAAAACTGAACTTAGCAACAAAAACAACATTATTTATTTTTACAGGAAATAGTCATACTAAGGATGTAGCTCATAGGGCTTTACAAGATGACAATAAATTGTTTTAAGAAAAGAAAAAACAATTTAAGATTAGATGAGGAGAATAATAATAAATAGCACATAAATATAAATAATGCACACTTACATAGGATAGATACAGTATATAATTAATAGAGAAGTGGAGTCCTTAACGGTAGAGTCAATTTTTAAGTCTCTAAATGTGAGTCAGATGACAAGGGTTGGTGGCCAGAGAGGACTGGAAAATTTAAAAAAATAAAATAAAACACAATCTGCAAGAGTACCAGGCCAGAAGACCACCCAGCCCCAAAGGGCATTCTACTTAACATAAATGTTCTTAAGTTGCTCCTTTTGTTTTCTTAGTCATTGTTTTAGAAGATTCAACACAGTAGGTCTCATGGTAAGTTGGGGTACCTGCTTTCATTCAAATATTCAAAAAGCACAGGCGACTGCACAGGATTTTGATCAGGTGGTGGTGGAACAGAATGCCACCACAGAACAATTGGAAAAGAAAGCAGAGAAAAGTAAAGATTAATAATGATTGGTGATTCATTGAAGAATATGATAATTGTATGCATATCTAATTTATTAAGGGTAGAATTAACATGTAGGTATGAAAAAATCTAATTAAGTAAGTGGGGTTTTAGGAGTTTTTCAGCTGATCCACAGTGTTAGCGTATGTCACGTGTGTGCACATAAGGGGCATTGGATAAGCATAAGGTCTCGGATAATTGTAATCTTCTCAGAGGGCGCTATCAACTAATGACTTTTCTCTTCCTCTCTCTGCAGGCCAGAAGATTGACAACCATGACACCTCTGACATCACTTCCGGTTTCTGCCTGCATGGACCCTGCCAAGAACCTTTATCACTGGAAGCAATGCCATCTTAATCAGTCTTTCTGGAGACATGCGTCGTCACAATGTTTCTTTTCTTTTTCAATGCGCTATACCTCATATCTTTTATTTGAATTTACAGGGTTAGACTTCATGGTGTGCCAAAGATTTATAATCTTCTCCTCTCTCTTTGTTACACCTAACATATCTCCTCTTTGTTACACCTAGCATATCTCTATCTACCTTATCCTGTGTTATTGGATAGCAAGAGTCCTTTTAAAATCAAGAGCCAATTGGTATTTCACAAATCTGTTATCATCTGGTCATGGCTATGAAACCTGTTACAGATTTAGTGAAAGAAAGATTCCACCTGGAACCTTCATATGGATAGGTCTTTTTGGAACCAAAACTGGTTCCTCTATGGCAATGTTCTGGAGAACCACTCAGGCTCTTTAATTTTTTAGTGTGTACTATGCAACTTTGCACTCCTCACTTATAAGAAGTCTTGCAACCTCTTGATTGCCCTCATACATTCTACTCTATGAAGACAGTCAGGCACCTCTGTTATTACTAGGTTACATGTCCTCAAGCATCCTTTTGAAATTTTAAACCCAGGCGGCAACCTAATTATTTAGAGATTTTTCAGTAATCTAATGTCTACTGTACATACTTCTGAACGTAAAACGCAACCCATCCAGGACCAGTTCCTAAAGTGTGTCTAATACTACAAGACCAGGCTCTGACTCCCCTTGATCCTACAAATGCATATATCGATTGTAAAGAGCTTAGAAAGGCAGCATCAAGTGTTTGTGGAGGCCACTATTAGGCCAAAACATCCCTCCAGCCCCAGCTGACCTTTACTAACATGTGCTCCTCTAATAAAGTGTAACATTTCTCTTCATTGTCTGGCATTTTCATTGCCTCTTAAATAGGAATGCTGCTATAAAAAATAATTAGCAATCAACGATGAAGCAATTCCAAGCACACAGGCACTGAGCATATCACGAGTCAGTATACTATGAAAGAAAAGTAATCTCGTCAGGGTCTAGCTTTTATAAACACTATGCAAGAGGTAAGACATTTGGATATTTGGTTTGGCTGCATAAAACTACCAAGTTTATTCACAAATGATGTCAATACAAGGCCCTGTCAAAGGAAAAATCACTTGAGCTTTTAAAAGTGCTGTGGCTGTTTTAAGCCTTTGTATTACGTGAGTGTTTTACACAGTTTTAAAAATGATGTAGTGCTGCATTAAGACGAAGGGCAGCGTGCTGGTGCAGAGGTCAGCATTTCAGCCTCACAGCTCCAGAAGTCTGACTTTGAATACTTGAGTGTTCACAGTCTTTGTGGAATTTCCTTATGTTCTAATGAACTCCTGGATTCCTTAAACAACCCCAAGATGGATGTCTGCCGCTGTGTTGGCCCTTTCAAGTATTGTTGGTTTTGTTTGACTTCTTGTTTGCCTAATCTCAGGGCTAACTGTGATGTTATGTTTCTTATGCTTGTCTTTATAGCGTGCTAACTTTCCTCTATTTAATTACTCAAACTGTATATACAGTATAATGGCTTGTTTCAATAAGTCACCTTGGATAAGGTATCTGATGAATGATTAAACAAATAAATAAATAATGGGCAACATAGTGGTGGAACATGGTAGTGCAGTGAGTAACATTGCTGTCTCATGTGTTCAGTGTTCTGGATTTGAATCCAGTGCTCTTGTGAAGTTTACAAGTTCTTCTTGTGTTTGAGGGTTTTTCACTTTTTATTCCAGTTTTCGTTCAAAGACATGTAGATCAGATTAACTGGCCATTACAAACAGACACCTATGTGTCTCTGTGTGTGTGTGTGTGTGTATGTGTGACTGGTACTGTGATAGTTGGTTGTCACAGAATATTTGGAAACATTTGTTGATGACTGTCATTGATTCTAAGCCTGCTGAATGTGAATGAAACCAGTCATGGTCCTCAGTAACAAGCCGAGTAGGCACAATTACTCAGGGTCCACCATGCGATAGCCAGTGGGCCTAGAGGGAAAGCTCCTTTGCTTAACTTATAGTCAGAAGCAGAACAATGTACGAGGCAAACTTCCTTTTTAATGTCAATTCAAATTGTGGATGTTTACACCTGACACCTCCTAGTCCAGGGATCTCAAACTCCAGTCTTTGAGAGCTGCAGTGGCTGCAGGTTTTCATTCTTACTCTTTTCTTAATTAGTGACCTGTTTTTGCTGCTAATTAACTTATTTTGAATTCATTTTAATTGACTTGTTTTTTTAAGAGTTGTTCCCCAGAATTTCTTCATCGTTCCTCCGAATTACTTTATTTCTTTCCTTAAACAGAAATGAAACATGAAGTGAGTGAGCCAACAGAAGACCAACTAAGTCAGGGTCTCAAACTCCGAACCAGTTGCTTAATTAGGCACCAAGTCTTGTTGTTAATTAAACCCGTTCTTTAATTCCATGGCAGGGGTACGGAAATCCAACACCCGACTTGTCCGACACGGGTAAATTGATCGTCAGACAAGCGTGTTTTTCTGGTTTCAGTTGTCCGCGAACAAATGCAATTTTCTGGAGAAAAAAGAATTATATGTGCTGTGCGGGGCACATTTTTACCACTACTTTCAAATAAATTTTAAACATTTGGGTACGTACTTCGTGCGGAAACAGTCTACTTAGGCATGTTCTTCATGTCTCAAATTGGTCTTCAATATTGTTTATAAAATGACGGCCGATTTTTCAAAGGGGAAGCACTCTTACGGTCTTACTTTTTATCCTACTATTTACACGCTTGGAGATGCGGTCATTTTATTTCATGCCGACATTACGATGTAATCTAATGATTTTTCATTATAATCGATAACTTTTATATATTATTGATAAAAGTTATTGTTTCTACATAAAAATGCGGCCATTTTATTTACAATGCAAATATTTTCACCACATAACAAAGCTTGTTAGGCAGTTAATCTTTCCTGAAATTTGCGATTTCGCATAGGTTGTGATATAGGCTATTGAGGAGTTAAGAAATTTATTGCGTAACAACATCAATTTTAATGAGCTGTCTATAGATTGTTTTTGATTAGAGAATTTTTCATATAAAACAAGTTAACTGCTTTCTTCACGTTATGTCAAAATGAAGCGTTTGCGAAAACACTGCTGTATTCGGAAGTGCCTACGTATTACACAAGGAATGCGAGTAGAAAATCATTTGAACGACGCAAACGAGGAGAGCGAGTCGACGGACAACCTGGCATATTCAAAGAAACTACGATAGGCAGACTGTACACCGTGCATCCCAATCAAGATGAATGCTTCTTTCTTCGCATGCTGTTGGTAAATGTTCCCGGTCCAACGTCTTTCCAGCAATTGAGAATTGTCAACGGCGTTACACATGCCACTTTCCAGTGCATGTCAAGCTCTGAATTTATTGGAGAACGACCGACACTGGGATGTATTCATTAATGACGCGTGCAACACGTCACATCCAAATCAAATTCGTGCATTGTTTGCAATCATATTGACCGCCTGCACTCCTTCATCTCCAACAGAGTTATGGGAGAAATATAAATCGCACATGGCTGAAGATATTTTCCGTCGAATACGCAAGAAAAATTCAAATATGAACTTGGATTTCACAGCAGAAATCTACAACGAAGCGTTGATAATGATTGAAGATTTGTGCTTAGAAATCGCGAACAAAGTTCTCAATCAATTGGGAATGCCATCACCGAATCGATCTGCTGCTGCTTCGTTTGATGTAGAATTGCGTCGTGAACAAAATTACAACACGGGTGATCTTTTGTCGTATGTGCAATCAAATATTCCTAAGCTAACGCTTGAGCAAAAAGGCATTTACGATCAAATAATGCAAAATGTCAATAACGGGGTTGGAGAAATCTTCTTCTTAGACGCGCCAGGAGGAACTGGTAAAACGTTCCTAATTAGATTGATTCTGGCAGCAAATCGATCCCAAAATGACATAGCCTTAGCTCTTGCGTCGTCCGGAATAGCTGCGAGATTGCTACCAGGTGGAAGAACTGCTCATTCCGCTTTGAAATTGCCATCGAACATGCAATTCATTGAAACTCCCACGTGCAACATTTCCAAAGCATCCGGCATGGGAAAAGTATTGCAGAAATGCAAACTTATTGTTTGGGATGAATGCACAATGGCGCACAAAAAAATCGCTCGAGGCTCTTGATCGATCATTGCAAGATTTGCGTGGAAACATCACACCATTTGGGAACGCATTAATATTGCTTGCAAGAGATTTCAGGCAAACATTACCTGTAATTCCTCGATCGACACCAGCGGATGAAATAAATGCTTGCCTGAAATACTCTATTTTGTGGCGACACGTAAAGACGTTAAAATTAACTGCAAATATGCGTGTCCAGCTGCAAAACGATCGATCAGCTGAGATATTCTCACATCAATTGCTGGAAATTGGGAACGGAAATGTGCCGGTTGATCTGACCTCAGGATGAATTTCATTGCCTCATAACTTCTGCAATTTTGTGACGTCAAAAGAAGAATTGGTTGAAAAAGTATTTCCCAATATTCAAACCAATTATAAGAATCACGATTGGCTAAGCGAACGAGCTATTCTTGCGGCTAAGAACAAAGACGTCTACGAACTTAACAATATTATGCAGTCACATGCAAGTCCGTCGACACTGTTGTGGAAGCGAATGAAACGGTTAATTATCCAGCAGAATTTTTGAATTCACTCGATCTGCCAGGCATGCCACCGCACGTACTGCAACTGAAAATCGGCGTCCCAATTATCATGTTGCGAAATATGAACCTGCCAAAGCTTTGCAATGGCACGCGGCTTGCAGTAAAAAAAAATAATGAGCAACGTCGTAGAAGCAACAATCTTGACAGGACCTTCCAAAGGTGAAGATGTCCTCATTTCTCGCATTCCTATGATTCCAACGGATATGCCATTTCAGTTAAAGAGATTGCAATTCCCAATTCGATTGGCGTTTGCAATCACCATCAACAAAGCTCAGGGCCAATCTTTAGAATTGTGCGGTTTAGATCTAGACACGGATTGCTTCTCACATGGACAATTATATGTTGCGTGTTCTAGAGTCGGCAAACCAGACAATCTCTATATCTGCACACACAGTGGAACAACAAAAATATTGTATACCCACAAGCATTGTGAAATTAAACATATTAGAAACGTGCGCTTTCTCTTTTCTTTCTTTTCCATTTAACCAGACTGAGCCACAGCAACGCGTGGCCGGGTACATCTAGTTAAAAATAAAGAAGAAAACATTCTAACGGTTTCCAAATGTTATGAAATATCTATAAAAATCTTCACTTAGACGCGATTATTTTTTCCTGACAACATCGGTAATATTTACTTCTTTGGAACTGTACCATCTTACGGAATTTCGAATACGTCATTAGGAATTACCTGCGTAACCCATAATGCACTGCGGTAAACACGTTTCTCTCGCTATATGCGTGTTGCTGAAACTGAAGCAAGTAGCATCGCGGGTGAGAAATGGATCGTTTCTTGGTTAACACTGGCACACCAAGCCCTGAAAAACCTGACAATTAGTGCAAGAAAAGAAAAACAAAAGCTGAAAGGGACCGTGAGTATGATAAAAAAACGAAATCGGTCTTTTCAATCGCAATGGCTCAAAGAGTTTCCGTGGGTAAATGCAGACGACACTGACTCCGTTTTTTTGCCAAATTTGCCGTCAATATCCACTTATTGCTGACAAAACATCCGCAAGAAAGTCGACAGAAAAGACACACTACTGTCGCATCAGCTGTCTGCGAAACACATTGCCTGCATGTCAAAGCATGAGTCTAAAAGTAAGAAAAAAGTTGGTTCAATTGAAAAAGCGTTTTCTAAAGTTGAACGCTCTGAGGTTGAGCGTTATGCTAGGCTGTTCTATACTGCTTCTTTAGAAGAGTTTGACCCACTACCAGCTGTGGAATTCTGGCTGTCATCTGGCAACAGGCACATCACTCGCAAAAATCCTGAAAAGTCATCAGCATCCACTTCTGCAGGACCATCAGTCCAGGAACCATGCAGTTCGGCTCAAGCAGAAATGAACAGCATTCAGCCCATGCTGTCTGAGATGGTAAAGATTCTTGGGGGAGAAGATGTTGCAAGACAA
>JANRMT010062815.1:28491339-28518833 GCA_026402145.1 Polypterus bichir lapradei
GCATTGTTTATTAGTGAGTTAAAATGATAAGGGAATCTTTTATATAATGTTCTAGAGCAAGGTGGCAAAATACTACTCCCTGAAATAACTTTTTTTCAGTTTTAAAATGGAAGGCAGTTTTGGTATCAATAAAAGAGATCAGAAAAAATAAATTATTTTTCACTTTTGTTATTTGTTTATGGGCAAGTGAATTTAACTGGCAGAAAAGTGGATTTTCTAAGTTTACTTGTCCATGGACAAGTAGAAAAAAATTTGATTTCCACACCCCTGCATGGCTTGTTGCTGCTCTCATTGTCCAATGGCATACATTTCTAAAATTGTTGATTTTTTTCTTTACTTTTCTAAGAGCACTGTTCAGATGTTTTGGGGAACTGAGCAAATCAACATTCCTGAGACCTCCACCCTTTTTATTTTCAGATATTGTATGATGGTCACAGTTTGCTGGTCATTTTTTGGTTCATTTTGTATCTCGTCATTGTTCAGCTGCTAATTAAGGAAAAAGAACAAAGGGGTCTGAGTCTTCAAGAGCAAGTCAATTAAAATTAATCTAAAAGAAGTTAATGAACAGTAAAAACAGATCACTAATTAAGAAAAGGGTCAGAATGAAAACCTGCAGCCACTGCGGCCTTCCAGGACTGGAGTTTGAGATCCCTGGCCTAGAGGCACAATTTGCCCCTGAGCCAGCCCTGATGGTCCAGATGATTTTGTTAAGTAGTGCGATGAGTCTTCTACACCTAAACATTAAAAACCTAAGGTACTGATTTCATGAGAAATACAATTTACCCCCAAGACACAATCAACAAAGGCTAGGCAAGTAGAGATTTTTGACAGTTATAAATATCTGGGGACAATTACAATCTCTAAATGAACTTTTAACGAAAATGCGGATACCGTCTGCACGAAGGTACAATAGCGCATCTACTGTTTAGAAATTCTAAGTGTTTCTAATTTGAATCTTACCATTAGGTCACTCTTTCATAACTCTTGTGCTAAGTCTGTCTTTACTAATGTTCTGTTGGTTTAGAAATCTTAATGTCAGCAACAAAAGCAGAATAAATCAAAATGTATAATGGAGCAGTAAAATAACAAGGTCTCAGCAGTCCGATCTCACAGGGCTGTTTAATAAGCAAGTATCATTTAAAGCAAAGTGTATTCCGTCAGACAGGACTCACCCGCTACATTCTCAATTGCAACCGTTGCCATCAGGTCACAGTTCAAGCTTCCAAGGCTGAAAAGCAACAGGTTCAAATACTCCTTCATATCAACTTCTAAATCAGCTTTAGTAAGCATCATTGGCTTGGGATGAACAATTATCATTTACATCAAGTCTTAAGCAAGCCTAAATGTTGGATTAACTTTTATGTTTAATATGTTTGATCTAAAGTTTCACCATAAGTATCATGTTCACTACTATATTTTATTTATTTGATCTAAGTTTATGTTTGATGATTATGATTTTTGTGATGCTTTTATAATGCTACTAGTCCTCCGTGTAGTAGTGAAACAAGACAGTGAGGAGGGCCCCACCCGGCTCCTCACTCCTGACGTCACGCTTCCCCCTCCCCTCGGCCTGCAGCCTCTATCTTGGATTAGCAAGAATATGTCACTCCTGCAAGCGAACTATGATTCTTAGTGCGATGAGAAAAGTCATAAAACCAACTGGAATGTTCAAGCAAATTGTAGAAAAAAACTCAATCTAAATCCTTTAAGTAGTTCTCTCATTCACTAGCTAAGCAGAGGTAAGGAACGCCCCGAGGCAGACACATGAGTGAGGAGGGCCCTGCCCCCCTCCCCTCGGCCCACTGCGTGTCTCTTGGATTCACGCAAATAAATGAGTGCTGCAAGCGAACTATAATACTTAGTGCAAAGAGAGAGGTCGCAAAATCAACTGGAATGTTTAAGCAAATTATAGAAAAAAACTCAATCTAAATCTGTTAAGTACTTCTCTCGTGAAAAACAGACAGACATACAGACAGACAGATATTGGATTTTATATAGAGATGTTTTGGTCTGTCTGTAAAACCTGCTGACAAATCAAACTTTCCCCTTGGCACAATAAAATTTGAATTGAATTAACAAGACCAGCACCCTTTCCAGGGATGTTTCCTGCCTTGTGTCCAGTGCTGCCAAGTCCTGACCCTCTGTGACCCTCAAATGCATTAAGCGAGTTTGAGAATGGAAGGGTGTAACTATAATAATGTGAATCTAATCAAATTTTATCTTATCTTATCTTAACTTTCCTTGTCTTTCCTTTCCTTATCTTATCTTTCCTCATCTTATCTTGTCTTACCTTTTCTTATCTTTCGTACATTGTCTTATCTTGCCTTATCTTATCTTGTCTTTTCTTATCTTATCTTTCCTTTCCTTATGTTATCTTTTCTTATCATGTCTTATCTTATCTTATCTTCCCTTTCCTTATCTTATCTTTTCTTTTCTCATCTTTTCTTACCTTGTCTTACCATATCTTGTCTTATCTTACGTTTCCTTATCTTAACAGACGATTGCTGCCTTTAAATTAGACTCAAATAAGTTTTTGTATCCCAACGCCTTATCCAGGGAATTCCTGCTTTGCACATGATGCTGCTGGGATAGGTTCTGACTTTCTGCAACCAGTAACAATTTAATGCAGGTTTAGAGGGATAAATGAAGGCGTTGAATATAACAGTGCTAGTACTACTGGGACCAGCAGTCTTTCCTGCTTTGTCCCTTTGATTCAACACCTCGTAAGTGCTTAGTGAATGTTGAGGTTTTCACTGCCAGCATTCTTTTACAGAACTTTACAAAACCAATCACATTTTGGTATTTTTAACTCTTATAATAATTCTGTACTCCATCAAAGTCAAGATTAACAAACACCTTTCTGCATCCACCCACATAAAATAATTTCATTTTCAAACTAGAATCTGTAATGGATAAAATGACTTGTACCTTAACAGCCCTCAAATGGTAACAACATCACATTAACATACAAATTCAGACACAAGAGCTGGAAGCAGTCCAGTCCAAGGGCCTCTTGTCTAAAAGAGTGCAGAAACACACACCTCTATCATCTCTTAACCTTTGCACTGACATTAGCACGTATCTTAGTAATGTTCAGACAAAAACACAGATTTGGCATCCACTGGAGCTTCTTGAAAGTCCTCAAGCACTTAAAACGTGGGAAATTATCTAGATACCAAGAGAAATACCCACTGTAATGGGCAGCCAACAAAGTGGAAGGGCCAGAGGAGAAGCCATTAATGAGGCAATACCTTCCTTGGGACACTAGAGGGCAGCCCTCCTGGGCAGTTGTTGCACCATGGTTTCCCACAGGGCATGTTGGGAGCTGGAGTTTTGTGAAACCCTGTTGGGTTACGTGTGGGCCACCAGGGGGAGCTGCAGAGAACCTATAGAGAACCTCCAGCGCACCTGGGAGTGATTCCAGGTAATAATAATGAGCCACCTGGAACACTCCCGGGACCTGAATAAGAGGAGCCACCTCACTCCATTGAGGGGCCAGAGTCGGGAGGAAGGAGTGGACAAAGCCTAAGGAAGAGAAGAGGCGGATGGTCTGGCGGCAAGGCAGGGAATGGACTGTATATTGGTGTGGTGTTGATGGTTTGTGCACTTTTGATTGTAAATAAACACGGGTGGTGAGTTGAAGCTGTGTCCTGCCTGTCTGTGTCAGTGGTTAGTGTGGCAGTACGCCCCCTAGTGGCTTACACCACATAAACATAAGGAGAATATGCAAACACCATACAGGTATTGTTATAATACATTTTTCTTTAATATTTATGTCACTATATCTGGACAACACTGTTATGAGTTTCATTCACATGTGTATGCTAAGTTTGGCACACAGGGGCTCAGCATTTAGAATTGCTAGCCAAGCATAGACTAGATAGCCAAAGACAAGTGGAGGATTGTATAGTCTGCTTAAACACAGTACAGTATTTCTGGCCTCTGTCAGTACAAAATCTTCTTTCCTTGTTGGGAGAATGAGAACCGGCATGTAAGCATTATGATATTTCTGTATTTTGTGGAGGAGGAGTTCAGTCCCTACCTGCCCTTGTTTGGAGACCAGAGAAGATCAGCAAGTGAAGCAGACAGTATTAAAAGGCTTGGACAACAGCCAAACCCTTTGAAGCAAGTGTCGGCTCCGTCCGAAAACACTCTTAGCGCGGAGACGAAAAATGGCAGACTGCGTAGATCCAGATTCCCACCTGGATAAAAGTCTGTCATATGCTTCCCGTCTGTAACCGCGTCAACCGTCAGTAAATGTAAGCTAAAGTATATTTTTCTCATGTGATTCTTATACCGCTGTAATCACGATGGGAGGGATATCTCCTTTTCTGTCATATTACTATATTGTTTAGTTACTTAATGTGCCGCAATTTCAAAAGAACACATTTCCGGAGAGCTAATGCCTCTTAAGGAAACAGGTATTACTCAGACTAGAATTTAAACCCAGGACACTTGAGTTTACAATGATAGTGTCTTGCCACATTGGAGAAAATGTGATGATCTTAATCATCATATGTTTCATAAGTGACTGCTGTTTTGGTATTGAGAAAAGGGAAGGGATGTTCTGAAACCCAGAAATGCAGTATCCTCCATGTTTAGGACAAAGACATTTTTCCTTGATTTACACCCACTGCTTCATAGTTTAAAATTACAAATCGGATAATTCAGACATGGTTAAAGTGCACATCGCAGACTTTCATTTAAGGGTAATTGCTTACATTTCGGTCAATCATTGAGAAATTACAACACTTTTTGTACATGGTCCACCCCTTTCTGGGCACCATAATGTTTGGGACAATTGGCGTCACAGTTGTTTGTGATTAATCAGGTGGGTTTCTTTGCTTCATTAGTGCAGACATAAGATACTTCAGCTTGCTTCTGCCTTTTGAAGTCTGTAGTTACCATTGTTCAGGGTACAGATGTGGATGTGTCAGACAACTTCATGAACAGAAGCACAGAGGCCACACTGCAAGATACAAACCACTAGTTAGTCACAAAAACAGGATGGCCTGATTACAGTTTGTGAGAAACAACTTAAAAGAGCCTGCAGAATTCTGGAAAATTTCTTGTGGACAGACAAGATAAAGATTAACTTAGACCAGCATGAAGGTAGAGAAAAGTGTGGAGACACAAAGGAACCGCTCAAGAACCAAAGCATACCACCTCATCTGTTATACATGGTGGTGGGGGTGTTATGGCTTGTTCGTGTATGGTTGCCACAGGTACTGGCACACTTGTCTTCATTGATGAAGTAAATACAGATGGCAGTGGCACAATAAATTCTGAGGTGTATAGAAACATCTGATCTGCTCAAGTTCCATTAAATGCCTCCAAACTCATCGGACGGTGCTTCATCCTACAACAAAATAATAACCCAAACATACCGCTAAGGCAATGCTTCCCGATTCATTTGACCCTCGTTCCCCCTGTGCCTGACGTGGCCGATTTCGCACCCCCTTGGTTTGAGAAGAAGTATGAAAAAATATGAGGTTAACGCAGAAAAACAGATCACCAATTGAAGCTTTATGAATAATGGATACTTTATTCTCCATCAATAATTGTTTTGGTAAAGCCATACTCAGTGTAAGCCTCCTTCCACTTTCTAATTTTTTCACGACTAGCCATGATTAAATGAATGGTAAAAAAGTAAGAGCAAAGCGACGGTGACTTATTGAGGCAGGCAGGCGAGAGCACAATAGCACACGGGCTCGATGAGTGCGCGTCAAGTCGATCTAAAATGCGCGGTCAGATTCAAAAAAATATATCTTTTCAAGTTCTATTTGGATATAAGTAGGTGCTATTTAGTCAACAGAAATATCTTTCGTGGGAGTGTAAGTTGAATTTAGTCTTTAAATTTCTATGGTGAAGAAAACTTTATACAATGATGACTAAATTTAACTTACATTCCTACCAAAGATATTTCTGTCGACTAAATAAAACTTACTTATATTTAAAATTTAAATAGAATTTGAACAGATACGATAGTTCATAATACCCACGCAGCACTAAGTGCGCGTAAGAGCGGAAGTCATCCATTTTAACAAGCAGCGTACTGTACTGATACGAAATAGCCTGCCCATTTAATTATTTAGGAATGGATAGATACTGTAAATTAAGATTTTTTACAAATAACTTTTTTCATTTTTCTTCCTCGATGGATTCTGGCAACCCCAGCAACAGTTGCTCGCACACCCCCAATCGGGAAGCGCTGTGCTAAGGCAACACAGGAGTTTTTCAAAGCCAACCCAGTCATCTGATTTAAATCAAATTGAGCATGGCTACCATATGCTGAAGAGAAAACTTAAAAGGGACAAGCCCCCAAAACAAGCAGGAGGTGAAAATGGCAGAACATCACTAGAGAAGATCCTCAGCACCTGCTGATGTCTATGAACCACAAACTTCAAGCAATCATTACATGCAAGTGGTAAGCAACAAAATCCTAAATATGACTGCTTTACTATAACTGCCATTTCTGTGTCTCAAACATTATGGTGCCCTAACATGGGGACACCATGTAGAAAAAATGTTGTGACACCGAAATGTATGCAAATACCCTTAAATAAAACTCTATAATGTGCTCTTTAATCACAACTGAATTGTTTGATTTGTAATTTTAAATTGTGGAGCAGAGGAGTAAATCAAGGAAAAATGAGTTTTTGTCCTAAACATTATGGAGGGCATGGTAAATGCCAAAGGAAGTAAAACTCTAGAGATGCCAGTTTTATCAAATACACAGAAATCGCCCATCCAGCTAGGCCACCAGCAGCACTTCATCCTTTCTGCCTTTAGTTTCTGCAGGTTTATCTCATGTACACCTTTGCTGGTACTCACAGTGCAGTTCCAGGAGTTTACAGAATAGGAGTAGAACTAGTAACAGGGATTCAGTATTTGGTGAGAAGTGGAAATTATGATGCCCATTTTGAATTGGTACAGGGTAAAATGATAATTTTTGTCTTTTCATCCCTCACAAGTGCACTTCTGCCAACCCGCTCCTGGGCATCACACTATGTGCTGCGTCAGCATGCCTTTCATTTCTTTGCATTAATGAGCTCATTAAAATGCTTTCAGGTTGGCTTGGCAGTTGCATTAGTGGATTTGTTTAAATGACGACAGGCAGAAGACTGTGTCTCAGCAAAGCTTTCAGTGTAATGAAGAGCTCATTAGTCACCAACGTGTCACCGGCGGCGCCCCTTACTGCAGAACCTGCTGTTTGCTTGGCTTGGCTGAGACTGGGAGAGCGGGGCTGTAGCTTTGAGGCTAGGACTTACACATGCATACCTCAAAAATGTACGAACTCAAGCTCTCTTCTTCCCACTGGGCAACACTGGGAAGATTTCACAATTAATTGAGCTAGCTTCTCAAATTTACACATTTAAGTCTAATTTGTTCATGGTGACTTATGTTTGATTAATGACCCACCAAGAAATGCTTTATCATGTGGATAATTGACCGTGTGCCTGGCTAAGAGGACATTGTTCAGTGTGGCAGAGGGTGACGTGCAGACCATAGGTGCCAGCTGAACTATTTTATGCATTTTGACAGTTGCCATACTATAGAGATGATGACGGAACAGGCCCATACTGCATCAGAGGAAAACAACACACAGTTTATATGGCACACCTGTAGACTACTCTGCTTTTCTGTTTTAATCTTCTTGGCTACACATTGATTCTCCCTCGCAATGAGGGAAACACCTTAAAAAAATTAAACTAATAAGACAAAACAATTGAAAAAAATATTGCCTAGCACATGTATAACTGAATGCAGCACAGTGCATATTAACACGCCAATGAAGTAAAAAATGGACAGGTTGAAATTCTACAGCATGAACTGATATAAGTTTCTTTTGAAGGGAAATCACAACAGGACAAAATCCTAAAGAATCAACCATAAAGGGTGTGAGATTGTTATACCTCAGCCAGGGTTCCTCCCCTGCATGGGGTTCAAAGTCTTATTTTATGTCCTTTTTGTTCTTTGTTGAACCATTTATTTATGTCAATGTTACTTTTGTTAATTCTCTGCTGTATTTACTTTGCCTGTGTTTTGTGTGTGGTCCCCTATAAGGTGGGGCTACCTGCCAATCACCATTAAGAACTGCCCCCCGGCCTATAAATCTGGAGTGTACTCACAATTCCTGTTGGGTCATTGTGAATGCGCTCCAGAGTTGGTGAGTTCTTGCATCTTTTGCCTTTTCGTTAATTCTCTGACCATTTTGCTCTGTTTTTTGCTTTTGGCACTAAATATCTGATTTAGGATTAAATATCTACGGTGTGATGTGCTGGGCTGGTAACATCACTTCAGTAGAGGCCCATTGAATCAACAAGCTTATTAAAATGACAGGCTCAGTTATAGGACGTAGTCTGGAAACAATGGAGCTCATAGCAAAGTGTTAAAACAAAAAGAGTGCCATTATGAACAATGCTGTACATCCACTCCATGACGCACTAACACTGAGGACTTTCAGTCAACGAGTTATTCAGCAAAAGTGTATGAGCAAAAATAAACTCTATCTATCTATAGTATGCACGTCCGGGTGCAGTATAATGGACGCTGCCTCACTCCATTCAGGGAGACTGAGTCAGGAGGAGGACAAAGCTTGCGAGCAGAGGAGAAGAATTGAGGCTGCCAAGAAGAGAGAAAGTGAAGAGAAATAGGGAAGCGACTAAGCAATTGTTGGATGATTTGTGCATTGTGTATTGTGTAAAGGCAAGAAGAAGCAAATAAAAGTGTGTTGGTTTTGCACTTGTGTGGTCTGCCTGTCTGTGCCGGGGCTTAACTTCCACACTGTCTATCTATTATATAGTGCCTTTCATATTATCTATCTATCTATCTATCTATCGTGAAAGATAGCGGCCCTGACACACACAGGCGGACACCATTTGCTCCATCACCACACGTTTATTAATACAATATATTACAAGTGTTAAGTGCACCGCCACCAAACCCCCAGGTCCCCAAAGTCAACAAACACAGTCCTCTTCACACAACACTCGGGCCTCGCCTCCTCTGCCTCGACCTTGTCCTCTTCCTCACCCGACTCCAGCCTTGATTGCAGGGCGGCGGCTCCTTAAATAGGTGGCTGATTGCCGACCACACCCAGCCACCTGCGACAGTACTCCCCCGCTAGCTGGGACCACCCGGGACCAGCGGACCATTCCGCGAGGACGAAGACGCCTCGGCGCCAAGCCGACACATTGCAGGGTAGGGCTCGAGCCTGTAAATAAAACAGAAAAACAAGTGGCGGGGACGTTGCCCTGACGCAGCCCCTCGGCTCGTCCTCTCAGCTGGGCCAACATTCTCTGCTCCGATCGGCCCTCTGATGCTCCCCCGTTTGGCTTCCCCGTACGGTAAGTCGGCAGTCCCTGCCACGGAACCACTAGTGGGCTCAGGCGTTGTATCCACCTCCCACGCTGTGGGGTTTTCCTCTGCCCCTGCAGAGGACGGCCCTTCGTGGGACGTGCGCACCCAGTAACATGTCCTCGCATGTCGGAGGAACTGGCTTCCCCAAGCCGCTTCCTCCGCTTACTTTGGGACGCCGTGGCGGTTTGGATCTGCTCATTGTAAGAGGGCAGACCCGGCCCCGCTGGCATCCAGAGCTTCACGGGGTCGGTCTCACCTACCTTCCCCGCTGTACCTCTCCGTCCAGGAGCTCCTGCAGTGCGCCGATCCCTTCTTGCCTGCCTCCTGAGTCCAGCGTCTCCGCCTGGAGGGCACATCGCTCAGCCGGCGGCGACAGCACAAGGCACAGTTCTTCTCGCAGCTCCTGTAACACAGCCGCCAAGGAGAGAGAAGCAGCCGGCGGTGGGCTTACCTTGTGAGTGGTTCCACCGACCGACTGCTCTCTATGGGCCTTTCTCTGCGGCCCACTCGGGTTTCCTGGGTGCTCGGGACGGACATTCCCTGCTCTCGCCTTCGACCAACCACTGGCGAGAGAACAGGACACGCTGTCCAATCCCGTGCCTGTATTGAGGAGGGACTTTTGGTCGAGCTTCTCGCTCTCCTCTCTCACTGGAGAGCGTCTCTCCGGGCAGCTCCACTGCTGCTGCGGCTTCCACAGCCACAGCCTCTCCTTCTCGGCAGCCCCTTTCCTTAGCTCCACGTCGGTGAGACGCCCCTTAAAAACAAAGTCCGTCAATGGACCCCCATTGGTCCATGCAGCACTTCGTTGTTGCGGGTTTGGGTGCAAGCTGCCCCTGCAGCACGTGGGTGGGTTCCCCTGTTTTGTCGGGCCTTTCACAGAAATTTTTATCACTGCAGGTCCCCACCTCGACCCAGGTGGAGCATCCTGCCGGCTACGCCACTGTGAAAGATAGCGGCCCGGACACACACAGGCAGACACCATTTGCTCCATCACCACATGTTTATTAACACAATATATTACAAGTGTTAAATGCATCGCCACCAAACCCCCAGTTCCCCAAAGTCAATAAACACAGTCCTCTTCACACAACACTCGGGCCTCTCAACCTTGTCCTCCTCCTTACCCGACTCCAGCCTTGATTGCAGGGCGGCGGCTCCTTAAATAGGTGGCTGATTGCCGACCACACCCAGCCACCTGCGACACTATCTATCTATCTGTCTTTGCAAGCATACCTGAAATTTATTGTGGGGTCATGTTGCAAAAGAACACAAGTAATACACTGTACTGTAGGTAGCACGCATCAAACACACACCATCATATTAGTGTAACACTCTTCTTGTATGTATGGTGTTGGCAACATCGTGTTAAGTGGGCACTATTCAGCAATCAGACATAGACTGTTTGTTAAAACTACAAGTTGCCTTGAAATGAATACTAGAGGTGGTCCTATGAAGGATGTTTGGCTGTTGTGAAAGGAGATACTTTAAAGAATCCACTCAAAGCCAAGGTGCTTTCCAGGTTTCCTAAGTAGTTTAGCTTCACTCCAGACTTAGGCTGGATTGAGTGCCAGGATACTTTGTGAATTTAATTTACTTTGTTGATGATGTAATTCTGTGCGTCTATGGATATTTTCCCATTGTCATGATGCCTTTGCCCATGAAACAATTGATGACGCTTTGACGCTGTCTTATTTGATAGCACAAGGCTGTGATAACCTCTTTGTTATGTTACAGCAAGGGTTTATTCCCTGGCTTTTGTGAATTTTCCTTTTTATTTTTAATGTAATTATTTCTGAAGTATTATTTGTCATGTGTTTATTGTAATAACATAATTTCTGCTTATAATATGTTCAATTCTTATTTAGTATGTATGTATTGTGTATGTATCCTCTTTGCTTACATTTGTTGCGTTTTCTGCATGGAACCCTAAGAGGCAGGGCCATCCTCACGTTACTGCTGCTGGGACCCTCAGCCTTTATATTGAGCTGAAAAGGATCTCATTCATTTATTATGTAAGGGCCCACTTATTATAAGCAATGATTTTTTTTTTTTTTGGTTCTGCAGTTTTTTGTTTCTGTTTTCTATATTTTTGCCATTGGATTACCTTGGATTTCCTTTTCCTTTTTTTCTATTTGTCTTTTATGTGTGCTTACCTTTGTTTATTGCCTGTCTCGTGGCTAGTATTTGGGATCAAAATTTTGCCACCTATGAACAACACAAACCCTCATCACAATTTTTTTTTTTTTTTATGAAAGCCATTGTCATCAGTCACATTGAGGATCTGTGGAAAGACTTCAACACTGTGGTTCACCAGCAGCCCCCATTCATCATGACAAAGTTTGAGCAAATCTCCATGGATTAATAGGAGAAAACCTTAAAATCCAGATGTGCCAGTCTCATTCATTCAAGAACTCTGGAATTGCTGACAAAGGGTGCTTCAAAGATGTTTTTACTTGCCGTATGTCCAAACAAGCCCTTAGCTATGACTTCCTTCTGAAATGGCAGCTTAGCTGTCACCTGTAGTCCATTTTAGCCATTACAAAATGAAACTTGTATTTACTTTGCCACTTGTATTTTCTTGCTACTCAAGCTTAGTCATTTTTCTATGTCTTTTGAACTTTTATTCACTCTCTTAACAAACTTTTTGCCTCACTGTTTTTTTTTTATTTCTTCAGCTCCTGTTGGTGGTTACATTTTAGCAAGTACATGACAGTGTCTTGGCCTGTACTCCTTGTTCTTATTCATACACCTTCGGTTTACTGACCACAACACCTTAACTCTGCCTCCATGTTCCACATCCACCTCTGTCACACTTTTGAATACACATTTAACTCACCTGAAACAACAATTGAATTTCAGATTTAATGGCAGAAAACTTCTTCTCCAAAGGAGAGCAGTTCTGCACTGGGCATTAGTTCTGTCAGTGGCAAGACAAGCACACAGAGATTTACAAGTACCAGGAATAATCATGTGTGATGGACACAGGGCACCAGTGAGGCCCACACGCCAACATGAATACACAACCACAGTTCAAATAAAGGATGGCGTTTATTACAAAATACCTCCGTATAAGCAGAAGAGTACCTTTTCTTTCACCACCGCACTGCCCTCCTCCAGCTGAATGTTGCCTTTCTTCCTCCCACCTCCGACTCGTCTGGAAAAGGGAGTGCAGTTCCTTTTATTTAGGACCCGGGAGTACTTCTGGTGCCAGGGTTTAGCCCATTGGAAGCACTTCAGAGTCAGATGGAAGTCCAATATAGTAGGGAGTGTACCTCCCTGCAGCACCCTCTTGTGGTGCCTCCAGGCATCAGCAGGGTTGCGTTACCGGACTACAATTCCCAGCATACACTACGGGAGTCTGAACAGGCAACGATATCCAGGGCTGGTGCCACCTAACGTCTTGAAGGATTAAATGGACCTCAGAAACAGTCTTCTCCTGTCCGTGCTTATTTTTCAAAGCCAGGAAAGGTGCCGTAAATATAACTGTTCGGGATGCTTGACCATCCTCCTGGGCATCCCATCCATGTAAGGGAACTTTTCCTTTGGCTGGTATGTCCGTTCATCCACTTGGTGAGTCTCGTTTGGGTAAGGCCCCTTTCTCTCTCTCAGTCAAGATGCCTTTCTGTCCCCTTGTAGCCTGGGTAAGGAACCTTCCCCTCTTCTGGTAGGGATGCCCATCCATCCCATGTGGCACTTACACATGGTTGATACCAAAAGCTCTATAGTACTTTTGTCAGAACAAGGAGACAGGCTAGACTGTAGTCAAAAACAACAAAAAGAAGTAAAAATTTATTAGAATATACTAAGAGAGATTTGTGGTAGAGTTTCTTTAATATCCATAAATTTAGATAACAGAAGAGTCAGCATCCAACTTATAAAGCTTCACGCTTATGATACAATCTAGCACAACATCCGGGGAAACTCCCAGAGCAACCTCTAGTTGAATGCTACCAGCCAAGCAAAAAAGATGGTAATGTTCATTAAAAAAAGGAGTCAGAGTAGAAACATAGAAACGCATTTCTATTTTTAGAGTAAGGTTTCTAATTGCAAAAATAAGATTATGCAGAGAATCTAATCTCTGCAGTGAAAAACACAGATCAAACCCATAGAAAACACTAAGAAAAAAATATCAAATGCAGAAGAATAAAAAAAAAAAAAGATCATAACAGCATTCGCCTTTCAAAGTACAGACCTGTGGTGTGAATGCTTAAAAGAACATTAGAACAAGAGCATGAAGTGAGGCGACAATCCCTGATATGCAGTACTGGCACCTCTTCCATTTTCTACTTAGAGTACCAGGAAAATTTCTTAGCATACTGTGTTACAACCTTCATATGGTTACTATATGGTTGCGAGACATGGATGCTATGCTGTGACCTGAGATGAAGACTGGACTCCTTCGTTACTGTGTCTCTCCGGAGAATACTTGAGTACTGCTGGTTTGACTTTGTGTCGAATGAGCGGTTGCTCATGAAGTCCCAAATGAGGCACATTACCTGCATTGTGTGGGTGCGTCAGTTTCGGCACTACGGCCATGTGGCGCGATTCCCTGAGGATGATCCAGCTCGTAAGATCCTCATTGTTGGGGACCTGAGTGGCTGGACCAGGCCAAGGGGTCGCCCACGTAACACCTGGCTGCGGCAGATAGAGGTTGGGACTGGACTACGTGTCTCCCTGGGGGGTTGCCAACCAGGATCCCAAGCTGTTTCATCCTGTGTTGGGTGCAGAAACACGCTCTACAAGTGCATGCTACCCAACTTGACCTGACTGTTGTGAAAGAAAAATGAACTGCTTGCAAGCTACTAAGAGTTAAAAGCTGACAAAGCTGTTTTGCTATAACAGCAGATTATTCATCCAGGCGCCTGTCAGTAAGCTGACCTAGGACAACCTCCTTTTTCGGAACAGGCCTGTTAGACACAGGAAAGATGACCTTTCCTTCTTTAGGGCCCCCTCTGACACATACACAAAACAGAAACAGTTGACTGATTTGCGCAATATAAAATGAAATGCTTAGGTGATTGGCTCCAGTAGAGCCCGGTGACCCTGTAGTTAGGATATAGCGGGTTGGGTAATGGATGGATGGATGGCTTAGGTAAGCGATATTATGTTTTTTTATAAGTAAAGGGAAGGGGGAGGGAGAAAATATAAAAAAGCTGACTGAAAAGCGAAACTTCGCTCTTCTGGCTTGCAACACATGAGTCCATATACTCATCTGTGATTGAGTAAAAGCTGATTGATTGAACTATTCCTGTATTCCTCTGGGGTTACTTTCACACTGTGTCACACTGAGGTTTCATGTGGGACTCACTTATAGTCTTCTACTAAATGTTAGCATTTCGTCATAAGCAGATTTTTGCTAGCACTGACTAAAACATTCGAAAAACATTTGAGGACAACAGGCCATTTACGCCATCAAAGTTCACCAATCTTATCCACCTAATTCATCCAAAACAACATCAAGTTGAGTTCTGAAGGTCCCCAAAGTCCTAATGTCTACCCAATGCAGAACTACCCTCATTTGGAGAAGACATCTTTGGGCATTAAACTCTGAAAATCATACTTGATCATTTATTTCAAGTGTCTATGGTCCTCTGTGTGAAGAAAAACGTCCCAATGCCTGTGTGAAATTTACTTTCGATAAGTTTCCAACTGTGTCCCCATTTTCTTGTTGAACTAATTTTAAAGTAACAGTCTCAATTATATAGTACTAATTCCTTTTATAATTTTAAACATTTCAATCACATCTCCTCTTAATCTCTGTTTACATAAACTGAAAAGGTTTGACTCCTTTTATCTTTCCTCATATCTCATACCTGTCAGTCCCAGAATCAGCTCTTCTCTGGACTTTTTCTAGCACTGCTTATGTCTTTTTGGTATCCTGGAGACAAATCTGTACACAGTACTCCAGATGAGGCCTCACCGGTGCATTATGAGCCTTAAACATAACCTCCCCGGACTTGTACTCAACACATTAGCACGCTATATAACATAACATTCTGTTAGCCTTCTTAATGGCTTCTGAATACTCTCTGGCAGTTGACAGTGTTGAGTCCACTATGACTCCTAAATCCTTCTCATAAGCAATTCTTTTCAGACCTCCCATTGTGTATTCAAATCTAAAATTTTACTTGCTATGTGTAATAATTTACATGTACTGACATTAAATTTCAGCTGCTACAAATCTGCCCAAGTCTGTATGCTGTCCAAGTCCCTCTGTAATGATTTGACTGATTCTAGATTATCTGCCAATTCACATATCTTGGTATCATCTGCAAACTTAACCAACTATGTTTATATTCCAATACAGATCATTTATATATATTAAAAACTAGCTGTGTAAACCCATGCTGTAAAATGCCCGGGTTCCTTAAAACTATTGAAATCATCAGAAAAAAACTGAAATGTAGCGATGTCAGGTAATTGAAAGGAGCTACTCTGGGCATCTCTCACCAAGGAGGTTTCGTTTTGCTGACGTGCTTGCATCGTTTGTGCATTAGCAGCGGGAAGAAAAGTAAAAGGGATACCATTTTGCCAATATGCTTGGCTCACTTGTGTGTTAAGTGGCTAAGCAAGTGTCTATTGTCACACACGTGCGAGTAGGAGGCAGCTAAAGGGCATGAGTAATTGTAATACCACCACCGACCAGAGGGTGGTGGAATGTGCTGACTGTCTCTCTCAGTTACTTGCAGACTGTTCCGGCACCCTCGATGACATCACTTCCAGGTCTGGCCCCCAGAAATGATGTCACTTCTAGTCTGGCCCCAGAGATGACACAACTTCCTGTCCCGACAACATCACTTCCAGTTTTGTCTCTAAAGATGACGTCACTTCCTGACTGGGACTTTAAAGCATCCATCTTTCTTGTCTTTGCTCAGTTCTGCTTCGGACTCAGTCTTGTGGACATCTCTGTTCAATCATTTCAGTTTTAGCAGCCAGGATACAATATATGGGAGGCTGCCCCAAACCTTTATCATGTCTTTTGGCATTATTTGTCACACTGTTTCTTCCGAGGTTTCGTTTTGCTGACATGCTAGCCTCGCTTGTGTATTTGCTTAAGCGTGTTTCTGTTTCCTCGGAGATGGAGCCCTTACCCCGACTCCACTTCTCCCTTCTGGGCCAGACAGACAGACACATACACTTCCACACGTAGATATTTATACTGTATATAACACAGCAGCAGACCTAGCACTGACTCCTGGGGACTCCATTCTTTACATCACCCGATTCGAATAGGGTTCCTCGCACCATAATCCTCTGCTTCTTGTGTATCAGAAATATTCATTTTTTTTTTATTTTAACAGCTTTGACAATCACAATAAAAATGATGCTAGAATCAAATAAATTAAATGTTCAAACTTCAGAGGGTGGCAATAAAATTTGCTGTTATACAAAGTGGGGGGAGAATTTGAGCTGGTGCTACATATCTCAGCAGTAAGGCAATTTTTTTGCATAGTAATTATAACTGTAGGCAGAGGGATTGAGAGAAGCAGGCAGGCACAGCTCACGACATGTTCACGTTGCTGCATCTTTAAGGAATGTTAAAACTTGATAAGTGTTGCCTGCCAATGACTGCACCACAAGACAGGTGGCCAACTGAAGATAGTGAAGCTGACTAGATGAAGGTAGGTGGGAAACAAAGCCCACATTGGATAAAAGCCTGATGTGTAATTGGCAAACTTACGTGGAGTTGATGAAAGAATATTTACTAAATTGAAAGAAATGACAAAACTACAGTGTAGGGGTGTCACAACGCCACCATTGAACGAAGCATAACACTCAAGAACACCTTTTTAAATGTTCTGTTTAGCTGGTGCTTTTACCCAGATTTCCATAAAGGTGCCCTAATGAGTCTGTCATAGTCACACATTGAGTCATTCATGGACTTTGTATTGATAACCTTGTGCTTTACAGTACAGCACCTGAGCCTCTCTACCCACACACAAGAGAGGGGTAACAAACAGAACCAACACAAATCAATATTGATAAAATGCCAATGGTTGTCTGTCTGTCACACAAAACTGCAGAAATGATCTTGGTCTAAATTGAGAGCTTATGACATGATACATGTAATGACACCTCAGATATGTCATTGGGCTTTGTGGCCTTCTCACAACAAACAATGGCACAGCCACGCACCATGGCTAACATGAAAACAACAGCAGCGCTCACGATGGAAATGCAGAAAGGAAAAAAACTGTGGCGACATCTACTAACAATGAAACACATTACACAGACAAAGTCCATACATCCATCCATTATCCAACCCACTAAATCCTAACTACAGGGTCACAGGGGTCTGCTGGAGCCAATCCCAGCCAACACAGGGGGCAAGGCAGGAAACAAACCCCGGGCAGGGAGCCAGCCCACCACAGGGCACACACACACACACACCCACACACCAAGCACACACTAGGGACAATTTAGGATCGCCAATGCACCTAACCTAACCTAACACAGACAAAGTGATTGTTTTCATTCCTACTCAAGTCATGTACTCCAAGAGCAAACACAAGTCCTAGATGACCAAAGAACTGGAGGTGTGGGCTGACATGTAATTTGGTGAAACCACGCAACATGGCTGACATGAAACGAACAGCAGCACAGACAAAGTGATGTGCATTGCACAGACTGACTGATGCTGCACCTCAAAAAAAGATGGTGGCACCCTAAGCAGGGTGACCTGGGGGGCCGTGTTTCATAAAAGGTATAAGAACTAGCTTTCGAGGTTTGGAGGTTCAGATGTTTCTAGTTTAAAATAAAATGATAAAATGGCTGACCCAACATATATGGAACTAACTAATCAGTGCAAGACTGCCTTAGTGCTGGCTGACCATCACCTGAATCCTTTAGTAGACAAAACTCCTTCTTAATTCCAGATCCAGCCATTCTACTTCCCACAAGGATTTCCATTGGACATCTTTTTAACTACAGGATGGTCCAGATCTAATTATGCAGATCCAGATCATCTGGGTGATTTTGATTTAGTTCGGCGCAAAGACGATTCTTCATGCCTTCAGTTTGCACACTTCTCGATGGTCCAGGATTTTTCAGGTGATTTTCTATGTAATAAACTTAATAAGTAATAGCATAACGAAAATTGCATCATTAGATCTGGACCACCCTATGGACAAGATATTCCCTAAATGTTTTCAAGATTTTTTTTTTGTGGATCAGTTTTATTATGCTCTCATAAGGTTTCAATTGCAGATATTATTTTCTTATTCCTTAGTAAAGAACTTCACATCTGACTACAAGAATGCTTAAGAATGAATTGCTGAGTCGGTGGCCCGAGTGTTTAGCCACATCACATTGCAAGGAAGAGTTGTACATAAGCCATATGATGATCAAACACCCATCATTCAATCACTTTATGAGTGTTGCACTACTAGGATGGCACACCCAACCCAAAGAGGGGTACTGAAAACTGACAATAATTAAAATTGAATTGAATTGAAATAGTACGGTCATGATTAACTACAATGATATCCATTGTGCTGAGTGAAAAGAGTGAAAATTACTCTGTGCAGAAAACTGAAACATCATGACAACCCTGTCAACTGCAATCATTTGAATTCTACAAGTGAGCTCTTGCAAGATTGTAAATCCAAAGTTTGAGCTTTAATGGCAGCCACTATATACTGCGATAGTGGTAACCCAGAAAATAATGGCAAAGACAGTGAGTTTTTTTTAAAACTTCCATACACTTGCCATGTAATAATGTCTGATGTTTGCCCTGAGCCCTTCTGACATATTTTTTCTCATTTAAAGATACAAGAAGTCATTAGTTTTTCCTTTGTTGCATGTAGTTGCGGAGCCAGGATTTCATGAAAGATGGGCCTAAATTTGTCATGAGTGCGCCTAAGGTTATTACTGTTAAATATACATTCATAAAAAAAAATTTTAAAGTTCAGTCACACTAACATAAACAGCATTTTTTGCATGCCTTGTTTGAATGTTCTTTGTTAAAACTAATTTAAATCCATTTACAAAATGTATATCCACTTGTGTTGTCACCTTGTCATGGTGGACGGTTTTGCATGTCCTAGTGACTTAAACTATGTCAGCAGGGACTCAGGTACCTGGCAGGTTCAAACATGATGGACTGGTCTGAGGCGAAGAGCCAGACTAAGGGCAACACCTAGTCCTCCATACTGGGGGTTGGGCTTAGGACTAACAACCCTATCCTGTAAAAAACATCATTCTGTTACAGAAACTGACTCATATTCAAATGCAAACAACAATGCAGGGCATGTAGTGGACTCAAGCCAATTGGCACAGCCAACTGACAGTACGACCACGTCTGATGAAACCCACCAGTTACAAGGTAGGAATGTGACAAACAGTCTGTCTCAGACAGACAGGCCTAAACACAAAATCTACTTTGGAGCACAGAATATCCAAACCATATATGAGGCATTAAAAACAGCACAAGTCCTCAACAAGATGAAGAAATGTGGACTGGGCATCTTAGGAGTGAGTGAGCGCTGATGGAGAGGCTCAGGGTGCCTTTTGACCAATGATGGCTCAGTAATCCTGTACTCTGGGCAAGAAAGTCGAAATCGTCATGGCATGGTCCTCATACATTCAAATGTGAAGGCCAACACCTTGTTCGAATGGGAACAGCTTGGTGAAGGGATGATCAGAGCACGCTTCAATTCAAAGCACTGTAAACTCATCATAATACATTACTATGTACCAACAAACGAAGCTGAGGAGAAGGACAAAGAAGACTGGTATGAAATATTACAACGTACAGTCTCTGAAGTCCTTCATCATGATATGCTGCTGGTCATGGGTGACATGAATGCCAAAGTTGGAGCTGACAACACCAACTGTGATAGAGCTATTGGAAGCCAAGGCTATAGGGAAATAAACGACAATGGCAGGAGACTTGCTGACTTCTGCCTGGAGAACGACCTAGTCAAAGGCAGCATCTTCCAATACAAGGTCATCCATGAGCTGAAATGGAAATCACCTGATGGTTACAGAATCAACCAGGTTGACCACATCCTGATCAATGGAAAGTAGAGCAGGTCCCTCAAAGATGTCAGAGTGTGTCGATGTGGAAATGTCAACAGTGACTGCTACCTTGTGAAAATTACCATCAAACTCAAGCTTTGCAAGGTGAAACAGGATAGTCAGCAATGTAAATAGTTAGATACTGCCAAGATCAAGAGTCCCCAGACCAATAGGGAATTTGTACTGGAACTGAAAAACCATTTTAGTGTCTTTGATGAGACAACAGATGGGAACCCAAATCTTAACACCAAGTGGGAGACCATCAAGGAGACCTACGTTGATACATCTATCGAGATCGTAGGCTTTTGGAAGATGAAGCACAAGCAGTGGTTAACATCTGGAATTCGGGGGGGAAAATAGAAGAAAGTAGATAACTTAAAGCTAAGATGCTCAGCACTATGTCACTAAGACTCCTAGAGTAATTCGAGGAAGCCTACAAGTCCAAAGATAAGGAGGTGAAGATGAGAGACAGGAAGGATGAAAAAACCTTTGTAGAGGAGATGGCTAGCCAGACTGAGCATGCTGCAAAGAGGTGAACTTAGTGTTCTATGTAAGATCACTAAACTGCTGTGTGGTGGTTAGAAGAACCAGCTTGCCCAAGTTAAAGACAAAAATGGCAACACCCTCCCAACTGCATATGAACAAGCCAGCAGATGGGTACAACACTTCCATGAAGTATTCAACATGCCTCAACCAGAAGATCCTGCCAGCCCTCTACAAGCAGAGGAAGTTCTGGACATTGACATCAGTCCCCCACTTGAGGCTGAAGTCAGAAGTGCCAACAAAGCTCTTAAGAATAGGAAGGCAGCTAGAATTGATACCATTAATGCTGAGATGCCCAAAAAACAGACCTCACCACATCTACCAGAGTGCTCACTGACCTATTCAAAACATCTGGGAGAAAGACATAAACCCCAAAGACTGGTCCAAAGGCCTCAATATCAAGCTCCCAAGAAGGGCAACCTCCAAAATTGTGACAACTGGTGGGGCATCACACTACTTTTAATACAATTGAATGTATTTTGCAGAATTCTTCTGGCCAGAAATTGAAGTAGTCAGGCTGAGACAAAAGCAAGCTGGTTTCTGGAAGGGGAGAGGCTGTGAAGACCAGATTTTTCTCCTAAGAAACATTACTGAGCAATGTCTGGAGTGGAATGCTTCCTTGTTATCAACTACATTGACTTCAAAAAGGCCTTTGACTGCCACATCGTATGAAAGATCCTGCATGCTTACAGAATCCTTCAGTAGATGGTTACACTGATTGAACTATTCTACCTGAAGTTCAAGTGTCGTGTCATTCTTGATAGCAGCCTTTCTGAGTGGTTTGCAGTGAAGTCAGCGGTATGACAAGGATACATCATCTCGCCAATCCTGTGCCTGGTAGCCATTGACTGGATGATGATACAGGCAACTTCAGGCAAGCCTAGAGGCATACAGTGGACTTTTTTCCAACAGCTTGAAGACCTTGTTTTTGCAGATGACATAGCTCTTTTTTCATTCACGCATGTCCACCAACAAGAGAAGACCAACAGACTGGATAACATTGCCAAGAACATAACCACCACCAAAACCAAAGTGATGCACATTAATACAAGATCTGATGAATCCATTATTCTGAATGGAAGACCACTTGAAGATGTTAAGAAGTTCACCTACCTTAGTGTTCTGTTGAGCAAGGACAATGCTGCATCTAAGGACATTAAGACAAGACTAGGTAAGCCTGCAATGCATTTGCTAGACTCCAGCCCTTCTGGAAATGCGCACAATACAGCATTAGAACAAAGATGAGGCTATACAATAGCAACATCAAATTTGTTCTGCTATACGGGTCAGAATGCTTTCATGTCATCAAGAGTGACATGAAGAAGATTGATGTATTTCACAATAACTACCTCAGTAGAATGTGTCATATCTTCTGGCCAGAGAAGATCTCAAATGTTGAGCTACATGAGAAGACCAGCTCGCATAGTGTGGTGATGGAGATCAGGCACTATAGAATGAAATGGCTTGGACATGTCCTGCAGATGGGCCAGAACTACATCCCAAAAATAGCTATGAGTTGGACACCACCTGGGTAAAGGAAGCAAGGAAGGCCAAAAACAACTCGAAGGAGGACTGGAGAAACTTATTTGAAAGAATTACACCTTTCGGGGGCAAGGCACAATATGATGCCAATGATAGAACAAGATGGTAGCAGTTTGTCATGGCCTCATGTTCTCTAGGGAACTAAGAGACATAAGAGAAGAAGAGACAAATGGTAATGATAAATTGATTGTTTACCTTTTGTTGATACAGTTGATACACAGGACATAATAGCTCATCGCAATTAAGACACAAATGGCCAAACAGTATCCATTATACGTAATTTTGACCAATAAAGCATTATAAATCAGCAAACTGTCAGATTTCTGTTTTGCCATACCTAGAGACTTGTGTATTTATTTGATATGTGTGTTTCCAGTCTCTGGATACACAAATAAACCTGTCCTAAACTACATTATTACAAAAATGCCAAAATCACATCTTTCGATATCCCATATTCCATTCATGACCTGATCTGTTGTATCAATGAGCACCTGTTGTATCAAAGCTGCACAACTTACCGGCTGTAACAGAAGTCACAAGTAGTATTACCAATTGAGTTGGTGGCTCATGGATATCAGACAAGTCCATGACCTGGCCAATCCTTTGGAATTTGGTGGCTGGATGGTTGTAGATTTCCCAGGACACTCAGTAACAGCACTGATAGCACACCCATTGCTAAAATGAACACAGCTAGCGAAGCTTGACATCGTTGAAATTTCCAGTGTTGACATCAGAGTCGGGTAAGTTTTGCACTGTTCTTTGTTTCACTTCTCTAATAAAACCTAAAATGGCTCTTCGAGATATTGTTCAATTTTCCCTCCAACAACACAAAGCCGAACAATAACTGATGATGGGCAATTCATGAACGATGCTCTTTATGAACGACTCTTTTCAGTGAATCGTACGAATCAATTCAGTGGAGATCAACAGGAGTGTAAGAGCCATTTCCTAGTTACATAAGATTCATAAAAATTTTACTAGATCTTCTTCTTCTTCTTTCGACTGCTCCCATTAGGGGTCGCCACAGCGGATTATCTTCTTCCATATCTTTCTGTCCTCTGCATCTTGTTCTGTTACACCCATCACCAGCATGTCCTCTCTCACCACATCCATAAACCTTTGCTTAGGCCTTCCTCTTTTCCTCTTCCCTGGCAGCTCTATCCTTACCATCCTTCTCCCAATATACCCCGCATCTCACCTCTGCACATGTCCGAACCAATGCAATCTCGCCTCTCTGAATTTGTCTCCCAACCATCCAACTTGAGCTGACCCTCTAATGTACTCATTTCTAATCCTATCCATCCTTGTCACACCCAATGCAAATCTTAGCATCTTTAACTCTGCTACCTACAGCTCTGTCTCCTGCATTCTGGTCAGTGCCACCGTCTCCAACCCATATAACATAGCTGGTCTCACTACCGTCCTGTAGACCTTCCCTTTCACTCTTGTCAATACCCGTCTGCCACAAATTGCTCCTGCCACTCTTCTCCACCCATTCCACCCTGCCTGCACTCGCTTTTTCACCTCTCTTCCACAACCCCCATTACTCTGTACTGTTGATCCCAAGTATTTAAACTCATCCACCTTCGCCAACTCTACTCCCTGCATCCTCACCATTCCACTGACCTCCCTCTCATTTAAAAATATGTATTCTTCTTGTTCCAACTGACCTTCATTCCTCTCCTCTCTAGAGCATATCTCCACCTCTCCAGGGTCTCCTCAACCCACTCCCTACTATCGCTACAGATCACAATGTCATCAGCAAACATCATAGTCCACGGGTACTCCTGTGCTTGTTACCTGGTCTGCAGAAAAAAAGCAATTCAAGATAAATGGTATTTTTATGGAAATAAGGAGCAAAATAAATGTACTGAATATGTATCACTTCATTCAAACTGCATTTCGACCTCAACGTGGCATTTCAGGCTGACCAGATTATATGTTTTATTTTAAGTGACCGACTAAGGTGAAAGGTCAGCATTATGTCACAACTCAGACAATTTGGGCAGCTTTGTGTTATCCAACTTTTCAGACTTTTTATTCCGAGTTTGTCAAGGATTCATGTGGTATTTCCAATGCGACAACTCGGATTTATTGTCTGTCCAAGAGCACGTATGGTAACACAGCATCTCTCCTACAAAAACATTGTATGAAAAGAGACACAAGCAGACATCTTTTCACCATCTTGGTGCAACTAACTTGGTTCTCATATATGAATTATTTTCTCTGAGTAACACATGACCACTGGTTGTTTGCACGGGTCTCTTGGGAGATTTTCTTACTGCCATGACTCCTCATTCATATTTCTGCCCTAATGGTGTCCCCTCATCCACATAGATTTCCAAGCTAAGGTCCTTCAAAAGTAAAACTATCTGACAATTGGTTCAGCCAAAGAAAATTGGAAAACAGGTGGCACACATCTATATATGTTTGAGGTGGCATGATGGCCCAGTAGATAAAGAGATCAGCTGGAAACCACAAATCTGAAGGTTTAAAAGGTTTGAATAAAGTCTGCTGTTCACAATCACTGAGTCAGGTCCACCTGTCTTTTACACATAAGCATAACTCTGCAAGTAAAACAATTTAAAGCAAATAAGTCAGCACCAACATATTGTGTGTATGTGCAGTTGGCAAAGGTTATGGTCAAGACTCCAATTGATTTGAATGTGGCATAAGAGTGGGCAATAGAACTGCTGGCAATGAGTGTAAAAGGAGCAGCTTGGGTGTTCACACATAATACTGTCATGACTGTGTTGAGAGTGGGCTTCCGCCTAAAAAACACCTAAATGATAGAAATCCTATGGCCAGAGAGAGACTATTGATGAAAAGTGTTGACCGAGGCTGATGTGACTTGTGTAGAGTTAATAAAGACCACAAAACATTTACAGAAAAGTGCAACAGTAGTGCTGCCCAAACATCATGCATGGACATTAATTTCACATGCAACCACTGAGTCAAACATTCATTAATATCTCCACTCCACTGTCACATTCAAATAAGTTCCACATATTATTACAACAGAAGGTGTCAGCGAAAAATGTGAAGATGTGATCACAGTGGAATAATTAATTAATATAATAATTAACATAAACAATCGGCATCAAGGGACTAGAGAAACATCACCTACTGTGACATGCAAAACTTTGGGCACCCTTGCTTAAAATGTCTGTTACTGTGAATAGCTAAGTGAGCAGAAGAAGAATTGATCATAAAGTTAAAGATGACACATTTCTTTAATATTTTTAGTAAGATTACATTTTTATTTCCATCATTTACAGGTACAAAATACCAAAAAATGAAAAGGGCCTGAAGCAAAAGTTTGGGTGCCTGACATGGTCAGTACTTAGTAACACCTCCTTTGGAAAGTATCACAGCTTGTTGTAGCCCCTTAGAGTCTTTCAGTTCTTACTAGGGGTATTTTTGCCTATTCATCCCCGCAAAAGGTTTCTAATTCTGCAAGATTCTTAGACAGTCTTGCATGCACTGATCTTTTAAGAGTTATCCACAGATTCCAATGATGTTTAGGTCAGGGGACTGGGAGGGCCTGAGGTATTCCATTGTAGATTTTGAGGTGTGTCTCAGATTATTATCTTGTTGTAAGACCCATCCTCTTTAACTTCAACTTTAATACAGATGGTGTGATGTTTGCTTCCAGAATTTGCTGGCATTTATTTCTATCCATTCTTCCCTCTACCAATGACACGTTCCCTGTGCCACTTGCTGCAACGTAAGGCCAAAGCCTGATTGATCCACCCCCGTGCTTATGAGTTAGAGACGTGTTCTTTTCCCAGAATTCAGCACCCTTTTTTCACCACATCAGGTAATCCCTTTTAATTCTCACAAATCTCTCGATAAACGTAAACAGGTGCTGTCTGGTAACACTTAACATAAAGCAGCAGGGAACAAAGCAAAAAATAGCTTCAGCATTAGTTCTATTAGACAAGACAACGGAAGGCTTTCCTAGAGCTTTCACTTGTCGGAACTGGTCTCATCAAAAATCAAATTAGTGGAGGCACCTGGTATTTTTATAATGGGAGGACTGAAAGAGGAGGAGCTAATTTCCTTAACTGGGAGGTTTCTGGGAGCAGTGAGGAGAAGAGGAAACAGAGTTAGTGACAGCACCCCCTCTCGCCCCGGTGGGTTACCGTTTACCTCGAATGAGCCAGCAAGGAAACCCTCAGGCGCACATGCATGACAATTACATTCCCCTATATGTGAACAATAATGTTTCAGACCAGAAGGGTGGAAAATCTTGAAATGACTCCATGAACATGACAGTGAACTCATCTGAACGTTGTCCCCAAACCTCACTACAATCATGCATGTGAGTGGTGAGATGAAACCATCTGTTTTGAGTAGATTAAAATCATAACAATTAGAGAACATTGTTGGACTCAACATAGGCCACCAACTTTGTTTGAGTTTTTTAAAACAGGATTGAGGACACGCTGCCATTGTGAGAAATGTAGGTTTTTCTAAAAACTCATGGGGTCTATATTGTATTTGATAAAGTGACCTCTCTGAATTAAATCCTTTAGAAAGGTTTTAGTAAAAATGAATGTATAAAATAAGGAATGGGTATAATAAACACCAACCTCTTTGTGGAAGTCTTATTTATGAGGTTGTTTAATGTAATAAGTGTTGATAGCACTTGACACAAGGACATATGTAGGACTTCTGTGGTAATATATATATATATAGCAAAATACCCGCGCTTCGCAGCGGAGAAGTACTGTGTTAAAGAAGTTATGAAAAAGAAAAGGAAAAATTTTAAAAATAACGTAACTTGATTGTTAATGTAATTGTTGTGTATATATATATATATATATATATATATAGCAAAATACATATCTATATACATATCTACATATACATATATATATATATGCATACCTATCTACATCATATATACACACACATATACATACATACATACATACACAGACACACACATATATATAATTTGTGTGTGTGTATGTATGTGTGTGTGTGTGTGTATACACATACATACAAACATACACACAGGT